>OY796895.1:16480906-16953406 GCA_963680785.1 Diplosoma virens | reverse complement strand
TTGGTTTACTGAACACAAATTTCTACAATAGCTATGGCAAATTTTCTAAAACATAAAACTTTATTTGTAAATTATAGCAGTGGCAATGCCAAATTGATTAAATAAATGAGTTGGCATTAGAAATGTGGCTGGTTCTCAGGTATACACCAAAACTAAAGATAGCATAATTGTTTTCAAGAAAATCACAACTTGTGCATATTTCTTAAATGGAGTCAAGAAGTCTATTAATTAAGGCCTGAGTTGAAAACTAGACATAGACAAGAATGCCTACTTCAAGCAATAAAAAAATATATTTAAATAATCTTAACATATTTAAACCAACTTTGAAAAATCATTGAAAAATGTCAAAGTTAAAATAAAATTTTAGGAGTCAACAAAACCTTTTTTAGCATCTAAAAATTTTTAAAAATAACATAGCACAAAACATAAAACATAATCAAGCAAAGCATAAAGTTTTAAACTTTCAGTTTGATCAACAAAAGTTCTAAATGTCAATTAAATTTTAAATATTAAGATTTAGTCGATAATTCCAACATGAACAACAATGTGTTTGAAAAGATGTGAACAAACAATAATCTTTAAATTGTTTCACAATAGGTCATCGTTTATTTTCTTGCTTTGTATTGATTGCAAAAAACAAGTAGCTGGTAAGTTGTTTTCTAGATTGTTAGAACCAAATGCAATTTTAACTCTTGTTGATTTTACTTATCTTTCTGAAATTTTCTTAGATTAAAAATCTTTTTACATTTGGTTCTTAAAAAAGTGTTACAAAGGTACTTCATCCAAGATGCAGACAGAAGCAGCAGTTGTGTTAATTTATAGGTCAAAAAATTCAGTGCTGAGAGCTCAGCAAACACCCAAAATTCGGCACTTGCTCTTCAATATTACTCAGGAAAATGTAATAGTTTTTTGTATTTGCTAGTTTTGCAAATTGTTATTACAGGGTGATTCAGCGAAGTGTGCACAAATACTTTTCTTAGTTTTATGTACATGTATTTCGTCCATTATTAACTTTCAATTATTAACATTTCAGTTTCTTATTATTTAAGAGTTAAAATTTAAAATCTGGTATTATTTGAAGTAAAAATAAACGATGAGTAAAACGATCAATGACGTGATAGAAGAGTATTGCAAGAAGAAGCTCCCACCAAGTGAAATTTTCCGGTTGATGAAGGAGGTTGTAAGCCGTAGAGGAGTTTATAAAGCCGTGAAAAGGTTCAAGGACACTGGGACTTGTGCTCCAAGAATCAGGAATGACCCTGAAAGAACCGTAAGGACGAAGAAACTGATCAAAAAGGTCAGAGAGAAGTTGAGGAGAAATCCTGCAAGAAGTGCCAGACAACTTGCTAAAGACTACTCTGTGAGCGTGTCCAGCATGCAAAGGATTCTCAAGGATGATCTCCAGAGCTACCCATACAAGTTCACCAAAAGACATCTCTTGTTGGAGGCCACTAAGAAGAAAAGGCTCGATAGAGCAAAGGTTTTGGTCAAGAAACTTGTTGATGGCACGCAGCCTCAAGTTTTATGGACAGACGAAAAACTTTTCACTGTTCAAGCTGTCCATAACCATCAAAATGACAGGATTTGGCTTCCAGACATAAACATGGTCCCAGTTGAGCATCGCAGCTCTTTCAGAAGACAAAAACCCGCCTCCGTAATGGTATGGGCAGGCGCAACATCAAAAGGGCTGAAAACTCCTCTCATATTCATTGAAGAAGGGGTCAAGATAAACCAGACCGTCTATAGGCAAATGCTGGAGGAGAAAGTTTTTCCCTGGGTCCAAGAAGTAGTCGGAGAACAAGGAGTTACTCTTCAACAGGACGGTGCAACCTCCCACACGGCCAACTCAGTTCAAGCTTGGTGTCGATGCAATTTCAAAGGTTTTTGGGAGAAAGAGCTTTGGCCGCCGTCTTCACCAGACTTGAACCCTATGGATTTTCGGTTATGGTCTATTAAGACAATATTATTAATAATGGTCTATTATTACAATATTATTAATTATGGTCTATTAAGACAATATTATTAAGACAAAAGCCTGCCATACTTCTCATCCAAATCTGGACTCTCTAAAGTGAAAATTGACATCGGCATGGGACGAAATTGACCCAGAAGTGGTGCATGCCACATGTGCCCAGGTTCTGCCACGACTTCGGAAAGTAATCAAAAACAAAGGGGGTTATATTGAATAACTTGTATATTTTCTGAAAGCTTATTAAATTTACTATCTTCACAACATATAACTTGTTTCATTTGACCTAATTATAAGTCCGAAAGATGAGTTTTTATTTGTGCACACTTTGCTGAATCACCCTGTATAACCCATAGCATGATGGATCGCAATACCTATTGATTTTTTCATCTGCCTTAACCACTTTCTTACAGTATTTATATGAGCTGGGTGGATTTATATATATGAACCGGAGTGATTTATATGAACTGGAGCTATTTCTCTAAGCTGGGAAAGGTTTTAATCAACAAATAGAAGGATTGTAAGCAGTTGCAATTATAGCATATTCCCGTAAAATTGTCATGGAAATTTTGAGGCTATAGCCACTCTATGTTGTTTTGGCACTAAAATAAATGGCAGCTGTAGCTGCTCTCCGCAAGAAAGTGGTTTAAGTTTTTTTGTTCATTTTTTCTATTTGTGAACAGTGGTAAATGACAACAAATGTTAACAATAAGTCATTTAAAAGAAAATTATTGATTAATTAAAAGCAATTTCTAATTGTGTTATCTTTTACTGTTGTTTGGTCATTGCTCAACCTTGCAAACTAGTGAATACAAACAAATTCTATACTTGTCTAAGTCAAAAACAAAGCTCAAGCACCCAATTCTTGCAGACTGATCAATACATGCACAAATTAAAAATTATAGCGATAACCATATCGATATTGCACTTCAACACAACATTGCACAGTGAAATAATTTACACAGTTCTACAAGTACGACAAAACTTTAGGACTCCATTCACTGGCTTGGCTCATAACTGTAACCACAGCTGCACTGAGAACTCCCCCAACAGCAGCAGCAGCAAATTTCAAATTAGACCAATTATAAGAACTTGATGGGTTAGAAATTTCCACTTTTGGCTTTTTTTTTTGGTTCAGACCTTGTTTCTCCAAAACCAAATCAGGTTGCTCATGTTTAGCCACCAAAGCATAGTCACAAAAAGTAGATATTGCAAGATGATTCTTATAATACTCAGAAGTGCCAACTAATGAAGATGGAGGATATTGGATATAAAAATCGGAGGTTTTAGAAATTAAAGATTCAAGTGGCAAATCTTTTTTACGAGCAGTGTTAAGTAAAAGCTGATAGACACGAGTCATTTCACATTCTCCATCCATAATGTCACTTGCATTATCTAAAATTAGTTGAACAGAAAAGTAAATTGGCATAAGGGGATGACAAGCAAGAAAAAAGTCATACAAACGTTCAATGTCATCTTGCTTTTCAATAACATAACTAAACCAAGTAATTAACCAGCTAATAGCAAAAACCGTGTCAACTTCAGATTTTTTCATATATTCCACAAATTCTGGTTTTGATTTTTCCAAAAGTGGCACTAAATAGTTTAAAATATTAGTAGTTTTGTCCATTGTAGAATCCATAAAATCTCTTAAGTGATAAGTTGATAATTTTTCCAACAATGGAAAAGATAATTCTTCACCACAAACAAACAAAAATGTGATACATATATCATGATAGCCTTGGTAGTAGTGCAATTCTGAATGCTTTGTTAAGATGCTTAAGATTAAATCAATCAGCTGCTGCTGTAATTTTTCTTTTAATGTTTCAGACATTTCTTTAGGAAATCGATTTCCAGATCTTTCAACATCTAATAAAACTTGGCGAAATTCATGATGGATACGAACATTTTGAGGTCTATCAATCATGCAATCATTCACATTTAGTAAATACGGCCAAATTTTACGACGAAACTTTTGATTGACAAGTCCACCATTAGAGATTGCAAGCTTTCGCAAAAAGGCAATATCAACAGGATCACAAGAAAGAGCTTTTTCAATCTGCTTGCATTTATTCACAAATTTTGGTTTCTTTGACATGGTTTATCACATAATTCATTCCAAACTTTCAAGGAATAAAATCCCAGCTTAATTTAAAAAAGAACATATTTAATTTAAGAGATTTTTAACAATTTATGAGAAGATACAAAATCTACAAATAAAGGTTGTAAGTGACAATTACTACACTAGTTAAAAAAGCTTTAGTATTTTGGTATATTGCATAATTGGCACAGAGTAAAATCTATTTGTACAGTTAAATTTTATCAAAACAAAATATATTACATTAATAATAAACAGTTTATGATAAACAAAATATCAATCAAGTTACCAAAACAAATACACCATTGAATGATTTTGTAATAAATTTATATAATTAATGCATAAAAACTTTTAGAAATATTTTCATCTATAATTGTGCACACTTTAATCTTTTTTAGTTATTGAGAAAATTAAATCTCTATCTACAGGTTGTCCAATACCTTTTCTTTACATATCTTTTTTGAATTCCTTGCCATTATTGTATTTACTGAATGTTTCCAACTTAGAAATGTTGTCAAATTATGCTACCTATTCATTGATTTATATATTTAAATTTCTAATGGTAATGAAGAACCAGCACATTCTTACACATTGATTACTTTTATCACATTCAGAAATCTTCTAGACAAAAGTTTGAAAGCATTCACATATCACATCAGCACAAAAAGAGGACTTTTAAATGTTTATTGACAAAAATTACTTTTAGGTTCTTTATATGCCTGAAAACTTACCTGATTTAAATGCAATGGAAAATTTGTGTGGAGTATAGAAAAACTTGGCTTTAAAAACGATTCACATTTGTACAACCATAACTAAGTTTATTGAAACCAGTAGGCAGTGTGGTCGAGTGGTTAGAGCACCATGATTGTGATTGACATGGTCTCAGTTCAAAATCTACTTGCACCATTCTGTTGTGTCCTTGGGTAAAACATTTAACAAAACTTTCTCCTGCTTGTGGGTTTTGGCAAGCAGTTCTAAATTTCAGTCATATCTTCATAAAACTAAAAAACTAAAATAAAAAAATTCAAGCAGACAGCAATATCTTGGCATCTACAAAGTTCAGTTTAATTGCATGCCCTACATATCAGCATCTTTGTTGCTTTCCTGGGAGTCAGGAGGATAAGCATATAGATAAAATAAAATAATTATTTTGTGGTCCACAACTAAGAAATTGTACAGAATTGCTGAAAAGTCGTAGAATAGATGATGAAACAAACCAAAAATTGATTATAAAAAAAGCTAGTCATACCTCATATCAAAAACAGCTGCTACTGTTTTAAAATCTAAAAAAAAATGTATTTATCATAGTGAGTCAATTAATTTGTACAATATTTTAATTGTTTAAGAACCTAAATTTTTGTATTGCTATATATTGCAAATGATTTTAATGCTTTATCACTAATATAAATAATTTTTAAAATGAAAGATTGAAAAATCAGTCACTCACACATATAAAATATATTTTATATTAAAGCTCTTAACTAGACTTGATTTATGGCAAAGTCCTAATCAACTTGTTAAAATATTTGCATATAAATTTATCCAACTCCAAGAAATTCCTAAAGCACAATAAGTCGATATAAGCAGCAACGGCAAGAATTCATAATGTTTAAAAATAGAAAAAAATGGAAATATTGTTGAAGCAAAAACTTCTATAGCAATCAATCCAAAAAGATAAAATGCTTCATTATTATTCAAGCAAGGTAAGTATTTTGAATTAGATTTATACAATCCTCCAAGTACAATATAAGCAAAAAATGAATAAAACAATAATAAGCATAATTTAGTTACACTTTCAAATTGCGTAAACAACAATGGAAAAAGAGAATAATGACCAACAGTTTGAAGAAAAAGAAAAAAACGAGCATCTCTTTCTGTTCCACTTAAAGCAAGTAAGGTCGAAGGAAGAATAGCCATTAAAATAGCTTTTTCATGAACATGCCATCCAAACATAAAAGAACACATTGAACAAAGTACAATTGTTCGAAGAAATTCATTAAATTGATCAGAAAATAATAATTTTGGCTTAAAAAAAACTTTCAATAAGCAAGGCATCATGGAAAAAAATGTCAGTAAAAAAGTAAAGCTAGGAGATATTGATGGCAAAACGACATGATTAACAGTGTGAACAATACCACCAGTGGAAGAGGCCATATCTAATTTAGATATAAAACCTAATTTTTTTCCAACCATAGCCAAGACTCTATCCAGAACATTATACAATGCCCAAAAATTTGGAGCCCAATATGCATGTGTAAGACCACGTTTAAATGGGAATAACCTTTTGAAAACTTGGTCCAAATTAGTAAAAAAAGGACCAAATGATAATAACAGCACTGTTAACACAATTATTGCAAAAACTAATAATTTGCTAAATTTTAATGATCTAATCATATTGAACAAGTTTGTAAAAGGTTTTATACAATAAAGTCTAACAAAAAATATGCCAAAAGCAGGAGCAATATAAAGAAAAATATGCTTAAAGTTTAGCAAGACTGCAAACCAAAATGCACTTCTATAATATGAATTATGTATGAAACTTCCTAATGATAAAAACATAATTCCAAAAAGAAACCCATTATATTGAAAATGAATATGATCAACAATAAAAAGACCACAATTCAAAACTATCAAACAAAAAAATGCCATTTGTTTGTTAACAGTAAAGTTGGGTATTAAATTTAAATTTGCACAGTTATATGAGGCATATGCAAGAACAAGATCTGTCACAATCACACTACTTCGTTGAAAAAGTAATGTTTCATCACTTTTATGCTCTAAACTGCTAATGTTAACCATAGCAGGATCTATATGCACAGCTACTTGAGATAGTCCTTTTTCAAACCAAGCAAAAAATGGGGGATAATCTAAAGTCCATATTGAAGTATTTTCAAAATACCATTCTTGCAAAGGCAGACTATAAGTAATTGCAAGCCAGTTTCGATGTACCTCAAAGTCTGTTGATGTATATGAAGGGATCAAAAGAACTTTTAGACAAACTGATATTAAAACAACCAATAAAGCAACAGTCTTCTTTTCCATATGTATAGATTTTCACAATTTAAAGCCTTAAATGATTTATAGAACAAATTATCTGTTAAAAAAAAATGTGATTATTTATCTATACTAAAAAAGTGGAAAAAGGTAAATATCACATGTTTTTTAAATAGTTTTTTTTATTTTTGTGGTTATATATTTACATATGTACAGTTGACCTGTAGGCCAGAGATAGAACAGCACTACAGAATACTTGGCTCTTGTTCACTGTTTGCCCCACAAACCCACAAGCAATGAAGATTCTCCAAAATTTAAAAGGAAATGAACTACGAGGTGCATTCAATAAGTTTCCAGACTTTTTTTGTACAGGCATTTATAATTGCCGTAAACTCGAGATATTTCAGTATGTTGTTACTATACTCCTTATGAGATGATTGACCAATTTTTTCTTGTTTAGGTGCAAATTTATAGCTACAGTAGGAATTAGAGTACACCTTACTAAATCCTGATTGTCACAGCTGGTGAATTTCAAAAATGCAATCTGGACGTGAGGACACATTAGAAGAACGATATGCGATCAAGTTCTCTTTTAAACTTGGAAAAACTGCCACGGAAACGTATGGTATGCTTCAGACTGCTTATGGACCATCTTGCATGAATCGATCATCAGTTTTTCAGTGGCACAAGAGATTCAAGGAAGGCAGGGAGTCCTTGAGGGATGATGAGAGATGTGGGAGGAGTAGGGAAGTCAGAACATCAGAGATGATTGGCCAAATAAACGATTTCATGAATAGGGACCGTCGCGTTTCTATAGAGACACTAAGCGCACAGTTTAATGTCAGTGTGGGAGCTGTACACAAAATCATTCGTGAGCAGTTCAGTGGCATTTCCATCAGGACAATGCCCCAGTCCACAAATCCATCCTCATCACAGACTATTTGACCCAGATGGGCATCAAGACGGTTCCCCATCCTCCCTACAGCCCGGACCTTGCTCCCTGCGACTTTTGGCTATTCCCAAAGCTCAAGGAAAACCTCAGAGGCAATCGTTATTCCACAATTGAGGACATAAAAGAGGCTGTGACGAGGGTCCTAAACACGCTCACACAAGAAGACTTCCAGGGGGCTTTCCAGAAGTTGTTGGAACGGTACAACAAGTGCATTGATGTCGGAGGAGAATACTTTGAAGGGGACTAGAGTTTTTTGTGTGTACGGTTAATAAAAGTGTCCATACCAAAAAAGTCTGGAAACTTATTGAATGCACCTCGTAACTTGGAAAATAGTGAACAGGAACCAAATATTTTAGTAACAGCTTTTTATCTTGACCACAGTGGACAGACCAAGTTTTCAAAAAAGGTTAAACTGATTGTCAAAAAAAACAAATTATTTTTTTGACCATAAGTTTTGCAGCAACATGCCATAACAAATTTTAATTCAATTTTAAACAAAACTACAACAGATTTTTTGCCCAGTAAATATTTGTAAAACATAAAACAAGCACATCAAAAAATTTCAATCATAAGTTTACACACAATGTTTCCAATTTGCTATTAAAATACCAAAACATTCTATATTTACTCTCAAATGCAACTATATCTATTGCAATATAATTGTTATACACTATTAATTCCTTTCCACAGAGCTTTTGCTTTTAGGTGTCAAAAGTGCTACCAAAAAAGTTATATATTGTTAATGTGACTAGAGTCAAAAAGATTAAGATCCACTATCCTATAAAATAATAAAGATGTTAAATAGCCTATCATCCTATAAAGCTTTAGCACAGGGGTTCCCAAACTTTTTGTTTATCAGTACCTTCTAGACACTTTATAGGTTCACATGTACCCCCAATTTTTTTTGCATTTTTAGTACTAAGCTCAACTTGCTCAGATATATACATAACTTACTTTTTATAGCTAAGCAATCCATTGCAATTTCTCAAAAAACTTTAAAATTGGTAGTTTACAGTGATTAGAAACATTATCTTCAAAGTTTTATTGTAGCAGTTCAAATTCTGGAGGTTAACCACTAACTTGATTCTATTAACAAAAATAAAAACAAAACAATTAACAATATTTTGGACAAGTTATTTTATCTTAATTAAAACAGAAGCTTAACCTTATGTGATTGATGTTTGCAAAAGACTAACTCTATATATTACAATCTGTGACAAAGCCACATTGCTGTATGAAAGTAAGCATAATATCAAGTGATCATATGATATGAAACAACAAGATTTGAAATTCAAAGATGTATGAAATGGAGCATAAGAAAGTTAAATTGTATGTATAAAATTAATCACTAAAGTTTTAGTAACTAAATTTTGGTTTAATAGAAAAATGTGATTATTATTAACTTAGTTAAATTTTAAACAAACAAAATAATAAAAAGTACACCAAAATATTTAGAGTTGTGTAATACAAGTTTAAACAAACAGTACAATCAAGCCAACAATGTCGTGTAAATAAACCAGCAATAAGCCTATCTACTACTATTGGATGAGCCTGCTTTTTAGTAACAAGCTCATAGATACGAGGTGAAACATTAGCAAAAGCACAACAAAGATCATGTTCTGGTGTTTTGACTTAATTTTAATTTAATTTCCACCAGCATTGAAAATGTAGATTCATATAGCTGTGATGATGAAAGCAACAACAATGCTTGTATAACAGGTGTAGCAATTTTTTGAATAAGTTGCACATTATAAAACAAAAATTCACATAACTATTTCTTAGAATACACATCACATGCAAAACCATCAAAACCATCATTCAACCAGTTCCTCTGGCTTATCTGTTTCAGTCTGCAGAATCTGAGCATTTGCAAAAGGATTTCCAATATATGCAAACTCACTTTATCTAAACTTAAAAAATATCCATCAATTTCCTTCTTGAACTTCATAAGATGTTCAGTGACCAGTTCTGTGAAGCTTTTGATCTCAAAATGTGCATTTTGACTCAGGAGATTTTTCCAAACAAGGACTTTTAATGGACCACTTGGAAGCACTGTTGAGGTACTAATCTATTTCAATTTTGGTATTTCATTGAAAACTAGCAAGAATACAAAGAAAATATGCTAGATCCAAATTTAATCAAGTACCCTAATGACAAAAAAGTTGGATAAGGATATTCTCTCACATATAATATACCCCAGTTTAGAAACCCCTGCTTGAGCATATCACAAAATCTAATTTTAAAATATATATATGAAAAAGCATTATCACATTCCAATGATATTCTGGTGCTTCTCATTTTAAGCAGTTTGGTTTCTATTAATATCACATTCCAATACAATATAATTTTCTTAAAACAATATCAATTTATTGTATGATCTAAAATGCCTCAAATGTATTACACACAGAATACAAGTAAGCAAAATTCTTAAATATTTTTGGACAGATACATTTGTTAACTTAACCTATTTGTTGTGGTACCATAAAACAGGGTAACTTCGATTAATTTTGGAGATTTTTAGCTTCTAATAATCAGACAGTGTCAATAAGAAAACTTTTTTTCTGTTGATTATAACACTCTGCCTCTGAGCCATTGAATAAAATATTTTGATGATGTAATAACAGCTTCACAGTTGAATGCTTTCAAACAAACTGCTGAATAAAGTTACCCCATACTTTGCATAACTTTGATCACACATTAAAAAACAACACAAAAATAGAGTGAACAACATTCAGGGTAACTTTGATCACTGTTTTTCTTTTTAAAATATTGTAAGAGTTCAAAAATATAATTTTTAGTTTTTTGAGATGATACCAGTATGTAATATTTTATTTTTTGAAAGGGGGCAGGGTGTTTGCATAGAAACCTGATGGCTTTTTCCAGTTGCGTTTTCCAACTGAAAGTTAAATAGTACTTCATTATCCCAGCCAATCAAAGTTACCCCACTGAACAAAGTTACCCTGCTTTATGGTATATAATTTGTTTCAAGCAATGACAATGTTGATTGTGTGAATATAGTCACTTGTGTCAACAAAAAGATTAACAATAATTAAGACAAAATTTTAATCCTTCCATATAGTAACCAATTTATCCTTTGATGATGTGGCTGAATCATTAAAAATCAAACTGCTGTATTTAGTAGTGATGTACCGATACTTATGTATCGGTATCGGTATCGGTGGTATCAGCCTATTTTTATGGTATCGGCTAGTAATATCGGTATTGATAAATATAGCTGATACCTGCCGATACTTTTTAAGCACAAAATAAATATAAAATTTTTTTTTGTATAAATATAAAAAATTTTTGTTACCCCCTGGAACTGGATTGGATTTCTAACATAATTAATGATTCTTTTACAGATTTGTAATAATATTGTAATGAATGATAGATATATACCTGAAAAAAATTTAAAATGCAATAACAAGCTAGATTTAGTAAATACATTCTTTGGTGTTACTTACAAAAACTTTTACTGATGGTGCTCAATAGATAAAAAAGTATCAGTGGTATCGGCAATAACGGTATTGGCTCTAAATACTGGTATCAGTAATAGTATCAGTATCGGCTTAAAATGTGGTATCGGTACATCACTAGTATTTAGTCCTCTTAAAGTTTTATTTGTTCTAAATGCTTCCTTTATCATACCTTTGTATGATCTCACCGAAATGATAAATGGCTGAAACTATGCTGACACAGTGCAGTGACAAGCTCGGCAGCATCAATATTTTTTAATTTTTTTCAAGTGTAAATTTGGACATAAATTTTCTGAATCATGCAATCTTCTTGTCACCATACTTATTTCACAATTCTTTTAAATTGTTTTTAAATTCCTGACAAAAAGACATGATCCAAGCCTTGAAAAGAGTTGCAGACTTTTTTTCAGTAAACACTTCATGAATTAAAATATTTTTCATGTTTATTAGTCTTGTTATTATTATTAAGAGCAATAGAAAAGTTTAAGAAATCTTTATTTAAAATTGCCATGCGCTTTTTGCAATCAAATATATTCTTAATCAATTCAATGTTACAGCATTTCTGACCATCATATTTATATGTCCAGCTAATGCATAAGTTAATGAGGTAATTACAAGTACCATCTTAAATTTTAATAAATTAGAGTGAATTTTGTAAGATTGAAGAGAAAACAATAAAAATTTTAACACTTTTGCTCACGAACTTTATTTTTATAAAATACTATGGTACCGGTAACTTAATTTACAAGAATACGATTTTAATTCATAAAAATGGCCAAAAACGGCCAACACGTCAAAGGTTAAATTTGAAGGCCAAAGACTTTAAAAAAGGTCAAATTCCTAAGATTTGGCATTAAAAAGGTCAATATAAAAAAGCTAATCCTGACTCCGCACGTCGCCTTTGCAGTGTGACCGTATATATTATATGTGACGCGTAAAGATAGTTTTTTTGCGCAATAAGGCCACATGGTGGTGACGAAACGTGGATAGATGATTTATTTAATTTACATGTACTCCAAGATATGTTGTAAATTATAAAGAATGGAAAAAAGCTTATCATTGTTGTAAACTTTATCGTACGTTAGGCTTCTTGTTTATAAAAAAAATTGTCATCCATCACCGTCTTAACGTGACGGAGTTTTAACCGCCAAGTCTGAAGATATGATGCATGTGTAGTTATGTATTGACTTAGTCTAAAACAACCTCCGATTTGAAGTCACTAGAAGAGTGCAACAAGGACAGATTGTCAGTATAAGCAAACTTTTCGGAAATTGTGGAAGACAGATAATTATAGGTGTTTTAAAGGAGGGGACCCAAAACTGATACCTGAGAACCCTGTTTCCCGGACGGCGGAGCCTGTTGGGATTGTTGGCACTGCTAGTAAGCGAAACTTCTGTTCCAAAAAACTTCCATGATCATTCGAACGATTTGATTATCCCGCAGAACTAAACAGTTTATAGGTAAGGTTACTGTGCGAAGCAGTGCCGTGAGACTGCGAGATCAAAAAATATGTTACCGATAAGTACCGGTATTCTTAGCTTCAAAAGATTCCTTGATGTTTTGCATTAACAGACGACTTGTTTCACCGTTTACAATCCACGCAAAACTACACCTTCTTACTTGGGAACAAAAATTGAATGATTAGTTCAATTCGGGCGTGATGCTTTTTGTTTGAGACACAAAAATGAGACCTCAGCCGATAGCTCTTTGGATCCTCTCCATGATTCATCGGCTTTGGGATCACAACTAGGCCTACAAGTGCTTTTCTTCAGATTTGAAAATTTTAGTCAAAGCAAGAAGAAAGTAAGTCAGTTAATTGAAGTGCATGAAATATAAGCTGTTAATTTTGTTGCTTCTATGATGTAAGGGTTTCTCTTTTTTCCTCAATGTTGCTTTGGTTTCCTTTATGACGTCTGTCTGGCGGGAATGCTTGATATTGTTTGTGCTTAGCTGAAGTGAGCCTCATGTTTTTAAGCTACAGTTTTTAACTTTAGAAAATAAGTCTTTTGTTTTTGATAGAATTTTTTTTTGTAGTGCAACCAGGTAAAGTCAAAGTTTTAACCTTGTGTCTATTTTCTATTTGAATAAGAATCACTCTAACGAGTGGTAATTGTAATTGGTAAATAATTTGTGTCGACTGATAAAAGACGTTGTGGAAGTACTTTGCTACGCTAGTTATTGTCCAACACGTGTAGTGAAACGTTTTGGTCAAAGAAAATTTTTGGTGAGTCATTAGGCCCTATAACGAATTTGATTGACGATTTTTTATTGTTTCTGACTTCGTAGTTTTACCGCAGTGTAAATATTAACTGCTTTTTTTATGTTGAACCGCATTTTTGTTTCTGCATGTGAAATTTCGAATGTGTAATTTGTTTTTCGTTGTTATGCAGAAACCGCTAGAGGCGTTGTGAGCCGAAAGCGCATCTAATGCAGCATTGACAAAATATAACGTTTTAAAAATTACAAAATTTTTGGCCCAAAAGTCCTTTAACTTGGCGACCAATAAACCTTTGGGCCAATATTTTTATATGTGCTCCTTGGCAGACCACCAAGCAGGGACAAACACTTAACAGCACTTAAGATTATATACTGTACAAACAAAAATAAATTGAATTGCAGTCTTTGTTGGAAAGATACAGGTGAGTTTCCGTAAAGGATAAGGATTTTATTTTTTTTTGTCAACGACCAAGACATGAAAAGTCAAGCAAAACAAAAAAAAACAACTGTAAATGCACTACAACAACATTTGGTCGCTATGACTAGATGCCAGCGAAAGACCATCAAGGTCACCAAAGTCAGCTAGCACCTCAAAATACTTTAATTATTTAATGTTCAGTTAGGCTACCATTCAGTAGAAACAAACAAATAGTACACACCAATATGCAATGACATACAACAGATATCAAAACAAATTACAGCTGGTACAAAGCACACCGAGAAATTTATAAAGAGAAAAACAAAAAATAAACAAAACAAAAAAAAAAAAAAAAAAACGCAACACATAAATCTAAAAACAAGTAATATAATTCATTAAAATAAACTGATTTACAGTATTAGTAGCCTACATAAAGGTGAAAAATTCCACAAAGAAGAATTAAAGGTAAAAAAAAAAAAAAAAAAAAAAAAAAGAATACACAATAAATATGATTTTAAGCAAACAATGTAGAAAAAATAAAAAAGAAACATATATTTCCTTTTTTTACATTATATCAAGTTAATTGAAAATAACAAAAACAGTTCTATTAATAATACAGAGGGCATGCAATACAATTGTGATAGGAAAAATACAGTATACATACGTTATTAAAAATATATATAATTGGTGGATTTTGAAGAAACAGCATAGCAAAAATATCTCATGAAACAAAAAAAAAATAAAATAAAATAAAAACAATACATAACATTAAGAAAACTGATTTCCTTCGCAAGCGTCTGACCAAAACGCCTGTGCAAAGCTCTGAGTTGATAAAATTGGTATCTACCAGGTTTTAGTTTGTTTTAGTATTGGAGGGCAGCACTGAATTCTCAGAAATACTTTTTTTATGTAATGAGAATAAATGGAAGATGAAAAAAAATAATATCTTAGGGACAGCGGCACTTGGAAATGTAGAAAACCCAGTTGCGTCAGCCAGATTTAGGTAATTGAATATGTAGGCCAGTGCTCTTCAACCTTTTTGTTATCGCGGAACCCCTGAAGAACTTTCACGTTTGCCATGGAACCTCCATTAACAAAAAGTTAAAAAAACTCGAGTTACATGTAAAAAAAGCAAATGTTTTATTATTAGACACTTCAACAAACTAGCAGTTATTACAGAAGTTGAAAAGCAAGAAATTTAATGACTCGGTTGTTCTTGAATTTCTTTTACAATCTTCGTAAATCGTGGCTGCTCGTTGCTCAGTGCATTCCTCATACACATATCTACACTCTTCAAATAACTTCTGTTTTTGTTCTTAAGTGGTTAAAACAAAAAATGCTGTTTCACACAAATAGGTATTGGAAAATTGACACAGAAGTTTCAGTGCTTCCTTTGCAATTGCTGTTCCTTCTTTGCACAGAAAAATTCAAAAATATTTCTTTCCATTTTTTTCAAAGATTTCCTCCAAATTGATACCATTACAGATGTCCAGAAGTTCTTCTTGTTCTGACAAAGTGAAAATAA
Source organism: Diplosoma virens (assembly GCA_963680785.1). NCBI lineage: Eukaryota > Metazoa > Chordata > Ascidiacea > Aplousobranchia > Didemnidae > Diplosoma > Diplosoma virens. The sequence continues at coordinate 16,937,757 of OY796895.1, read as the reverse complement.
AAGGATTAACTACCCACTTCAGCAAATGGAAAGCCTTAGATTCTTCTTCAGGAAAATACCGATTTAAATTTTTCTTTAATAGCTTCAAATGTTCCAACACCAATTCTTTTATTTCAGCTGTATCCTCAACTTCGGAGTCCTCACTCAGAAACTCATTCAAAAACTGAAAAGGAGAAAAATGATTTTTTGACACTTGATTAGCCAGCAGTAAATTTTTCTTTTAAAGGCATCAATTTTTCCAAATTGGGAAAATATATCTGAACTTTTCTCTTGAAGACTGGTGTTGAGTATGGACAACACATCGAATATTGAAGCCAGATATGCCAATTTGGAGACCCATTCATGGTCAAGAAAATTTGTTGCATATTCATGATTTTTCTCTACAAGAAACACTGATATTTCCTGTCTTAATTTGAACACACAAGTCCAAACTTTGCCACGAGAGAGCCAGCGCACCTCTGTATGTAGCAGAACAGTGACATTCTCAGAATCCATTTCTTCACACAGTTTTTGAAAAAATCTAGCAGATTTGCCTTTACACCACATTTTATGTAATTCACAGTTTTCACAACAATATCCAAAACACTTTTTAGTTCCGTTTTTCTTTGTTTATCAAAACTAAGCGGTTTTACAGCCAGAGCTTCACGATGAATAATGCAATGTTTTAATATACAGTTTGTAGCAACTGCCTTGACACTAGCACCAACTCCCGAAAAGGGTCCAGTCATCACAGCTGCTCCATCTGTAGTTAGAGAACAACATTTTACCCATGGTATTTGCTTTTCAGTCATAATTCGTTGAGTTTACTGAATACTTGTTCAGCACTTGTTTTCACTTCCAAGTCTACGCACCACAAATATTCATCAACAATATTATATGAATCAGTATCAGGAATTCTTATAAACACAAGCAGTTGTGCTCTTCTCCCAATATTAGTTGATTCATCCGGTTGCAGTCCATAACAAGGAACTTTTCCAATTTTACACAAAAGTTGTTCCAAGAAATCTCGGCCATATAAAATCCCCTTCTACTTGCAGTGGTATCGGAAAGAGGTATGTTTTGAAACTTGCGTTCAGTTTCTTTGCTTAGGAGCTGCTCTGCCACAATTTGCAACGCTGGTTTAATAATTTCCTCACCCAAAGTAAACGGTTTCTTTGTTTTAAGAATATGATGCGACAGTCGATATGAAATCAACAGCAAATCTTGATCAGTTTTAACTACTCTTAAGAACAAATCTTTCTGCTTGCATACGCTGCTTTTCATATATTTAAAGAATGAGATAGTCTTTGTCTCGTACGCAACACGGTTGGCTTCCAAATGCCTTTGTAACTTAGCTGGAACCAGGGCAAAATTAGAAAATCTCTTGCTACATTCGGAATTTGGTCATCTGGCAAAAAGAATCCGTATTTTAAATATGTTTTATCCCATTTTCTAACTTTGGCAGTTTTATTGCATTTGGTCCGCTTGGAAAGAGGTGCCTCTTGCTCAATACTGTCCACACCTTCGCTGTTACTACTATTTCGCTTCACATAAAAAAATATGCTACTTTGCTTCATCTGACCTGGCTAATAGTAAAAAGTTGGTTTTTGCACTACTTTTAGTTTATTCTCATAAAGGCTGAACAGCTGCAGCTCTACTGTAGTCTGTTATTCTATTCTCTATTCATTGTCTACTTAATTACTGTCAACGGCATGCATAGCTGTGATGCAACAATAACATTTATTCGTTTTAAATAACGTTCTTGTTAACCTCATAACAATGAATACCAAGTTGCGCCGTTACGCAACAACTATCAATATTTTCGGCTATAAATTGCACTCAACCTCTTATTTAACTAACTGGCCTACTTGGAGTTTGAATGCGGCATAGTGATGGTGATCTAAAGAAACAATTTAATAATGACGCATCAACGTACTGAAGCAAGAAATCGTTTTCCTTACAAAACAAGGAACCCTAGCGGAACCCTTAAAACTCACGGAACCCCATTAAATGCTTTGCGGAACCCCTGTTGAAGAGCACTGATGTAGGCCAACAAAGAATGGAAATTGAATATATTGATAAAAAGATGTAAGAGCTATGAAATGAAGCTGCTGGCAGGAGAAAAAGAGAAACAAAAGGAAGACATTATGATGTGTTGAAACGATGTGAAAAAAACTCTAGGCCTATGTTGTATACCGTAACCCGACAGTTGATCAAACCGCACTTAATCGAACGACACTTAATCGAACGACAGTTGATCGAAACAAGTCCTTGGGAAAGACATTTTACGGTACTTTCCCCTGCTTGGTGGTCTTGGCAAGCAGTTCTAAATTTCAGTTTAACTAAATCTCTATTAAACTGCAAGCGGACAGCAATACCTTGGCGTATCCGGAAGCAGGTCAGGGTAATTGCTTGCCCTATGTATTAGCGCCTCCGTAGCTTTCCTGGAAGTCAGGAAGATAAATATAGAGATAAAAAAAAACAAAAAAAACACTTGATCGAAACGACACTTGATCGAATTAAACGACATTTGATCGAAACGACACTTGATCGAAACGACACTTGATTGAATGATAAAAGAGAAAATTTACAACTTTGAATCTGTCCCAGTTTTATAATAATAATAATAAACAATTTTCTATTCCGCTCAGGCAAATATTTACTTTAAAGAAGTGGTTGCATCAGAGCGGTAGTTTTGTCAATTTTTTTGTCCCAAAAACATTGTGATCTCTAAAAAAAGGTTTTCACTTTAAATCTGTCCCGGTTTTTTCAATTTTTTGTCCCAGAAACATAGTAACCTTTAAAAAAAGTCTTCCTTTTTGAATCTGTCTCTAATTTCTCCAAAGGGTTTTTAAGGGTAGGGCAATGGCATAATTCCCTTTTCCCAAATACGCTATGACTACAATGGCAGCAATAGGCATCTAAAAAAACATAATCGTAACAAGAGATGTATTTGTTGCCCTCTTAAAAATGCTTTGCCCTGGGACCTTCTTTTGACATTGGTAAAAAATTATAAAAAATAAAAATAAACTTCTTTTATGAGTCTAATTTGTTATATTTTATTATATATAATTTGTTATATATTTGATAGCCTCTGTTTTTTATGAGTCTAATTTACAGGAACAAAGAGATTGTTTAATCGCAGAAACATACAAAAGTATATCTTTTTTTTATCAACTGTCATTTCGATCAATTGCCGTTTTGATCAAGTGCCGTTTCGATCAAGTGCCGTTTCGATCAAGTGTCATTTTGATCAAGTGTCATTTCGATCAAGTGTCGTTCGATCAACTGTCGTAGTATGTATGTATGTATGTATGTATGTATGTATGTATGTATGTTTTTTTTTATTTTTTAGCTGCAACAGCACTTACCAAAGCACAAAAACACATTATAAGCTGACAAAAAGGAAGCAGTGTATACAGCTTTATAGAACTTTAGATGCTTTATAAAATACTAAGTGCCGATTAATACGCTCGACATATCTTAGTGGATACTATTTTTCCCTTGCTGCTTCATATGTTTCTCACGTGCATTTATACAGCTTTATACAAATCTTGACTTTTTAAAGAATTTTTTTTGTGATTTTAAAATATTTGAAGTATACCCTACAGCTGCATACAGCTCCTTAATTGTATCTCTAAACAGCATTGCAAAGATCTCTTTGCAGCACCTGCAGTATTTAAAGTTTATTTGCTGCTCCTGCAATATTCAAAGTCTGCTAACATAACAACTAAAAAAGACCGAAATAGAGTGCACAATCTTTTTAATTACACCACCATGACTTACTACATAAGTAAGTTTAGATAACTACACTTACTTAAGTTACATTAAGTTTAAATAATTAAAATAGATATCTACATAACTACACAGCTTAGTGAAACTTCAACGACGTTGGTAAAATTTTAGTTTTTTAGGTCTGCGATTCTAGTTTGAAAACTGTTTAAATGGACGTAATTTTTCTCATAAACACATAATGATTGTCGACAGCGTATCGCTTGAAATGGTATAAGCCGCTTATTGATGGTGAACGCGATCAACACGGTGGCAAATCAAAACCTATTCTCGCTATTAATTTATACAAACCAGATTTTTTATTTGTCGAGCTCTATCCTGAGCCTGATTGGATCCGACGTGTTCATATCCATTTATGTTAATTTGTCAAGTTTGTCTTTTTTTGACTTGCGTTTCATCAGAGCACTGTAATTTTTAAAACGGCCTGATCAAGTTTTAAATTATGAGTTCAAACAGTTTTGATTCACGGCTGAGATTTGAAGTTGTAGTTTGTAAAAAACGGTAGATTGTTGACTGTTTGTGCACAAAGTTCAAAATTAGTCATGTTGTTCTGTTTACTCAGTAAAATCAAGGTTCTTCTCCAAATTTCTCCAAACAGTAAAATCTAAATTTTTCTCCAAAAGTAAAATCAAGGTTCTTCTCCAAACTCAAATACAACATTTAAGTTTTATATCTTTTTTTCTAAAGAATGTTTTGCCTGCTCATCAGCGAAGTGATATTGTATACAAATACTTGTGCAACTGCGTAGTGTGTACTTAGGTAGAATGTCCCAAACGATTGGAAGAACGAGTTCGACAACATGTTCCAAAATTTATTAAAAATAAAATTAAACCTCAAAAAGATCTCCCGTGACGTCAATGTAAATTCACACAAAACGCACCTATTTTGGATTTGGTTGTTGGTGAACATTTGTTAGACAATATAATTTGCGTGGAAAAATTTCATACTAACTGGTTTCCAACTTTATTTTATTTATTTATCTCTATATTTATCCTCCTGACTCGCAGGAAAGCGACAGAGGCGCCAATACATAGGGTAGGCAATTACCCCGACCTGCTTCCGGAGATACCAAGATATTGCTGTCCGGCTTGTAATTTTAATAGAGATATGACTGTAATTTAGAACTATTTGCCAGGACTACCAAGCAGGGAAATGTGCCGTAGTCCTTCCCAAGGACACAACAGAATGGCGCGAGTGGGTTTTGAACCGAGACCGTGTTGGTCACGGGCTCGGCGCTTCAACCACTCAACCACGCTGCCGACTACCGACTACTGTTGGTCTATCTTTCATGAGTAAATTATGAAAAAGACGGATAGAATTGAGGATTGAAGCTTCCAAAGACACAAAATTAATATTATTGGTAAATTGGTTGAGTCGGCAACGTGATCGAGTGGTTAAGAGCGCCGTGACTGTGATCAACAAGGTCTGGGTTCAGAACCAACTCTCGCCATTCTCTTGGGTCCTACGAAAGAACACTTTCCGGCGCTTTCTCAAGTTTTTGGTCATATCTCTGTAAAACAAAAAAACAAATAAAAAATTTTCACCAGACAGCAATATCTTGGGATCTTCGGAAGCAGGTCGGGGTAATGGCTTGCTCTATGTATTATTGCTCCGTCGCTTTCCTGCAAATCAGGAGGATAAATATATAGATATAAAATGAAAGAAATGAAATTAAGTGTGTTTACTGGGGTTTATGATCTGCACGAAAAACAAATTACATGTATAAAAAAATTGAACAAAATTCGTTATATTTTAATCAACAACAGCTACCCAAAACATATAATTAATGCCCAAAACAAACTAAATGCCGGCCTGGTCTATAAAGCAAAAAAATATCCAATCTACGTCACGCTCTCTGGATAAGAACGGGAGCGACGAACAAATCAACCACGGTAATCAAAAACTGCTACTTTGCCGTCGAATTTTACGAGCTGACAGCTCTTGCCCGCTCTAAAAACGTTGTGTTACCTTCTTATTATTGCAACAACGTTATCTACCAATTTGTGTACCACTGTAATAAAATATTGGCAGCCTAATTCGATCGCACGTCCCACCGCTTGCAAGAGTCTATTAAGCAAGACATCCCCAAGTCTATCACTAATCTTGTCGCCTCTCGAAGCGGCGACAGTCTTCCTCGCCCCTGTAAAGTAATAGTGGCTCCCTACAACGTCTTTTTCATGAGTCTACCATTGACCAGCATCTTTTGGACAACGCGCATTCCCATTTCATGTAACTTTAAAATCCTTTTTGTATCTTTACAATTTAGCTTTAAACTTAATTTTAAAATAAGATTTTTATCTTTAAAATTCTTTTTTAGTATTTTTGTCTTCTTTAAGTTTTTTAGTAAAAATATTCTTCCACACGCTAAAATTTATGTTTGTTGGGACTGCCTTTTCAACAAAAAAGTGCCTTTTTTCCTAAACTTTGCTCTCTTGCTAAATTGTTATTTGCTGGTAGCTTTTTCGAAAAAAATTTGTCGACCCCAATGTCTAAATAAATATTTTACATATTTTTTTAAATTTAATTTTGGTCCAGGTTATATAGTTGCAGAGACAAGTGTCACATAATCTTTCTTTTTTCGCATATTTTAAAGGGCACCATCTGTTCTTCTGTGCCCACGCGTTTTGAAAAAATAGCAAGGCAAGGGTACCATTTCCCTCTCCCCGCTGTTAGCGCCATTGATTACAATGTTTTTCTAACGTTTTAATCCTTTAAGGCAGTCTTTCCCAAACTTTTTGGTCCACCCTATTTACGAATCTTTTTTTTCACGGAAAAGATTGAAATCTTATATCAATTTTTCTGCCTAACCAACGAAGAAAGAATGCAAACCCAAAAATAAATAACACTAAATCATGTTTATTAAGAAAATTTACACCACCAATGTAATGAATGAGGTTATTTTTTAATGCACAAGGTATCATTCTAGGAGCAATTTGTGACAAACAAACTCATAAATCAGCCTCAACTGCAATTCTGGACTGTATTTTGTCTTCATATTGGTAAGAGCTGAAAATACTGTCTTACACATGTACAGTATGTAGTAGCAAAAAGAAAATAGAATTTTAGTTGTCTTTTGCGAGAGCAATAGATAATTATCCGCAACACTTAACCAATAAGGTGCAAGAGGTTTTTGATTGAAATTAATCATTAAAGTTCGATCAGATGACAATTCGGCAAATTCTTCTTCTTCACGTCCTTTCTGTATCGAAATTGTAAACTCTATCGAACCTCGCCCACTCCAGTCTTGAATTTTTTCAAAACAATAAACTCGGTTCAAGACATTCAAGGCTTTTGCTGCATACAGAAGTTCGATGGCTGTCGCAAGGACAAATAGTAGAACTCGTGTTTGAACTGCGAGAAGAGCTTTTAATTTTCCATCAAAAACACCATCCGGATTTAGCTTCATTAGTGGATAATGAAATTTGCTCGGGAAACTTGCATATCTGGTAGACGTATTTAACCTTTTCAACCAAATAAATTTGTCATTTCAAGAAAAAGATGCCAACATTTTTACCGAGCCAGCTTTCGAATTACCTTCATTTGATAATGTTTTTAACAACTAAGTATTGAGGCTTAGTAACATCAAAGGGACAATTTAATAAAGCTAAACTTAATGTACTTATCATCGTATGCTAGTAATTTTTGTTTTAAATGCTGGGCTTCACTTTCCAAATCATTCACTTTTTTCTGTAGCTCCAAAAACCTATCCATAAGTTTTGAACTACACTAAATTTAAAGTTAAGCTATCTCGGAACTCATTCAAACTAAAGTATAATCATACAATTAATTTCTGCGACAACTTCACTTTCTTTCACGCCTCTTTCTAGCAACAAGTTTTCACTCGCTAATTGTCGCTTTACTAACTTTTGCACGCGCACAACGATTGCAATGATCTTAGTAAAGTTACGAACACTCCCGTCTGGTCAGAATTAATCGTTACAAAACAACTTTTCTATAATTGGCGCAACAATAATGATTTATGATTACAAAAACTTACGAATCAATGCGGCAATTATCTGTGAGAATAAAAATACTTTACAATGTATATATTTGACACTTTTGTATATCGTCGCGGATCCCCTGTGCAGTTATCACGGACCCCAGTTTCGGAAACCTTGCTTTAAAGAGAGATTGTTACATATATCTACTATGATTGTGATTACAAATCAAGCTGCTTTGAAAACGAGAAGCACCAGACTCGAGCTTCGCTCTCGTCAGCGATGCTTATCTCACTGCGAATTGAACCGACTACATGTGGTCATCCAGGCAGGAGACAACACCATTAGACCACACAAGCCAGACAACAATTCGACTCAAAGCAAATCGTGATTGTAGACAGACATTAAAGTTTTACCACAATTGTGATTTTAAAGTTTAGGCTATATAGTTCTTTATTTAAACAGACATTAAAGTTTTACCATAATTGTGATTGTTATGTAACAAAAACACTTTTGTGAAGGCATTTTAATTATAATTTTTAAATATCTATGACATCATTATAAAACCATTGTCATTTTATTTTACATCCTTTAAAGGGTTAACTACAATAAAACGGGAGCACTTTTTAAAAGCAGTTCAAATAAAAGGAAATTCGGGTCGGCCGACTGACGTTAACCCGACGTCAAATGGACTACCGCCAATTGAACAAATTAACGCAGATTCGTACCCTTTCCTCTATATATTTAATTTAAATATTGCATTCAGTTTGAAAGTTCTAATATTTGTATGACACTTCATAAGCACTTAAGATTTAGTGATTCTAACATTTTTTTCCAATTTGTTAGAATTACTAGATCATCTTTATCTCTATTTATCCTCCTCAAAATATTGTCCAAGGCGTTAGAAACAGTTACCCTAAATTTTTTATTTGTTTTAAAGTTTAGGCTATATCAGTGGTTCCCAAACTTTTTTTGTTCACGGCGCCCTTCGAAAACTTATCAATACTCGCGGCGCCTTAATGAAGCCAAAATTTGCAAATTTTAAGTTTTACCAAGAAATTGTATTTAAATCATGTTCATTATTCAAAATGCACAAAAATGTCAGCATTATTCGCAAAACACTAAAAAACATTTAATGTGAGCAGTAAGCTTGTTGCTCTATGCACATTTTATTAAATCGCGGTGCAATGTTTAATATTGCAACACGCAGCGATGCTTCGACCTGATTACTACTGCTGCAGAAAAACCGGCTTTACCCAAGTATGACGTTGCAAAAGGCACAAGAACACCGAGAGCTTTACAGCCTACAAGTAAAACCCAGATCGAGCCTTAACCCAAAATGAAATGAGTAAATTAAGGTTGTATAAGCTTTTCAAAGTGAGGTTAGAAGAAAGATCGATAAATTGTTCAGCTTCCAGAGATGTAAACCCCTGAGAGGCATTTGGATTATCAACAAAAGGATTTTCGACAAAAGGATACTATCCTCGCGCGTCACACTATTGAGGCGACTCGTGGTCTCGGGATGGGGTGCTGGTGCTAAAACACTACGCATGGCTACCTTATCTCTAGTCTACTCAGCAGCTGAGTACTGTACGCCAGTCTGGTGTCGCAGTGCTCACACTCGCATCATCGACAGTGTCTTGAACGACGTCTTGCGTATAGTTACTGGATGCCTGCGTCCCACTCCAACGGACCACCTACATGTACTCTTAGGCATCCAGCTAGCTGAGCTTCGCCGACTGGGAGCGACACTCTCCTTGGCTTACCGTGGATCTCTGGACCCTGATCATATCTTGCATGGTCTATTAAGTGGGTCCTCAGATAATCGCCAAGTAAGACTAAGATCCAGACGCCCGTTTGTGCCAGGTGCGTGGAATCTCTTGGACAACCTTGCCAGACTTGGCATCCGCGCCTTTGAATGGACAAATCACAAATGGAAAACGGAGTACTGTGAAAATGCTTCCAGGCTCCGTGCTTTTTTGCCCCGGACCGGTGCCAGGGCTGTTGAGATGGGCTTACCCCGAGCAGCTTGGGTTAAGCTCAACCGCCTGCGTACTGGTGTTGGGCGATTCCATTCGTCCATGCACAAATGGGATCTCGCTCCTTCACCGAATTGCGAGTGTGGCGCCTTTGAGCAAACCGCAGACCATATACTAACAGCGTGCCCTATACATCGGGCACCACATGGAGCACGAGGTCTGACGGTTTTGGATGACGAAACTCGATGCTGGCTTAATAACACCACTGCCAGCATCTGATTCAGGCAGTGCAACAGTCTGGGGTAGCAAAAGGATAAACCTCGGCCCCAGTCCTGCTTGTGTCTGACCTGGAGTGGATACCCTTCAAACGATGACAACGACGACAACAAAAGGATTTCTTATCCAATTGTGCTTCTCCATGTCTTCAGAAAAATATTTCTCAAAATGCGAGATTAGAGCATCCAAATGCAAACACATCACAGTCTTCATATCACACTCATCGGTATTCTGCAGGCAGAGATTGCCAGATTGCGAGTTTAAATAAGATTTTAAAAGTGGAAAGTTATCACATTACTCGTTATTTATCAGCAGATCAGTTTGTCACAACTTTTTCTTTTAAAGGCTGTAATTTTGTCATGGAGTTGCAGAAGGTGAGTTTCTTTTCCTTGGAGGTAGATGTTTAATTGATTTAATTTTTGAAAAATACCACAGAGATACGCCAACTGAGTCAGGAAAACTTCATCCTCAAAGTAGTAGCAAGTGCATGGTTTTCTTCTTTTAAAAATATGGAGATTTTGTTTTTCAATTCGTACGCACGCAAAAGAACTTTGCCTTTGGAAAGCACCTTGCACGACAATAAAAGAATAAATTGTTTTGCTCTGCTCCTAATTCATCGCAAAGACGTTGGAAAAGCCGAGCTTTAAGTGGCCTTACTTTAATGAAGTTTACAGTTTTGACAACTGCTTTAAGCACTCCATTTAGGTCGCCACTGAACTGTTGCGAAGCCAGCGCCTCACATTGTATCAGGCAGTAGGTCTATTTTACGTTAACGGCAACGCCCTGCACTAACGTTCGCAGCCCGCCAAAGCGGCCAGACATAGCTGGGGCGCCATCCGTGCATAAACCAACGGAATATTTCCACTGGAGATTATTTTCCTGAAAAAAATTGTTCAGTATTGCAAACAATTCATGCGCTCTACAATTTTTTAAAATCGGTTTACAAAAAAGTAAATCTTCAACGATATTGCCGTCGTTATCGATAAAGCGTACGTAGCAAATCAAATAAGCATCTTTATTACTGGTACTAGTTGTTGCCTCATCTAACTGTAAGCTGAATTCATTTCTACGCATTTTTGCTACTAGCTGATCATTAATATTATTCGAAATTTTATCGCTCCTCCTACTAATGGTGTTGTTTGAGAGTGAAACAGCTTTTAGTTTTTAAGCAGCTGATTCTTCAATCATGGTCGAAACTAAGTCAAGAGCAGCAGGAAGCACAAGTTCTTCCGCAATGGTATGCAATCTTTTACATTTCGCGATTCCGTACGCAACTTTAAAAGACGCAAGCTGTGCTTTGGCTGGTGTTTGCAAAAAATGTGAAAGTACGACCGACTGCTTATTCATTTCTGATAATTTACGAGCAAAAAACTCGCGTGGTTTTCTAGATAAGTTGTTGTAACTAACAACTAACAAGCGGTTCCACACAGCTGCTGCTTACCACACAATGTAAAATTGTAAAAAGCTGCTGACAATTTTCACATTGCAGTTTTTATGAGAAAAGCAGTAAATGCAACAACTTTCACAAGTTTTCGCGGCGCCCAGTTTGGGAACCGCTGAGCTATATAGTTCTTTATTTAAACAGACATTAAAGTTTTACCACAAAAAACTTTTTATCTGTTTTTTTTCTTTAAATGATAATATGACGTAATTAAAAATTTTTTGTTGAAACCAACGAACAAAAGAAAGGGTTTATTTTTATATTAATCTCTATACTTATCCTCCTGACACAGAGGATAGCGTCCGAAAGGCTATACCGAGAGTAACCGTCAAGTGAGTACCCCCACCTGCTTCCGTAAATGCCAAATTATTGCTGTCCGTTGAAATCTTTTTTTATTTTTGACCAAAATTTAGAGCTGCTTGCTAAGACATTAAGCAGAGAAAAGTGCAGTAAAGTGTCTTTCCCCAGAACACAACGGAATGACGCTGGTAAACATTAAATCCCCTGTGTTGATCATATTCGCCATCAATCATGGTGCTCTTAATCATTCTGCTAAGTAGCTAAAAGCCAACTGGTCAACGGCGATGCTGTTGCTCCGCAAAAATCTTTTATAAAACTCGCTTTTATTTTCTGATGATTTATACACATTTTACCGATGCGGCGTGGTGGTATTTACATAGACATTTACTAATCTTAGAAAATCTCAAACGCAAAATTCAACCTGGATAAATTTTGGATGCTATTACAAAAAGAATACTTTCAGATTCAAAATAGCAACTTCTTATTATGCTTTTCAACTTTGCAAAACACAAAAATTTGAAAAACATGAGGTTGGCGTTGTTGAGAAAACGAGATGATTTGTCAAAACGTTCGATGAAAATTTCTTATCACAAAAAAATTTAGTTATTGCTCATTGATAGGCACAAAAAAAATCTTTTTTGCTCAGTTAAATCTTTATTTTTAAGTGTTTCCATAGCATCTTTAAAAAAATTATGCATCTTATTATAGTAAAAGACTTGTCATATATTCTTGTCACAAAGTACTTCGTTAATAAATATTTTGTTAAAAAGTTCTCTGCATTTACAAAAAAAAAAGATTTGGGGAACCACCAACAAACGGGACTTTTAATTTACCATTAACTAAATACAAACTTTTTTATCCAATTTGGTAGCTCCCAATATAAACCCTGTCTACAATTGTTTAATTTCTATGTTGCAAACTTTTACAATAATGTCCAGAAGTTTGGATTATAAGAAATAGAAACTGTTGACCTTCACAGATAAATTACAAGAGCTTCATTTTTACCATTGAACTCCAAAGCAGTTTCTTCAACAGCATACATTTGCACAATGTAAAACTTTATTGCCAACAACAGTCAGATATCGTCAAAATGATTTAATATGAAAAATAAGCAACAATAAAAATTTTGAAAAGCATCAGACACTTATGGCAAAAAATTACGCCTCGTCTAAAATAGTCATAAAAATAAATCAAGGCTTGAATGAATGCAGATGCAATGTTTTAATAGTTTAAAATAACAATCAACGTACTGTCATCTAAGTTGAAGATGTTTAGAACACAACTAAGGCCGAAATATCTGGAAACGTTTTTTTAAAAACAGCTTAAATAATTTTAGTTGTAATCAAAACAAAACTTACTAACAAATTACTGGATCTAAGAGATTTACGGATGGGTTTTTCAATAAAGATTTTTTTTAAAGTATAACCAGTTATCAACAAGTAAACAAATTAACACTTACAGCAAACGAATGAAATTTTACTACGATATTTTTTTCTAATTGCAGTTGGAAAGACTAATCTTGTTTTTAATAAGCCAATCAACAGCGTATCTACCGGCTTCCAAAAACTGCAGGCATATTTCGTAAATCATAGCCTTGCATTTCTTTGGCCTCAAAAAGACTTAGTCTGAAACCGTTAAAACTTGTATTAAACTTTTTAGTTTTTTGTTAATAATACCGCGTTTTGTAATAGGCTGGTAAAAAATTTGATTTTTAGTTGGACTCAAGTGTCGGGGACCTTAAGAAAATATTCCGAAAAAGGTAATTCCGAAGTGTTTGACAACGTCGGCTTCGGTTTATTGGAAGTTTGTGTATCGGATATAACATTGCGAAGTTCGGGACGATGTTTGTCAAGAACCACGTTCAGCCCCAAATGTGGCTGGGCGCGGACGTGGCACTGATTGCTGCGACTCGCCGCGAACGATTTTGAGTTTTGAGTTCTCGGAAAGGTCTTGCTGTTCGAGCGCTCGTGACTGAGTTTTGAGGGGTCAACGTGAGTTGCCGCGCGCTTCTCGAGAAAAGCGTCCGCATTTTCGACGTAATCGTTTTCTTTACTCGTTTTGGTTTTTTTAACAGAATTTGTCTGATCTTTACTATGGTCGTTGTAGAAATATGACGTCATGGTGTCGGTGCTGTCCGAAAAACTCGCCGATTTTCGATGCGAGTTAATCGGCAAATGGTCGGACGCATTTGAAAAAGAAAAAACGCGCATGTTTGAATTGCTAGGAGTCGCCACAGGTGAAGGAAATGAAGATGTTGACGATGAAAACGAAGAGGAGGAAGAGCAAATGCTTCTCATGTCCAAGTTAGCCTCTCGAAGGCTTTCTTCCGCGAGTTTTCGGACCCAAAGCTCAGCTTCTCGTATTGTTGTAGCAATAAAACGAAAGGTGAGGTTGGAAGCAAAATCAGTCAATTCAAAACTCCCTCCAGTTGTTTTTGCAAGTTTAGCTCGGCTGACTGGAATTACACACCGTGGCTTGCTGCTGGGTGAAAAAGCAATATCACCTAGAAATGATAAATATTTTTATAAAGGGAAATTGAATGTTTATTTCGAAATAATTAGTTTCCCAAGAAAAACAATAAAATAGATTTCAATTTTTTTGTAATACTTTGTGTTCAATAAAACCAAAACTGTGTAATTCGATCAACAAGTTTATTATAGCTCCTCAGAAATTGTTGTAATAGCTGAAGCGAACAGCTGTATAATATAAATGCAAGTGCTGTGATTGCATTGAAATAGCAACAAAACATTCCTACATGATGTTTGTATCGTAATGCAAGTAAATCAAACCTACAGCCAATTCGTAATTGGTCCTTTACTAAGCTTCTAATACACTTGCCGCAATGCGTTTCAAAGGGCAATCTGCACAGTCGTAAGCTGAGCCAAACGTGGTGAAAGAATTTCCGCTTCATATATCTCACTAACAAAATCGTGATCTTTGTCAAAAAATCAAGCTTACTTGTTGATGCTCTGGCTTGCTGATGAACGTTTCTTGCTTTTTCAAGCTTGTACCAAACTAAAAACGGACTGGTTTCGTTGGCGTACAAAGTCACGTGGCATTCTTTTGGACGGTTTCTTTTTCTTCTCCATGGTTCATAAATCTAAAATTAAAATAATTAATTAAAAAATGAACTTTGCTTTTAGCACAGCATCCTTGTTTGTGTTCATAATATGAGTTAATATTCCCACATTTTTGAGAGATTTTTATTCGTTTGGCAAATTAGTTTTCAATTTGCAATTTTAAAATTTGTTGGTTTCAAACATTTTCAACTGGTTTTCAACCTCTCAACAAACGTGTAATCATTTTTTGTGAAAATATCTCAAAAATATTTTACCAGATTACTAACTTGACAGTTCTTTTAATCAATTAAAATTGGGGCAAAATGCACGAAAAAATTTTTAAGAAACGCTGTGGATAAATATCTTTTTGTGAAATATTCAAAAATATATATTTTCTCAAATGTTACTAAAATATAATGGAAAAAATATTTTGGATTTCAAAAAAACTTGTTTTAGTTTAGACAGCCAATTCTAAATCGATTTATTAAGGTGTAACATAAAGTGTCAGTATGTCAGATGAAGCAAGCTTTAAATAAAGATCTGATAGAAAAGTATATCCACGCAAATTTCTATATATTACAAATCGAGAAGCAATCGATACTGTGTGAAACAAGTCAATCCAACAATTTAAGTCGAGTTGCCTCGATAATTTTTAAGCGCTTTTATAAACGTCGTCAGCATTGATGTACTGAAAATTGAAAAATAAAAAAGCAACAAGGAGAAATAAAATGAATATACATAGCATATATAAATAAATTTATGGTTTCAATGTGAGATTCCAGCTATCCACATAGCAGATTTGTAAATATTTTAAGCAACTCGACAAATTTTTGCTGTCGTGGGTGGGCTACAAGCTTTAGTTTTTAATGAGTTTATTCATAAAACCTAAATGTATTTTAACAAAGTAATCTCTTGTTGTTATAACCAGTACAGGATTAAGACAAGCTACAAGAATAATTTGCGAATGATTGGCTTACAAAACATCATTTAAACAAAATATTATGAGTTAATACGAGACTTCTGTTTACAAAAAACTTCTAGCAAAAAAAATTAAAAAGATTTTAACATTTTTTGAGAAAGTTATAATCACAACAATATCTATTTAGCACTAAATTGTCAGAGTTTTTAAGTTATACTTCAGCTTCTTATGAATCAAATATGTTAATTAAACTAGTTTAAATATTGACTTAATTTTTTTTTCCTATTTGGAAACGGAAAAACGTTTACAGAAATAGATTTTTTTTACATAAAACCATCATTTGTTTGTCTGATTCAACGAAATGATAACAACTGCTTTAATCGAAGTCCTAATGTTTTGAAAATCATCCGAACAACAGAAAGAGCGTTGTAGAGATGAAAATTGCAGTAAAACACCCCTTCACGGTGACACAGAAAATTTCAAGTCTGCTGCCTTCATTATGACGTAGATGTAATGCCACACATGTCATTGAGTGATTAAATGGAATTTTGATTGACGGAAGGATAAAACATTTACATACAAGAGACGGCGGCATAACTATATAAGTCCATTACAACCTACCAACCATGTCTTATTTATTGTGTTAGACAACAAACAGACGTCACAAAAAAAAGCTACAAAAGCAGTCTTCGTAACATTAAAAACAAACTTTAATAGTAACTAACCTGTTGCTCAAACTTTGCAAAACTTGTTTTTAAAAGCATATACTATAAAAGCCGTAAAACTTATGCACAAAAGTTTTCATCTAAAATTAAATACAATACTAAAATCGCATTTTGTCCCAAGACGTTGCTCAAAACAAAACATTTTTATGCTGTGTCACTAAAATGTAAAATTTAAATTTAGAAAAACTTGTAAAAGGGGTTATGTTGTAAAAATGTTAAACTTGTTTGATCATAATTGCCATTCATAATTTTATGCAAGTTGAAATAATTTCGAATATCCACTAAATTTATTGATATTCGAATTTTAAGATGTCACCACGTACATTTAATACGAATAGATAACAACATTTCTTTGATAATCTAAGCATCTTTTTATATTAAAAAACAGAACTGCTAAAAGTTTGTACTTATTTTTTAAAATAAAAACAATAAATTTTTATTTGTCAATAAATTAATAAAAATTATGAAAAATAACGACAAGCCCAATTGGGTCGTTTTTACTTGTTTAAAAAGGCCTATTCGAAGCCAAAAGTTAACGATCTTTCACAAGAGCAAACTTTGAAAAATTTAAAGCATGTCCAATTCAAATCGAAGATTTAAACGATGTCTTTGAACTCAAGTTTCTGCTTATTTTAATAATTTAATTGAATAATAAAAAAAATCATCACGTGACCGGCAGAGAAACTTTTCATAATGATATGGCCAATCGATTAACGATTCTGAGTAGAAACTTTTAGTTTTACTTGTGAAAAAAGTTCTTGAAATTCGTAACGGCTAATTTTAAGCTTTGCTTGATGCTTCAATTACATATAAATTGCTCGCATTAAACCAAAGAAGTGTCACGACGTGGTTACTATGACAACATAGTTGACGCTTGTTGGGGATGCGCATAAACTTCTAACTCTGTTCAAAGCCTTAATTAAAATCGAGATAATTGACATTTGGTTATATACCAGTAGTTTAGTCCCAATCAAATGCTTAACAATTTCATCTTTAATAACGAGGAAGGATAATTTAATTAGAAAGTGTTATCAAAATAAAAATCAATTTTTCAACACAATTGAGTGATATCACAATAACTGTAGTCTTTAGGCCTCAACTGTGAACTTTTACTTTATCTTCGATCACTTGAGTTCTGGTAATTCTTATCGTTTATTTTTTTATGACCTTAACTTTCACTTTCATCTGCTAGATCGGAAGCGACTCACAAAATGACGTAGTAGGTCTACGTGTTTCCTTGTCATATAAACATCTGCATTTTATTGGTTTTTTAATCTTTTTTTATTGCACTTGTACGTCAAAACTAACGTATTTTCTTTTTGGCTTGATATTAATGTCACGTCACAAACGATAATTGTTGAAAAGTTTTGAAAATTTGTCGGTTTCTATTAATGATATGCCTTAACCTCGTGATGCCCCTATGATACTTGTTGAAAAGTTTTGAAAATTTGTCGGTTTCTATTAATGATATGCCTTAACCTCGTGATGCCCCTATGATCTAAAAGTTAATTGACACAAAAATTTTATTTAGTGAAACATTACAAGCAAACTTAAATCCTCAAAATGACCCTTTAATTTGGATATCAAAACGTTTCATTATTATTACTTCTTTGTACGACGTTTATGGTATAAAAAACCGCTTCAATCTAAAGAGCAAAAGACACAAGTGATTACTAATTCAATTGATGAAGTGAGTTAGTTGACCTGAAAATATACTCAAATCAAAAGAGCAAAAGACACAAGTAATTACCAACCAAATTGATGAAATGTGTTAGTTGACCTGGAAATACACTTTCGAATATTTTCAACACAAGACATCTGTTATGACCTTTAGACCTTGTTGAAAAAATGGAAATATTGCGTTCAATTCGCCATTCGAACTACTTCCTCATCTGCAATTATTTTAAATCCTTTGCAACGAATTATATTTTCAATCCAGTCTTTTCCCTCACAATCACTTTTAGTGTGCGATTGCGAGCAAATCGAAATTTCATGTACGAGTGCGTTTTTTTTTCGTATTGGTTGTCATGTTTTTTAGAAAGGGTTATTCATAGTGCACCCAAACAAGATTTTTTTCAAGTTGTTATAAGAGTTTGGAACGGTTTCTCTGAATTCGATTCAAAGTATTCTTAGAAATTTTGATTAAAAAAGTTTCGGAGCTTTAGCCGCCCCCTTGTATCCTCCAAACTAAGCCCAAACAACAGTGTGCGATAAGTTAATGTTTTGGATTAATAACAGAGCCTGTGTTTTTTAATAATGTACAGGTTTAGTGTGTTGATTGAAAACTTTTGTCCGGCTTGTGAATCCAAAATTTTAAAAATAGTGTTATTAATGCCGAGATCAAAACTTTTTTTTTTAAAAAAACTAAATTGATATTTAAATGATTTAGCTTCTAAGTTACACATTATGCTGTACTAGTGACACCCACAATATTCTACTGAAACAGCAAGAAAAATTTTGGTCAATGGCCATTTTAGTAATTTCGAAAAGCTGCTTCAAAATCTGCCCCTTACTGTACCAAGTGATCATCACTCCAATGAAGTTTTTCTCAATGAAAGCCTAAAGTATAAAATTGCTTTGTAAAATTGAAGCTGTTGTACAAAGATATTACATTTAAGACATATGCACTGCCGAACTACAATCATTTTTAGTAAACGAAAAAAGAAAATAGGTCTACACTTTATTCTTAATTTTTACAAAATATTTTATTGCTTCTCTAGAGCTCACGGTATCCCGTTTGCCATTTCACGACGTTACGACTAAGAGTTTGCGTTTTTTAGCTAATATCACGTAAACTCTACTACTGAGAAAATTTTGCTCGTCGGTCTGTTTTTTACAAGCGTAGCGTCAGTCAAAATCGTGATTACCTGTGCTAAAAGTGTCTTAGTAAAACTTTGTTTAATATAGGCGAAGAAATCGCAAACTACCGCCTCAAAAAAAAGTGCAATTGTCGTCGGAGATTTAAAAGTATGACATTCAATTAGTTTGACAAATAGCCACACTTCGTTGATACAACTATGGAAATAATTTTAAACAAACCAAATAAAATAACCAAGATCACAAATAGCAATCAGATTTTAAACCAAGCATGAAAAAATATAAACATGTTTCCGCAAACAACTTAAGTAGGTTGGCAACTTTAAGAAGTTGAGTTTTGGCAAAAACCTGACCATATTGTGACTAATTTTTAGCCTTTAAACGGTCACTTTGCATTAAACAAAGATAATTAAGAAACTCTATTTTCTAGCAAAAATTATGATATTAGTTTATCGCAAATTTCTTATTGAGAAGCAAAGACAAAATACATAATGTGGCCGAGTGGTATAAAGCGCCGTATTAGAGCGACCGTAGTTGACATGTCTTGGTCTAGCTTGTTTTCACCATGTTGTTGCGGCCTTGGTTGAGGCAATTTACAACAACTTACGTGTCTGTAAAATAAATATTTACGGCGGCATGCTCAAAGTAGAATATTTGGGCTACTTAATGGGAAATGTAAATTTAAAATGAAATTTTGAGTAAAAATTTAAGTGCATTGACATACTGTTGGAGCGTTATTTTTTCTCAGCGACACATTATGACGGTAGTTGAGCTAATAAAGCTTTTGTTGGCACGTTGCTTTTGAAAATGCGAATAACAAAGTTTGTGAGTTCTTGATAATTTTTACGTAGAAATGGGTAAAATCATTAAAAAAACTGGTTTTTGAAATATACGATCAATCCGTAACAGTTTAGTAATTTTCCAAGCAAATTTTATAAATCGTATGTTTTTTTATTTGCCAAGCAAATTACTTTAAGCTGTTCTCTTGAAACAGCAGGCTTTTAATTGTTTCTCTCTCTTTCTCTCTTTTTGATAATGAAAAAAAATGCTTTTTTACCGGCAGCACCTCAAAATTAAACGGCCACAACATAGAATTTGCCACCAACTCTTTTATTTCACCAAGACAAATCCCAAGCAATTTCAACCATGATTTTAACATACTCTAACCATCTAGCAAAAGAAAATCCCTAGGGTAAATTTTGCAAGCTAAAAATTTGCATAATTTTTTACTATAAACCGTGTAATTTTTTAAATACTAACAATTATATCTTCTTTCACTAAAATAATGCTTGATGAGCTAGCTTTTTCAAAGGCTATGCCAAAAAGTAGCCAAAACCGTGGATCAAAAGAAGCCGCCCAAGAGAAATTGATTGATTGCCCTAACTTCTTCAAAATATCATTTTTTTTAACTTTGTTGCAATTACATTCAAATGTGAATTTCAAAACTTTCTTTCGTTTTGGCAAGAGTTTTGCTGATTTAGTACCTTAAAAATACGGGTTAATTCTTATTTTCAATAGTTGCCAAGGGGTAAAATAAACAAAAAAGGTTTTGAATGTATACAGTGACGCTTAATTTTTTCCTATGGTCTCTTACAACTAATTATTTTAGCAAACAAAGCCGGTTTATCAAGATTTTCTGAGGTATTCTGCTTATACGGCCAAACCGTTGAAACTGTGGTTTTTTGATTCGGAAAAGCAGCGACTCGACATTTCGCGAATTTTGAATGTCAGAGTTTCGTCAAGTGTAGTAATTTCGTCAATTCATCGTAAATATCTCATTTCGGACTACCGCATTTGCAAAAAGCCATTGATCATTAGCATAGACGAAAATTTTCAAAGAAGGTAGAACTCTTACTTCGTTCTATGGTCACGAGTTTTTAGCCATTACCAAAGATTCATGACCACGAGTTATTGACAGCATAATATTGAGTAGCTCGCATTACTGCACTAGCTTTGCCAGTTTAAACGTATGTTTTTTCATTATGTCGTCATTATTCGTAAATGCAATCCCAAGGTGCTTAAACTTTTTGGCCTGTTTTAGTGAAACTTCTCCAATTTGCAAACAGCAGTGGTCAGTTTTTCTGGAAAGATTAATTTTTATTCCACAATGCTACATGCAGCTGTACAACCATACAATCCAAGCTGGAAACCAGATGCAGAATCAATCACAAAAAGATTTTTTTACGTAATTTTACTTTTTGACGACAGTAATCAATAGATCTTCTCTGACAATGAAATGGCTGAACGAATTCTTAAGCAAATCCGTTTATCAGCCGCTACCTCCTAACAATAAAAAGCAATAAAAAAAAATAATAAATTTCCTAATTATCGTAAATTTATTTTTTTTGTGCCATTCAAATTTCACCTCGGGTGTACATTGACCAAAAACAAGAAACTAAATTCTAATCCTAGTATTTCTTAGTACTGAATTACCTAATTATCCATTTATCAACTCTTTAATTAAAACTTATACGACATCGTTACAGTATGGTGTTTTGCTGAATAAAAGCGTATTTTATAATCAGCTCATATTGATATGTTTTGAAAAAAAAAACTAACTTGACTTATCCGAATGAATTCAGTGTACGAGTGACATTGGTGTTTTGGCAATGATTGAATTTATTTTGGTGTAAATCGTTGAGTCGATCTCCATCAAGGTCAAAAGAAAACTTTATGGATTTCGATTGCAGCAGAACTGTTTCGAGTTGATTTCAGTTGAACTCAAGCGGGGCGATTAATTCTATGATTTAAACTCGAGACAACTCGAGTAACAAAATAATTCGCGATTTTTAGCATTAAACCTAAAAGAAATTCCACAAAGTTTACAGTTGTTTGCTGTAAAAAGCAATAATTGCTCTGACAATAATTGCTCTGATAAATTGCGCTGCAATCGTAAATACGCAAAATACTAGAGCCGTTTGCATGCAATTTGCAATACCTGTTCCGGATTTGGGTATCGAAAAATCTACGTTAATACGTTTAATAGATAGCAACAAAGGAAAATAAAACCTGCCTGCAGATTTCCTTCCAAAACAGGTACGCTAACTTGAATGCTGGTGAACAAGCTGTGCTGATCAATCTTTGGAGGTTTATTTGTTCCGGATCCAAAAATTGTTCCCAAAGGGGCCATCATAAGTTCGAAATATTTCTTCTTCTTTATTTGAAAAATATAAAGTTTCTTGGAAAACAAAATTTTATTTGATTTTCAAAGGTTACAGGCGGTGGTCCAAATCTATATTTCTGTTATGATTTAATATTGATTTCTTCAGAGTTCAAAATTTTTTCCAACAGAAAAGAAATATAGTCTAAAAATTAACACTTATTGCTACAGGCAAAACATAACAAAAGCTAAAAATTATCGTCATACACAAAATATCTATTTAAAATAGTAAAAAAATTTTAACAAAGAGTTTTCTTATAAGTTAGGGCCAAGCTAACAGAAAGCAAATGTTTTAAATGTTAGCAATCCAATCTGAAAACAATTGTGGCGTCACCTTTTTTTATCAACGTAGACAAGATTCTGGAAACCAGGCCGACATGGTTTGGATAACAGTGATAGCAGACAAAAAGGCTGATAAAAGGTTAAAAATAATTTTTGGATTTTGGGAAAGTCAAGTAAAAACCAAAATTTTAATTTATACGGCCAAAAAGTGGTTACGTCCTGGAAAAGTTGACGAAAGAAGGCTATTATGCATTTATTAGAACAATTTCTAAGCTCAGTCACAAGCACAACTACCACAGCTCATGAAAAAATTGACGCCAAATCACTAAAAAACTCCTACCCTGTCAACTTTAACCAAATGTTTTTTTTAAATGTCTGTCTGTTGACTGTCGGCAGCGTGGTCTAGTAGTTAGAGCGCCGCGACATGGTCTCCGTTCAAAAAACCAGTTTGCATTATTCTATTGTGTCCTTGGGAAAGACACTTTACGGCGCTTTCCCCTGTATAGTGGTCTTGGCAAACAGTTCTAAATTTCAGTCATATCTCTATAAAACTATTGACCTGACTGCAATATCTTATCATCTCCGGAAGCAAATAGGGGTAATTGCTTGCCCTATGCATTAGCGCCTCCGTCGCTTTTCTACTATTCAGGAGGATAAATATAGCGAAAAACAAATAAATCGATAAAAAGCCAAATCAAAAGCACTCAACTGTTTAAAAGATTTATTTTATATGGGCATTGAGAAGGCTATGCTACTTAACTAAAAGTTTGTGTATTAACCACAAATTCCCAACGAGTAGCTTCGAACCCACTTTAATCTATCCAAAGTCAAAGTCAAGATTCATAGCTAAAAAAGAAAATTTGCTATTACTTCAGAATCACATGTCATTGGTCAGGTAGACTGTCAGACTTTCAAAATAAGTTAAAATTTTAAATTTAAATTTGTAATGCTTTTTTTTCGTTTTTCCCTTGTTGACCAAAAAGCTGGCTATTTAGAACTTCCTTACAGAATCACGTTTTAAAATCAACATAGCTCTCTCGCTCTTCACCAACAATCAATAAGTGGAAGGAAAAGGTTGTAAGCAGACGTTTAACCTTGTTGTCACTTTTTGCTCAGTAGACCACATAACACAATCGCAAAAATATTTCAGTCTACAGCAGCTAACCCTATTTTGAACAATCAACCTGTCACTTTTACTGATCTACCTCGCCATCCAACCCGAGCAAGAACCAGTGACTAAATAAATTGGTTTAACTGTTCAGTATGTTTAAGGAAAAAAAGAAAAGCATTTCAATCTTCATCTTTTGCAACCTCTGTATCAATTAACGGACTTCTTGAACTCGTTTCAGTCATTTCCTGATTTTAATTGCATCAAACAACAGCACTAACAAAATTTTCAGTTAATTAAAGAAGGACAAAAACCAAGTACTTTGTCTTATTGTCGTTGCAGAACAGATTAGGCAATCGGCCAAAATTTTCATTAAGCATGTAAATCCTACCACCCTGTGTGAAACAAAGCACGATTTGTAATCACGTTTTTGGATCCGCAGACAGAGTTTGGTTATTTATTGCACGAAAGAAGAAAGAAAAAGGTTGCGAGAATACAAGCCGTCGCGTTTTTTCTTTTTAAAGTTTTTTTTTTCTTGTTTCTTGGATTTTTTTTCTTATTTGATGAAAAAATCTTTTTAACGATTAAACTTTTTTGTTGATATTCAAAAAAATGTAGAAATTTCAAATTGTTTTATTTTGCTATTTTTAAGCGGAAAAAAACAGAAACTATTTCTAAACAGCAGTCACTGAAAAAATGCTACAGACGAAACTTTCTACTGAATATTTAAAATTCGAACATACAAGTGTTACGATATTTTATATAAATACATGTAGAATAAATAGAGTGTTTTACACGCGCTTCTTCTTCATGTGACCGAAATTCACTACAGTACTTATATTGTTCTCATTTATAATATATTGATATTGACCTGACGGCAGCTTGGCTTTGATACAATTCACTAACAAGTTATATAAATATATCCGTTACCTTAAATATGCTAACTAGAAGATGTGAAGAACAAAATTCATACAGCCTACGTACTATTATATGCAGAATATCTTTGGTAAAGTCAGATAAGATTTGAAAATTAACTAAAATTTTTTGTTTTTACCGTAGCCCAAAACTAAAGGAACAAACTCATGTACAGTAGATATTTGACGATAAATGATTTTGGCGAATCGGTTTTTGAGTGAAACTAGGTAAAATAAAATTCAGATCGCCCTTAACAAAGTAAAATTATTTTTTATTAATTGTGTACAACATGCTTAATTTAAGTCCTTTAAATTTAGAATAAAATCTTTCAGAAGTATACAATAAAATTTCATAAAATTTTTGTGTCCTCGTGATCACGGACTATACAAATTGTAATTTTGTCCTGATTTAAATCTGTTTAGATGATTGAAGTTTAAAATTTTGAGATAAGCTTATGGTATTGAAGTACAGCTTTTACAAATTTATACGTGTAAAATTAAATCACTTGACTATTAATCATATTTCATAACTACATTTATCAAACAAAAGCGTCTTGTAGTTTTTCCTGTTCTACTCATTGAAGTTAATTCAGCGAAAAGACATGCAAGGCCTACGCAATAGTTATGTAATAGCTTTCTAAAGAGAGCTGTAGGCCTACTTTTTATTTCGGTATTCGCCTCACCACAAATATTAAGCCCAAATTCACAGTAAACACTTTAGCTCCTTAGGTTTTAAAATTTATATTTTACCCAATTTTTTTGAAAACATTAACTCAAATGTTACAACGTAAAATCTGGCATACAATTGATAACTTTTCTGCGACGTTTTTGTCAAAAATCTATTCAATGACTAGAGCAAAACCTTTAAATTTAAATGAGATATCTATAAACCGCTTCTTTTTTGTCGACAAAAATTGATCGCCCATGCTTTTACCTAAGGTCTTAATTTTTAAATTGTCTCAAAGAATGTATACTTTTTTTTCGAAATTAGACTCAAGACTAAGGTCATTAAACTGTTTAAAATAAACGGTACTGGTTAAGTATGCAGTCTACCTAACTTTAATCCCTAACCCTAACCTACTAAATTAGATAATAGACCGCATAAGGATTGTAAATTGCATACTCAACCAGGTAAGGTAAACAGCATACTTAGTCAGTGCCAAATAAATTTTATTTTAACCATCCAATTTAAATTAAGGCCTTTTATATTTAGTTTTAATTTCAATTTAAAGGCTAAAATTTTGTTTTGTAGTCTGAAAAAGCAATGATGCGAAAAAATTGCTAAAATCATTTAATCCAGTGTTCTTCAAACTTTTTTCATCACCCATTTTCCACGGTCAAATTTTTTCGCGACCCCTAAAAAAAGGTCTTCATCTAGAATCGATCTCTGATTTCGCTATTTTCGCCCCAAAATCAAGGTGTTCTCTAAACAAAAAGGTCTTCGCTTCGAATTAATCTTGTATTTCGCTACTTTTCTTCCAAAATCATCGTAATCTCTAAAACTCCAAAATTTAAAATCTCTCGCGACCCCCATTGAGCCTCTTCGCGACCCCCAGTTTGAAGAACACTGATTTAATCGGTTTAATTTCTAAACCTGGTCAAAACCCATTACGGCCTGAGCACTGGCGCTGCTACTGTTAAACATTGTAATTTGATTAAAATATTTTTTGTAAAATTATGATCAAAAATTATTTGTTTGGCAAAATAAAAGAATGTTTTTTCAGTTAGTGCCGAAAATAATTTGCGCCCTGTTCTAGCAAACGATTTTCAATCATTGACGACTTTGTAAACTGTAGTGATGGGCGATCGAACCGATTCAAACTATTTGTTACTCGAGCCAAAGCAATTTACTTACATTATTTTTTTGTGTTTGGCTTAACTTTTTATATTTTTAAAATCTCTGGGTAAGTGATGGTGTTGTAGCGTACTCCAGCGTTTTATGGTAAAGCTTTTGCATTGTTATTGTTCGAACCTTCTAGGAGGGCGAGATGCTGTTGCTTTTGCTGCTTCGTCGTCGTCGTCATCGTTTGAAGGGCATCCACTCCAGGCCAGACACAAACAGAACTGGGGCCGAGGGTTTATCCTTTTACTACCCCAGACTGCTGCACTGCCTGGATCAGATGCTGGCAGTGATGTTATTAAGCCAGCATCGAGTTTCGTCATCCAAAACCGTCAGACCGCGTGCTCCATGTGGTGCCCGATGTATGGGGCACATTGTTAGTACATGGTCTGCGGTTTGCTCTGAGGCGCCACACTCGCAATTCGGTGAAGGAGCGAGACCCCATTTGTGCATGGACGAATGGAATCGCCCAACACCAGTCCGCAGGCGGTTGAGCTTAACCCAAGCTGCTCGGGGTAAGCCCATCCCAACAGGCCTGACACTGGTCCCGGGCACAAAAGCACGGAGCCTGGAAGCACTTTCACAGTACTCCGCGTTCCATTTATGATTTGTCCATTCAGAGGCGCGGATGCCAAGTCTGGCAAGATTGTCCAAAAGATTCCGCGCACCTGGCACAAACGGGCGTCTGGATCTTAGTCTCACTTGGCCAGTATCTGAGGACCCACTTAAAAGACCATGCAAGATATGATCGGGGTCCAGAGATCCACGGTAAGCCAAGGAGAGTGTCGCTCCCAGTCGGCGAAGCTCAGCTGGCTGGATGCCTGAAAGTACAGGTAGGTGGTCCGTTGGAGTGGGACGCAGGCATCCAGTAACTATGCGCAAGGCGTCATTCAAGACACTGTCAATGAGGCGAGTGTGAGCACTGCGACACCAGACTGGCGCACAGTACTCAGCTATTGAGTAGACTAGAGACAAGGTGGCTATGCGTAGTGTTTTAGCACCAGCACCCCATCCCGAGCCCACGAGTCGCCTCAACAGTGTGACGCGCGATGATAGTTTTTTGCGCAATGCCACTAAATGGTGACGAAACGTGAGCGATCTGTCCAGTTTTACCCCAAGGTATGTAGGGGTTGGACAGAACGGTAAAAGTCTACTATTGTTGTAGACCTTTAGCTCACGTTTGGCCTCTCGGTTGTTTAAGTGAAAGGCTGTCGTCACCGTCTTAGTGTGACTGAGCTTCAACCTCCAAGTCTGGAGATACGCTGACAGTGTGGACATGTCTTGGCTTAAGGTCCCCTCCAAGTCCTTCCAGTTTCCAGAAGAGTGCAACAATGCTAAATAATCAGCATAAGCAAACTTTCTGGAAATCATGGAAGGCAGATCGTACGTATAGATGTTAAATAGGAGGGGAGCCAAGACCGATCCCTGAGGAACGCCGTTTTTAAGACGGCGTAGCCTGCTTTGCTTGCTGTCACCGGTGGTAAGGGTGAAACTTCGATTTCGGACAAGCTCCATGATCTTTTGAGTCGGCGCAAACAGGAAGAAAGGAAGTCACGTAACCAGGACTTCAAAGCAGCTCCAGCATGGAGTATAAGCTCGGGGCAGATGGAATCAGGACCCGGAGCTTTACCTGGTTTTAAATGTTGAAGGGCAGCAGCAAATTCTCTCGTGAAAAATTGTCAGAGATATTTACTGCATCTGGTGTTGTGGCCCTCCAAAGGTCAGACACTTCTTGAAAGACAAGTCGAGATGACTTGCGGTCAACAGCCTCGTATTTCCCATTTCTAACCAGCTGAGATGCAATAGCATCGGCTGAAACGGGACAATGACTAGGAGAGTGTCGTGACCTACCAGTAAGGTTGTTCAAGATACTCCACGCTTTTCGACTAGAGTGTGAGAAGTCAATGCTCCGAACTGCCTCGGACCATCGATCCCTCCGTTTTCTGTCAAGCTTGGCAAGCAGAGTTGTAGCAGCCAAACTTGAGTCGTCTCCCTGAGGAGACTGCAGAAAGGTTTTATAGAGGGATTCACACTCTGCATCCCAACACGGAATATAGTTATTTCGATACCCGCGTGGGATAGTCTTCTTGGCTGCTTTCTTAATGATGTTACAGAAGTCCTGGTAAGCCGCATCCACATCAAGTGAATCAGGCGGCAACAAAGTCTTTGCGAATTTATTCGTCAAAGCAATGTAGTGACTCCAATTGGCCTTGCGGAAGTTCCATCGCTTAACAGGCATGCTTGGCACTGCCATAGCAAACCTTGGTGGTGTAATAAGCGAGGGTCGATGTTGTGACCTGGGAAACTTGTCAAGGACACGTCTATCGGGTAAGCGACTGTTTGGACCTACGCTAGCGAAAGCTAGGTCTGGATTGGTGCCAGTGTTCCAGCGGCCGGAATAAAAACTGGCAGCGTCCTTGGCATTATATAGGAGGGCAAGACAATTAATACTTGCCCATCCAGCCAAGCACTCACCATCCGGACTGTTGTCATCATAACCCCAGTCAGCATGACGACAGTTAAAATCGCCAGCGTACAGACAGGGGTGAGGAAACACTGGGAGATCCAGGGTTCGCAATCGCGTTGGCGGTGGTTTGTAGACGTTGACTATTTTATAGCCATCAACGTCCACACACAGCCACTCGATCTCCGATGTCGGTGGAGATTGGTCCAAAAGCGTGTATCTCAGTCGCTCGTGAACAAACGTTGCTGCTTCTTCCTTTTCCTGTTCTGCTTTCCACTACTTACAAATTTTTCAATTTCGCTGTATTTTTTAGGGCAGAATTGAAATAAAAGATACTGATACTGCTGCGTTGCGACAACCGATGCAATGCTCTTGGAATCGGTCTGGTTAAAACAACAGTGCTAAATTAGCTTTATCAATTCCACGGAGAACGGGGTAAAAAAACAATCTGGAAGTGTGGTTTTTAAACATCGCTTTCTGCACGCAATAGATAGACTTATGTTGGGGTAAATTTTGTACTCGAAAACTTTGCAAACTTCTTCCCTATAAACAGTGTAATTTTTTAGATACTTCATTTATCGTAATATTTTTGTAAAACTATTACATAAACTTAGTTTTTTCTATGTAAAAGTTTTTGATACATGCGGGGCGGGAAACTTTCCGCAGAAAATATGTCAAAATAATTAAAATTGTGTTTAGTAGGCAAACACAAAGCTGTCACTAATTGAATTATTCTTTGCTTTGTAGCAATGTTTTTAAACACTTTTTTGTTTTTACAGCTTTGTAGAATAAAGTATGTTTGAAACATTGGGATAAATATTATGCGTAAAGCTGTCAAGAATAAATGAAAAAAAATGATTAAGAACGCTTGTTTTATAGCTATAGTACAGTAATCAAAATCACGATTTGCCTTTTGAGAAATATACAATAATATGCTGTAATTTTTCAGTGTGAATATATAGCTATCAATAGGCTATTTTTATCTACCAACAATCTATTTCGGTGCAGTAGTTCCAGTAAATTTGTAACAAAACTTCAAACTTTACGAATGTGATTTAGCTTATGTAACAAAAGTTCTTTGAAAAAAAAAAACTTATTTTTTTTACAGCAGCGCAACAGAATTGTCACGCCCTCTGCCATATTACATTTAAACTTGGTCTAATTTTTATGATTACCACTAACTACTACTTAGCAGTGTAAGTTATAAAATCTGTCACTCGTTTAAAAAAACCATACTAATAAATTATTACATAGAGCAAATAAATGGACAGGCAAACATGCAAACCTTGCAATCAAGAAAGCAAATACTTGATTGAGTCGCTATTTCTATACAGCTTCTAAAGTTACTCACAAACAGCTTGAGCAAGTAACAGGAGTGGAACAAATGACCAACGAAAAACTTTAAGTCTCTCTCGCAGAAAATCGCTCGTGAATCAACACGACTACTAAAAAACATAAGCATCTCTCCACGCCACAACAATCGCTCGAATATTAGCCTTCTAACTCTAGGCAATCCAAATTAACAGTTACTTCTAGACCAAGCAATTAGATGCAAACGCCTGTTAAATTATGCTTTGCGAATGACGGTGCGGATTGATTTAGAAAACTCCTGCCTCTTCTCCCGCTCTACTGCTACACCTCATAGCAATCGCCTTTTATATTAGCCCTGCCCAAGCTCGGGCAAACGGCTTGCAAGACCGGAAAAAGTGTTCTTGTAAAAACTGTTTTGACTTCAAAAGTCAAGTCTTCCTTTTACCTTCTAAAAAAACACTTTTTTGCTATCAATATAATGTTAATACGTTTTTCCATTTTGATTCGATAGCCGAAAAAGTTTTATCCTCAGAGAAGAACAATGTTATAAAAAATTGCTGTAACGCATTTATTGGGATAATTTTTATGCCCGGACTCTGGCGCCGCCACTGCAGGTCGAATTAAAAAAAACTTGCAGGAAAAGAAAATTAATGTTTTTGAATTTATTTCGTAATTTTTGACTAAACTACTTGTATATACCCAACACACTTTTTCGCTTTTTCGAATAAAATGCCGAAACTCTATCTAAAAAGCAAAACAACAAAATTTTTTAAAACACCTTTTGTCCTTACTCGGCAAGAAACCGAAATTGTATTGCTTGCTCTTTTCAGCCAAGCTGCGCCGGAAACAATACTTTTAGATATGACTCGCTTTTTGTTTTGCGCTTAAATTTTCTTTTTTTTTCTTTTTGTTGTTCTCTTTTTAAATTTATTTTAAGGTATAACAACCATTTAAGATTTATCAGCAAATATTTCTTTTCTACTTGGACTGCTTACGGTAACGTTTGCCATTTTGTTATTTCTTTCTTTTTGTATTCTGCTCGCATGCCACTTATTAATGTATCTATATTTTCAATAAGTGCTGTGACAGACCTGAAATAAAAGAAAAACCAATAGATTGTTTGATTGATTGAAAAGTAACTATTTCCAAAAGTAACAAGAAATTTGGTTTTGCTTATGCTAAGTTTGCTAAGTATAGACCAAGCTTGCATCAATTACTTTTTTTACTAATCCCCATTCTTCAATGATAATTGCTGAATTTTGGTTTTCGAAAAACTGCTTTAAGCTTATAAAAGATTAGGAGAAGGAATTGTTTCATTAAACTGGAAGTCGATTCGGCGAAAAAAATATATTCAGTAAACAGTCGAGTCACGCATCTGTTGCCTGAATTGCTTGATATTATTTACTTGATATTATTTACTTGTATAACTGACTTTACAATTTACATGTCAATAAGCTTAATAGCAGAATAATGATCTTCAACACGGTTATTCACCTTATTTTAAAACTGCTGAATAAAGGCCCAAAATCTTGGCTCAAAACTTTTACACTTAGGAACAAATCACGTGACTACATAAAACAACATGAAAGCAACTTTTAACTTTCGAGAAATCAACAATTGTGTACAATTAGTCTCAAAAATCTCGCTCTCTACGAAAGATTTTGCTTTCGTGCCTAATTGCGATTGTTCAGTTTTCGTCTTCATACTGCATTTTTATTATTTTTTTGTGAATTAGTTTAAAAAATATTGCATAAAACTAGGAGCGGGCAAAGTGTTTTTGCTGGCCAATCTTTTTAAAATTTTTACAGACGGGCAGGATGAACTTCCAAAACGCATTCGATTCAATTTTTTTATAATCTAGTTGGAAACAATGCTATCAAATGAGGTCATAATTAAGATAAAATGTTTAGCGGGCCGGATTAATAGGTAAAAAGGCCCGGATTTGGGTCGCGATTTGTAGTTTGTGAATGTCAGTTTGAAATTCATAATAGTAGGTTTTGCCGTTGTAAAACAATAACAGTTACAATTCGTAAGTAGGTATTTTGATTATTTTTGTTATAATTATGCAAGTTTGTTGATAAAGGCCCGTTTCCACTACGAGCGTGGAAAAGAGCATTCTTTCTCTCTTTTATTGATCTTCGATTGAAGCGAGCGGTTAAAATTGAGGCGAGCGCAAAAAAAAAGCAATAAAACAAACAAAGAATGCTTTTTTCCACGCTCGTAGTGGAAACGGGCCTTAAGTCTAGATCAGTGTTTCTCAACTTTTTCGCACTTGCGGCACACTTGGACCAGAGTGCCGATCTTGATTTTCGTCTCTGAAAAGTAGTGTCCACTAAAAGAAGGTTGCAGAGCAATGGATAAATGTTTTTTAGAAACTTTCACGACACACTTGGAAATCTTTCGCGGCACACAGATTGAGAACCACTAGTCAGTTCACGAAACAGATTGACAAATTCACAAAACTAAAAAAAAATTTGTAAAACAATCTTAATTTCTTGGTGATTTTTTTAAACAATTTCTTTTACTGTTTAAAATCATCTGAAAATTTGCCATAAAAATAAGCTTAAACTTGTCACATTTTTGTGTCAAGCTTGAAGCTTTGACAAAACAAAGTAAACCAAAAATTGTACTTGAAAACGAAAAAAATGACGGTCAAGCTTTCTAAACCTAAAAGTTTTTTGTATTATATACCACCTTTAAGTTTTTGTTGTTATTTTTATCAATTTGAACTAAACTTAGTTTGGAGTTTTTTTTTAAATCTATTAAAATGTAAAAAAGTTTAAAAAACCAAACACCAAAAAATACGTTCGTAAAGGCTGCTTAAAAAATGACTAAAAATAATCTTCCATGTAGTAAGACCAACTTTGCTTATGCTGAAACAATGGCTAAAAATTATGTTTTTGACTAAAATAGCTCGTAATTTTTCCATTTGTCACAAAAAATAGTACTTTGATATAAGTTTAAACTTTTTAGTAATTAATAGTGTAATGTCTTTTGGTCTTTTCCGGAAACTTTTCATATTAAACTGACAGAGGAATGATTGAGCCTGACTGATTCTGACACAGATGGTATGAAATCAAAACGTTCACTTCATCTTACTAAAATTGTTGACGTCATTTCTGATAAAAACAATTATATTTGTTTTAGTTCTGACTCTGTGGCAGCGATTGCTATTGTGTTAAAAATAAAATTCTTTTCGATACGTGCTCCAAGCCTTTTACAGTTTTCTTACTTTAGACATTTGAAACAATTAATGCTTTAAATCTGAATTACTGAATTTTACGTGGTGATGTGTTAGTTTACGTAAAAGACAAGAAACACATTGTTTTGAACAAAAATTTTATATATAACAAAGGTACACAAAAATTTACAAAACTTTAACAACCAAACACAAAAACCCAGAAAAATTTAACCATTTCAAAGATTATACGGGCGCTATTATAATCTAGAACTGACAATATCGCTTTCGTTTTTGATAAAAGTCTTGTCTATTTAAATGCAATTTCTTAAAATCAAATTTGTCCCTAGCTGATTTACTATGAATTGATCGTCTATTCCGGCTACACTACACTATGTCAATAAACATACAGTATATCTGTATTCAGGGGCGCCGGAAGCGGGGGGG
This sequence comes from Diplosoma virens, assembly GCA_963680785.1. Lineage (NCBI taxonomy): Eukaryota > Metazoa > Chordata > Ascidiacea > Aplousobranchia > Didemnidae > Diplosoma > Diplosoma virens. The sequence continues at coordinate 16,903,828 of OY796895.1, read as the reverse complement.
AGGGGGGCAATTGCCCCCCGTGGCTTTTAATATTCTGAAAACACGGGGGCACAGGGGGCAGATTGTGCCTTTTAAAATTTGTCTTACAGAAATATTTTTAGATCTGCTCTACATTTAACCTATGTAATCTCGATCACCATCAAATGCAACGATGTTTTTAAAATTAAAGACATCCGTATATCATGGTACAGTAATGAAAGTCGGGAAAATCGTAAGTTTCAGGTAGTGATGGATTTTGGGTGAGGCGAATGAGGCAGATGTTTGTTTAGAGTGAAAGAACGATTTTGAATAAAGACCTTTGATTTTGGGACGAAATTAGGAAAATCAGACATCGATTACAAGTGAAGACCTTTTTTTTTTTAGAGAACACTATGATTTTGGGGCGAAAACAGGAAAATTGGAGATCGACTACAAGTGAAGACCTTTTTTTTTAGAGAATACGCTAATTTGATTGCGACATGGTTGCTATAATCGACTTTTATTGGAGTGCCTTTTTAACAAAAAAGTGCCCTTTTTTTGAAATTTGCCCCCTGGAAAAAAAAACTCCGGCGCCCCTGTCTGTATTAATATTTATGTTGATTTTTGCCTTTGTGAATACTATGGTACTTAAATATTTATTCTTTAACAACGTCATAAAGTGGATCTTCTTGTTGAAAACCATTAATTGAAAAAAGAATAACTCAACCGAAAAACTAAAAATTTAAGTTTTGTCCAAAAAGATTAAAATGGCTTTGCTTACTTAATGCCAACCGGGATGACGCTTTGTGGTTAATTCTTTTCATCTCCTGCGCAAACTTATTTCTTACTATTACTGTGGTAAACATTTAAAAAAACTAATTTTTTTCATCTTTGCGATAATTGATGCTGTTAAAACACCATGGAGAAATAATAATGATGACGCTAGGAAAATAATCTCAGAATTAAGTACATGTGTATAAATAAAAAAAATGAATAATCGGACTTATCTAAATAAATCTCTCTAATTTATTTTACTATCAATTAGATATCAAAATCGGTTTCGAACAATCACAATTTTATTCTTTGAAATAATGTTTTAGCAAGAATACTAATTTATATTTTTACAAACGAAGAAGCAAGAAGAAAAAAAGGGATCTTTTGTAGAAAGCTCCCGCCAAAAAAAGCACCCCCACCACCATGCAGTACTTAAAACGTGGCGGGGGTGTTTTTTTTCAAATCTCACATTTTTGCATTAGTGGCGGGGGCTTTCTACAAAAGATCCGAAAAAAGAATACAGTATTTACAAACTAAAAGAAATTTCTGTTACTTTTACACGGTTTTTCATCAATTAATTAACAAAAAAAGTAAACCATCCTTAATTTCCACAACTAACTTTCATAAAAAGAAAAGTAACACCAAAAAAACTAGCCTTTTAGACTTGATAACCGAAATTTCCCCGAGTCTGTTATCTACGCTTACTAATTAAATTTTTTACTGTATAGTCCAATATATAAGAGCGAAAAGTCCACATTGCTGTGTTTTCTGTTTATTGGGAACCGTATACTAATTGCTGCATGATCGAGTTTTATCTTTAATTTTTGCTGATTAAACGCTTTTTTGCGTTGTTGTTTTGTTGTTCACTTTTTTTAATCAAAAACTTTTCGTTATATTAGCAATAAAACAAAAGCAATGAGGAAGACCTCCTAATAGGGTATGGTTTGTCCGTTGTAATGCTGACATGACATGTAAACCAAACAACATCGCGGCTATGAAACCAACACCAAACAAAATTTTCGATTTGCTTCCGCCTTATCTGGAGTAGACGATACATAATCGGCTCTGATTTCAAAATCGAAAGGCTTAAATAGCCATTATACTGAAGCCAAACAATGTATTTTAGATGACAAGTAACAGGCGCAAAACCCAGATCTCAAAAGATAAACAACAGGATTACTTTAGCAAGCTTCAATTACGTCTACACCTGTAATTTTGCGGCTGTATTTCGTACTATTATTGCGACCAGCAGAAACGCAATGCTTACGAAGCTTTCTTGCTTATCGTAACCAAGTTTCTGTACTATTGTCTCTAGCATTTTCAGCATCGAAAATTTCCTATTATCGGCTTCTCTCTCGTACTAAAATATTTATAAATCCGGGAAGCGGTTTGCATTTCTGCTGAGTGCAAGAAGAAAAAAACAAAGAAATCCACTCAACTATCACCAACGATAACAATCGCCGCGAGATGCGAGCTGACGCTGATGAATAGCCTTACCGGTTTGAGACGATGTTTACATGGCCGCGCTTTCACGATTGGCCAATGGCACTTGAACTTTGACATGAATCGGCTTGAGGGCCTTCTTTGTTTAACAAAGTTGATCTAAAATTTGCTAAATCAAATAAAGAAGCTTTTTTTTGAAGTGCATCTTGTTTTAATTAATAGGCTTGGCGATGCCACAGGATCCCATAAAAAAACAAAGACTCTTGTAAACTCAAACAATGTCTGGGTGAAAACCGTGTAATCAACCAATAGTTTCTATGATTGTTAAAAATCTTAATTAACATTATACTAATTGACAACCGGAAAGTGAAAGAAAAACACGTCAAGTAGTTTGGAGAATCTTATAAATAAATGCGCTGATGTAATAGTTTTTTTTTATGCGGTGAAGACAATTTAGGATAAAATTTATAAAAATATATTGGGCCACATATTGCTTAGGGTAAATAGATATTTGAACAAGACACGTTACAATGTATTCGCGATGCCATGAATTTTGAAACTGTCCCTGAATAACAATTGAAATATTCTTTTGGCATTTTAAGAACTCGTCGTCGCCTATAGTTAAACAACATAGATTTTCACTTTACGTTTATAACTTTGAGCCGCCTAGAGAAATAATTTAATCATAAATTCTGCGTTTATATTCAAAAAAATTTAATTAAATTTTAGGGAGTTTGCAAGACATTAAACAATTCTGTAAAACTCGAGTTTATAACTAGTAAATTTGGGTGAAAAAACATAAACTAAACGGAAATAGACGAAGTGATTTTATCAAATTTTCTAAACACTAATTTTAAAGTTTCTAAAATTCCGTCTTGTTTTACGTCTGATTCTTAAGTTTAAAGCGTTTAAAAGGATAAAATTTTCAAGATAAAATTTTCGAGTTTTATGATTCATTGTAAATTGCAAAAAGCAAATTTATAAAGACAAATGTTCGAATATAAAAAACAAGAAAAGTTACAAACTTCTTATTTTACTGAACTTTTACTACTGTGAAAAATGGACTTTATACCTTTGTAAATTTTTAATAATCATGTGACACTATACGCACGGCAAAGCAATACATCCGCAAGGTCTTCAAAAATTTTTTCTAACAAAAGATGTAAACAGCAATAGATTCTTGTGATGTATACATAACTTTTATTAAAAAATGTATATATAATTTTTATTGATCAACAATAGATTGTTGTGAAAGTTAATATTGACAATTTATTTCTAATTTTTTTACAACTTAGCAAGTTTAATCAGTAGTTTTTCTTTAATAAAAAGAAAAAAAACATTGACTGAACCGTTTAAGACAGTGGTGGCCAAACCTCACTCCGCCAAGCATTCAATGTGTACGTGTAAAACAGCAAATTAAAGACATTTTTGCTCTTCACCGCCCAGAATGATAAAACAAATAAAAGGAACTAGACGAAAACTTTTTTTTTTGTCTTCGAGTAAGTTCGAGATACGGATTTACGTTGTAAAAACTAGTGCGGTCCCCAATCAAAATCTCTGATCAACGTCCCCAAAAAAGGTTTTCTGAATCCGGCCCGGAGAGAAAAGGTTTGCCCAACCCTGGTTTAAGACATCATTAATCGGCTAAATTTCAATTTTAAACCAAACCTAACTTTTACTATTTTCATTTCATGCGCCGAACCATTAATGACTTCACGGTGCTCATCTCCGATACACTGCTCCAGGCCAAATGATGATGCAACAATCGCGAGCCGTGGATAACAGCTGTGTCAGTTTTGATTGGCTTGAGAATCCAAAACAAACCTCCGGTAAACCCAATCTTAAACGACATGCTGTCCGTGAGACAAACCAGGCAGCTGTGTTTCTGTACGAACAAAAAATATTTATGAAATCATGAAGCAAAATTACGTCTATCTTTCACTTTCTCTTTCGCTTGCTTAAAATGGTTCTCTCTCAGAGTTTAGAAGCTTTGACGCTGTCTTTTTCAAGATTATAAAACATTTATAACTGCCATAACTTGAGACCACCAAACAACAAATTTAAGCCGAAGAAACCAATCATTTTAAAGCAACATCAAAGCAATGCTGACTAAATGAAGACTATTTCACGGTTGACTGAGTCAACGTGTGCAGCCTTGCATTTAAAAACCTGTCAATTATGAAATCGAGGCACTTTAAAGTAAAGATGACTGATGAAAAATTAGTTGTTTCTTTTTAATATTTTATTCGATCAATTTTGTTACGTTAGGAAATAAAATACTTTAACTGTATTACGAAGCTATGCGATAACATTAAACCTTCCAACTCTAAAAACAAAAAAGTCTAAAATAAAAATTCTTATCCTCCAATAAAGTGCGACAACCGTTTGCTTAGCTCCAAATTTGGCCCAAAGAAAATTGTTTTAGAAAAGTTTAGTCATCATGACTGCAGGATATATTGCTGGTATTTATTTAACATTTGCTTTTCGAAATAAATTGCTTTAGACGTCGATTAAATTTATTAAAATTTTATGAAAGGGCCCTGTTGTAAACTTTAATTCGACGGTGCCCGATTGAGATGCAGTTCTGTCTCAGAAACATCAATCATTCTACATAAGGTTTAAAAACCATTAGATTTTATTTAATAATTAAATAGCAATGCATTCTCGTAAACCGTTACCGTATCGTGGTGGAAAAGTTTGCCAAGTTTCCGTAATCTGCATTGCTGTAATACAGAAGCGTCCAACCTTTTTGAGCTAAAGCAATTTTGGATTTTGAAAATATTTTACGTTGATATCCAACTAAAGACAAAAAAGAGGTCATCGCTTTTTATTCAAAAGGTTCTCCCTTGGGGCAACTCTAGATCTTTAGGCGGCCATGGTTTGAGCCCCTGGATTGAAGTGATGACCTTTATTTATTCATTTTATTTTGTTTTTGGTTTTTAACTAAATCGTTAGAGAAGTTCACCTATTAAAATTAGTTTGACTTTCAAGTGTAGACCAAAAAGAAAAGATCATTACTGTCCTTTGCTCGAAGGGAAAATCTCCTTGAATAAAAAGTAATGACTTTTTTTCACTTGTATTCCAATGTAATGTTATTGGCCAGTAAATATTTTTTTACTAAAAAACTTTTTTTATCTTCACTTCACTTTAAAGAAAATTGTATTAGAAGTTTTAGCTTATTTTGATTACCTCGTTTTCAAAAATATTGCGTGGGCCACTCAAAATCTTTGGGTGAACCACGAATTCGACGCCCTTGCTGTAGCGGGTACAATTATTCTCTTTTTTGTATTTCTCAAGCTAGGAAGATCCAGAGATGGAGATCGGAGAAAAAATTTTTTAAAGTTTTGAAATAAAAGACTGGTTAGACCTAGGGTTAAAGACTAATACAGCCATTAACATCTTTTCTTGGTGGTTGAAAAAAAGTTTCGTATTTGGGACTAGTTTGAAAAGAAACAGATGGTCACATTTTTTTTTAGCTTTTTTAGCTTGTTCAATCAATGCAATCGCTACATACATAGATCCAAAGATGTCATTTCAGAGTACATTAATATACTCAAGATAATCTTGCACACGCACTAATAAATCACATCACACTGCTGATAGGTACTTGGATTTTTTTTCATCTTTTTCAGTGAAAAATAGTGAAGAAGTATTTTCACTCTCACACATTTAATTTAGTTTTCAAAACAAACATTTTTTTTGCCAAATAAATTGGTTGCTTTCGTAAATAATTATTTTCTTGCTTTTTAAACTTGCCAGTGAAAACTCCACTGGCCAATTTTGTTTTAAATATATTTCCATAAGAATTTGCACAAAGATGTTGCTTTTACTTTTTAACTGTTAAAAAAAATTTTTATTGATTTTGTGTGCTTTGATGCTATTTAAAATGTGCTTTATATACTTAGACAATTATGAGTAGTTTCAACTGAATCAGTACGCATCAACAACGCAAATTCAGCAATTATCGTTTCAAGTTTCTTTAAATCTCTCCCACACACATTTACTAATTGGAAAATGACTACTTGAAAATTATGAAGTAGATTGTTAATGGGCTTGAAGTTTGCAGATGGAGAGTTTTTTAAAATACTTACAATAAAGAAAACTTTTTTCTAACAAATGTTTTAAATTCTTTTAAAAATTGGTTTTGTTTGATGTGACTATGGTTTTGTATAAAATATATGTAGATCTATATTCAGTGATGTTCTTACAAAAGCGGGACCACTTTTTAGTGTACCACGTTTTTTTGTCTCAAAATAAAGTGATCTGTAAAAAAAAGTCATCACTTTTAATCAATGTCCAAAATTGCATTTTTCTCCCAGTTCATTACCTCTACTTTTGTCTTAAAGTTAAAATGCAGACAGGGGGCACTGTTATAGTGCTGCTGTGAAGAAATAGATCATTGCTTTGCTTAGGGGAACACTTTTTGACGTTTTTTGGGGGATTTAAAGCCATCACTGCCTATATTTCTTCGGAAAGCATACAAAGTAAAAAATACTTTAATGGATAAAAATAGAAAAAAGCGCTCCAGAAAATCAATTCCGGAACGGACACAACCAAGAAAAAAATGGAAAAAAATATGAACAGCAGGTAGGGTTTTTACGTAAAAAGTAGTATTAGGCTTAATCATTCTCAAAGGTACAAGAAAAACTTTTATAATAACACTAAAAAGAAAATTTATAAATCCAAAAAAAGGTAAAATCGATCATTTTAGTGAAAGATGAAATCATCAGAAGGTCTATTTTAAAAAAAAAGAGAAGTTTAACCAAAAAATTTTGAGCTCGCTTGGGCCCCCGAGTACAATTTGCGCGGCGTTTTTTTATCTTTTAAACAACTAGTTTTGTTTCTTTATTACTCTTACTCCAATCAGTATTTCTTCAAATTAGACTCGACCGTTTTAATTGGTCGAGTTTAATTCGAAAAAAAAGAATGAGATGAAAAGAGAAAAAATAATGATTATGACAATTACTTAATGTATTGAAAAGGAATTCCCCTGGGGTTAAAATCTTAAATTCTTTAAGGCAGTTTCTCCAGGCCTTAAAATTGTAACACAGTTTTAGTTTTTACAAGTCGGGTACTGCCTGAAAAAGCTTTGTTATGGATTTACATAAATAAGTGGTTTTCGGTACAGAATTTGAAAATAGCCAACAAAACCTTATCTCTAAGCTTTTCGTCCGATACTCTTCACTCGTCAGGAGTTAACTTCACAATGAAGGAAAGAAAAATTCAATTGATTTTCTAATAAAGCTGAACGAAAATGATTGGATGTTTGAGAAAGGCGTCAAAACGCGTGATCAGCGCAAGATCTTCAAGTTGTAAATAAACTCTTTTTGGTGGCGTAAATTTGGCTAGCATGATTTGATGTAAACGACTTCACTTTTGCTCAAGTAATTAGTAGGGCAAGTTTTTGTTGCACTAAAAAATTGAAAAAATTGCATTTATTTTTAATGAAAGTTGCAAAAAGTTGCATTTATGCACAAGCATTTCAAAAGACAATGATTTATTCAAGCGATTTATTTACGTATATATAATGCTAAATATTTGCAAACATTATTTGGGGAGAAATGGCGATCTTTTGCCAATAGTTTGCCTAGCATGCTAGAACTTCGCTCCACAGTGCATAAAGTTGTTTGGCAATTTAACAATTTCGCATACAATTTTGGAATGATGTTTGGCCGGGTCATTTCTACAATTGCTTTCAGGTCACTATTCAGTTCGAATCAGTGAGCCAAATACAATTTTATTTTAGCTGGATTGCTGCCAAACTTAAATGTGTAACCACTTTCATAGGCTTGAGCAACAGTATATTTTGTGCTCTCTGCTCTTTGTATTTCATCAACAAGTTTAGTATAACATTGATAAATTTCTCTTAGGTTTCTAGGAAGGCTTTTAGCCACGATTGCTTCCTTTGCTTTCACCACTAACTTTCCTGGACCTTCAAAAGCATTAATAATCTCACAAACTTGTGGAAAGTTTGTGGAATAGTATTCTGCTGCCTTCAACCAACTTCCCCATCTGCTGACTACGGGTTGCGGGGACTGTTGATTGTTGAAAACTTTGCTCTTCAATCTTTATTTTTCACCATTGAAGCTTTTACTGCAGCAATTGCAAAATAATTAATGCACTTTTACAAGCACACAGTTTAACTAACTAAGCTATCTCAACAAAACTTGACCTCAAAATACTAGACACAACCTATTTCCGTTTGTGCGGGCTTGGCCAAAAGCCAAGTCATACTTCGACTTCTAATTGAGTTCGGGCACTGTCGTATTTGGCTAGGGTCGTAGAACTTCTAGCTTGTAACCCAACTGCTGCATCATAGATAACATTGAGACGCAGGTAATCTACAACATAGCTCGTTGTTATGCAAATCAAAGAGAATAGAACTGTACTGAAATAGTTTTATAGAAGTATTTTAAATCACACTTACATTTTGCGCCATACTTGATAAAAGTTGCACTAAAAAGTTGCATGTAAAAAAGAAAAAAGTTGTAAAAAGTTGCAATCTAAAATTCCTAAAAACAGCTTAAAACATTGTACTACATAAGGTCTGAGTATTTAGCAAGCTGTTGGAAGCTGTAAAAAAAAGTTGCAAAAGTTGCAAAAACTTGCCCTAGTAATTCGATAGTTTGCTTCACCAAACTCTTGCAACACCTCCATTCATTTTGGCAAATCTTCAACCCCAGTCATGATCAGTGAATTCGCCATTGGTCAATACCTTTTAGATAACTCTATGTGCGCCAAAAAAATTGCGATGATAAAAAATTTACTATTCTTTCATTTGGCCGTTTGTCATTTTATTTATTAGTTTTAGAAGCCGTTTACATTAAATCATGCTAGCCAAATTTATGCCACCAAAAAGAGTTTGTTTACAACTTGAAAATCTTACGCTGATCACGCGTTTTGATGCCTTTCTCAAACATCCAATGATCTTCGTTTAGCTTTATTAGAAAATCAATTAAATTTTTCTTTCCTTCGTTCCAACGTTTATCTCCTGACGAGTGTCGGACGAAAAGCTTAGAAATGAGTTTTTTGCAAGCTATTTACAAAAATATTGTTTGCAACTCAAATTGAAAGCCACTACAGAATTTAGAACAGAATTAAATAAACTTCATAATCAACCAGCTGCTAGTTTCAGTCTTTTCAACCTTTTTTTTTTGCGGCAACCAAATCCTTAGCGAAAATAGACAACAAAGCTTTAGTGACCTAATCTTTTTTACAAACTTTGTTGCAAGCGTAAAAATTTCAATTTTTGCCCCACAAATTTAGTGAACTCTAAAAAAAAATCTTCACTTCGAATCTATCTTAAATTTCTTGATTTTCGTCCCAAAAAGTAGTAAGTTAAATTTTACACAACTACAGTCGTGGTGGTGGTGGTGGTGGTGGATTTACCCGACCCATTCCTAGGGATGGGGGCGCGGATCAACTCCGCGGAGCCGCAATAATCGGACAACTCCCCATGGACGCGACCAGAGGTCTAGAAGAGAGAGGGTGTGGCCGAATATGGCCCGACGCAGATGGTCCAGTACAGGGCAGTCAAGCACGAGATGTGAGAGATCTTGTGATTCAGAACCACAGTTGCTGCATGAAGGAGTCTCGGCTCGACCAACTTTGTAGAGATAAGAGTTAAGGAGAGTGCTGTGCCCGTTGCAGCGTAAACGGGAGAGAGCACAGCGAGTGGAGCGAGGGAGAGTAAGCTCCTCGGGAGATACTGAAGGGATTTGGTGTTAAAAGAAACCAGATTGGACATTGAGTCTCCAACTGGAGTATAGGGATTGTCTTTGAGAGGAAATAAGGGGTGCGAGGGACACGGATATGTTGGAGGGATCGAGAGAGGCACCGGCTTTGGCTAGAGAGTCAGCTAAGTCGTTACCTGGGAGGGAAGAGTGACCTGGTATCCATTGCAGATGGACTACCTTGGATTGGGATAGAGAATTCAGAAGGAATTGTGTATTAGATAGGGATTTGGGGGTTAAATATGGTAGGGAAGAAGAGAGAGTTGATAGGACAGATAAAGAGTCGGAAAAAAGGGTGATAGATTCAAAATTACATGTCTTGGAGTGAGAGATACACCACTCAAGAGCATGTAGGATAGCGAAGATTTCGGCACTACAACTGGTAGCCCAGAGACCAGTCGAGAAGGAAAGCGAAGCAGTAGTGACACAATTTGTACACTTGATGTGTATCCCTGCACCACCCTGCCCCAGCCCGCCGGGTACCGAACCGTCAGTCCAGGCAGAGATGAGATATGGAGGAAAGATGGGAGGTAGCTGTGGTGTTGCGAAGGGAGGGGGGTCTTTGCGAGAGCATGGGGATGAAAGATGGAGTGAAATTGTGTAAGTAGATGGGGTAGACCAGGGGGTTTAGGAGGGCAGAGGATTAGTGGTTCACGGGCAAGATGTAGACTAGGGGTAAGGTTATGTGATCTGGAGAAGGATCTCCATGAGCTCTTTTTGAGACTTGTGCGGGGGTTTGAATTCGCAAGAGAGGCTATGGGAAAGGTTGAAGGTAGCCGGAGGGCTCGTTCAAAGAAGGAGAGGGATCGGTGGGTGAGGGTGACTCGTAGTGGAGGTAGAAGTGCTTCTATATGAAGTAGAGGAATGGGAGTGGACGATAGACAACCTGTGATTACTCTACAGGAAGATCTATGCATCCTCTCCACGGAGGTGATGTGAGTAGGGGATGAGAAGGGAAACCAGCCTGGGGAGGCATAGGTGAGGATGGGGCGAATGAAGGCTTTGTATAGGGTACATAAGGATTCTTTTGATGGACCCCTGGAGGCAGAGGCGATAGAGCGGAAAGCACGGAATCAGCTGTGAAACTTTTTCCGTAAGGATAGGACATGATGTTTGAAAGAGAGTGTGCGGTCGAAGGTTACACCGAGAAAGGTTGGATGAGGGTTGAATTTGAGAGGGGTGTTAAGAATGTACAGAGAGGGTTGTATACGTGATTGGTAGGGGTCTAAGCTGAAGAAGGATGTTTTACATTTGAGAGGGTTGAGGGGAAGGCGCCATTTTGAGGACCATTCCACCAGCCTGTTGAGGGCAGCTTGTACTATGGAAGTTGCACACTCAACACTCGGGGAGGAAGCCCAGATGGTTAGGTCATCTGCATAGAGAGAGGTCTTAACAGATATAGGAAGGAAAGTGGGAAGGTCATTGATATATAAAGAGAAAAGAACTGGTCCAAGAACTGAACCTTGGGGAACTCCTCTTCGGAGACGGAAAGGACGACTGTATGAATTACAGATACGGACTTTCGAACGGCGATCTGAGAGGTAGGATCGTATCCATTCAACAAAGCAAAGAGAAAGATTTAAAGAGAGGAGTTTAGAGAGAAGGGCAGAATGCTAAACTGAGTCAAAAGCTTTCGCAAAATCCACAGTGGCAAGGACTGTACGTGCGCCTGGCTTAGATTGGTGGAAGGAATCTGCGATTGACTGTGAGAGAGGAGAACCTGATCTACAGTCGATCTACCAGGTCTAAAACCAGCTTGCACGGGTGAGAGAATGTCTTGTTGTTCGAGAAAATAGGTTAATCGTCCTAAAACCATTCTTTCGAAGAGTTTGGAGGTATAGGAAGTGAGAGAAATGGGTCTATATGAGGAAGGTGAATCAGAGAGTTTTTCCGGTTTGAGAATGGGGATGATTGTTGATTGCTTCCAGGTAGACGGAAAGGTGTGCGTTGACAAAGAAAGGTTGAAGATATATAGAAGAAAATGTAATGCAGATTGTGGAAGGTGGGTTAAAAGAGGGTAGGTAATTTGATCAGGGTTTGAAGAGGTTGAGGTTGAGAGTTGAGAGATAGCTGTGGAGAGTTCAAGGGAGGAGAATGGTGAACAGAAAGTGGAATGCAGGGTGTTGCAGTGTGCAGTTCTGATATGATTCATCTGAGCTTTCTCGGTGCTTCGAAAAGGTTTTGGGGTTTGGGTAGAGAAATGGGACTGTAGATGTGAAGAGAGATGGTTGGCACAATCTACAGGGGTATGGCAATTTGGGAAGTTGGGAAGGTCAGAAATAGTTGGGGAGGGGGAGCCAGAGATGGAGCGAAGTAGAGAGAAGACTTCACTGGGACGGGTTTAAGGAGAAAGGCTAGAGCAAGTTTTCTGCCAAGAGTACGCCACCTCCTAGGTTTCCCGTAGAGTTGGTGTTTCCTCTCCTTGTCATAGAACGGTTCTTTTGGAGGGTTTTGTAGCCGGGTATGCGGAAAGTGGAGTCAGAGGAGAGGTGTGATTCTTGTATGAAGATAAGATCGTACTGATTATGAGAGAGGAATTGTATGAGTTCAGTAAGGCGTGGGCGAATCCCATTAGCATTCCACTGTATGATTCGGAGGCTGTTTGGAGAGGGAGAGGAAGGATGGAAAGAGGATTGCGTGAGAGGAGAGATAGTATGTTGGGTTTGAGGAGGAGGTATAGATGATGCTGAGGGGGGGTATGTAAAAATTAGTTGGTGGTGATTAGGAGGATAGGTGGGGTTATTCGTGATTGTTTTTGGGGGGGTTCAGTTTTGAAGATGTGGTTTTGTGGGTGTTTGTGAGTGAGGGTGGGGGATTTGATGTGTAAATGGATGGAGATACAGAAAAGGATGAAGATACAGGATTAGGGTGTGAGAGGAGGATGGGCACATTGGGCAAGTCCAAGAGTGTCCCGGGGAGATTTTACGAAAGTTAGCAAGAGAAAGACCAGAGCAGGAGAGGTGTACCCAGAGAGAACAGTTGGTACATTGTATTGATCTGTTTCCCCAGGTGACTCTACGGGAGCAGACAGAGCAGGGGTCTATAGGGCCAGGGTTGGGGTGAATATCACCACTGATGAGAAAAAGCATAAAGATAAGTATCAGTGGTGGGTGGGATGAGTAATGAAGAGGTTTGGGGTGGAAGGAGGGACTAAGAAGAGTTGTCCGAAAGAAAGTAGAAGAGGTAGAGGGGCGGTCAATTGGGTTTAAGGGTGCTGTCCATATGTGACCGCGCATTGGACAGCAGGGATAAAATATGAGAAGAAGAGTTGTCCAAGGGAGAATCGCCCGAGGATGAGACCCTCAGGGAATTGACAAGCCATTTCGACCCTCCCCAGTGCAGGGAAGGGGACTGCACCACCACGATGAGGTGGCTTGTCGTTGGTGCAGACTACAGTCGTCGGCGTCCCAATCAAATTAAAAGGCGACCCACTTTTGGGTCGCAATCCTGGGATTGAGACGCAGTGTGATAGTCAATCCAATCATATGATTGAATGATAAATTTCTAATTAAATTTAATCTTTTGTCATTCGGCTCCGAGTTTAACTTTTTCACTGTTACCGGTATAACAATTATTTAAGTGTACGGGTAATTTTGATTCTTGGTTTTTCTACGCTTAAACCGCTGTAATACGTTTTTTTATTGTGCTGCAAATGCACTTGAACAAAATTCTTTTTAATGTTTTTTTATGTAAAAATGTGTTATTTTGTATGTCCTGTATATAAATATATTCAAGTTAATATTAAGACAATACACTCTTTTAGCAAAGTTGCTTTTGACTGGCCAACAATGATAAAATATATACCAGAAAAATGCGAAAAATACGCCTTCTCTTTTCCTTTGACATTTAGGCTACTTTATTGAAAAAGAGAAAGTCTAATCGAAAAATTACTAGCCAGTTTTTTAAACTTTTTCAAAAATTATATAAAAAGGAAGGATTATACCAGGATACGTGGGTACAAAGAATCATTCTGAAGCGTTGTTAGGTTGTTGTCTATAGAAAGTATTCATAAAGGCCTACCGCTTAGATTTTTACAATTTTAATACATGTATTTTGATAATGATATAATTTTGAAAGCAGTATCCTATGCTGCAAAAAGATTTAAAAACTTGCATGATTCATGACGTGACCCTTTCTCTTGTATAACTTTTAACTTTAAATACGCTGCAAAAAGCTATATAGGGGAGACCGGGGCAAATTGTAATACGGGGTAAGTTGTAACATTCGTATTTGTGAAAATCTAACATAAACCAACAAAATTTTAAATAGCCCCAAATAACAGTCATAACAAAACCAATTTGCATGCATGTTTAGTTTCCATGACCAAAAATAGGTTTATTTTTAAAACAAGGTTTTTGAGTAGGCAAAGTAAATTTTTCGAAATTTAATTTTTGTTTTCTGAAGAGATAGCGGGTGCGGTTTTATTAAAATGTTTTATATCAGTCGAACCACAAAACAATAGGTTATTAAATGCCTAACAAGGTTTATCAACTAAAACTTAACTCTTTGAGATATTAACTAAAACTTGACTAAGTATGAGATGGGGTAAATTATAACATAGGCTGATGGGGCAAGTTGTAACACATATTTTTGTTCATAGGCTTAACTAGCTTACATTAAAAGTAACTTGGACAACAACATTTGTGAATAATATGAGAAATTATAAAAGAAAGACTAACAGGAACACCAGCTCATCATTACAAGAAAACTTAAGAGCTGCTGCAGCATGCAGTTGCTATAATTTAACAGAAATCAATAAGGGGAGGAGCAAAACATTGGTGTTGGCCATGTGAAACTCTAGAGCAGTGTTTTCCAAACTTTTGTGTAAGTGACACTTTTAAACCAGAAATAAATTGGCGACCAACGTTCCCTCTAAGCTGCGCGGCTGCGCGTTCTTTCAAGGTGTTCTCTAAAAAAAAAAGGTCTTCACCTCGATATTAGGACGAAACTTCGAAAAGTCGGGACAAAATATGGGAAATACAGAGATGAAATCCTTGCTTCGGATCCCTAAATTTGAATATCCGCCGCTGCTCACACGACCTTTCATTCCGCGCATACTAATCAAGCTCTTAGAGGGAACGTTGTTGGCGAAACCTCTTAATTTAATTTTAGTCAAAAAGCTTTTACAGCAAATTCTCAACTTACAATTTTAATGAAGTATATGAGCTTGCTTGCAAAAACTTTAAAAATAATAAGGGAAAAATTTTTTATTATATATTGTTGCTTGCAAAAAATATATTATTGGTCAAAAGCCCCTATAACATAATTTGTTGAACTGTAAATAGCTAGTGTCAAATATTGCTTCAAGTCCAGTTGGCGACACACCACTGTACTAAAAGCGACACACTAATGTGTCGCGACACACAGTTTGGAAAGCACTGCTCTAGAGAATGCTAAAAAACTTAAATATAGGCCAAGTCCTAGGTGCAAAACAAGAAAAGGTCTAAAAAAGGTGCCATGTTAACAAACACACCAGAAAAGGACAATCTGTTACAGGTCCAAAGAAAAAACAATTTTTGAAAAAACACTAAAAGCAAAAGAGTAGCTTTGCATTACATTTCTTAAGCCCTATTTTAACAGTCGTCCTGATAAGGAGTGGGTGGTACATTTAGCTTGTGCCGAAAATTTGAATACATATTTTTGTCACAAATGTGATTCTGAAATTTATGATTGGGCTAATCCAGCAATGAAAAAAAAACTGTTTTAACATTTTTAGGCAACGGCTAAATACTTCATTTTTTGTGCTTGATACTTCATGTCTATGACTAGGCTATGTGTGATTTCATTGTTTTTACTTTTTCGTATTGCTATTTTCTTCAAATTTCATTTATATTTGTTGTGATATTGTGCAATCGATGACGTAGTGTTTTCTTAAACGCTTCTAATCGTAATCAGCGCCTTCTGCTCGAACAATTATTGGACACGCGCATCTCCAAGCATAATTGTTACTAGTTAAATATGCGCCTTTATTTTGGTTTAGCAGTCAGTTCAAAGCTATCAAGCTACTACAGCAAACGAACTAAAAGCATTCTATTTCAATACGGTTGTTTTTTTGGCTAAGTACTTTTGTGAATATTTACTATTGTTTTTTTTTAATAAACCTGTGTATTCGTGCAAAGATACAACAGGCAAAAGTGGCGACGAGGATTCAAGGAACTCCACTGCGTCAAGAAAGAAAAAAGAAAATTTGTTGAATTTGCATTTACAGCTTGAATTGTCGACAATGAGTGAAATTTCTGAACTGATTTTGTTGTTAAATAAGCAACACCAAGAGCAGAACAAGCAACACCAAGAGCAAATGACAATGCTTCAAGAGCAGATAAAAATTTTACAAAGCAGCTTGAACAAACCGCGAGAAAATGTTCCAACACCGATGGCAAGTTTTCAACCATTCGATTCCACATCTGAGTTATGGACTGATTATTTGGCAAGGTTCCGAACATTCGTCACTGCTAACTCTATTCCCGACAACAAGCAAGCATAAATTTTTCTTACCAACCAATCTAACTCGGTTTACAAAATGCTTAGCAACTTAGCGGCTCAGCAACAACCTGTCAAAAGCATACATGAGCTAACCATGAATGATATTCAGACGTTTATGGCAGAGCAGTTCGACCCAAAACGATTTGTTGTCAGAGAACGTTTCAAGTTCTGGTCTGATATGAAACGCAAACCTGGCGAAACTATTCCTGAACTGGCAAGCAGAATACGGCAAGATGCAGCTACATGTGATTTTCAATCCATTAAAGATCCATTAGATGAAGCCTTGCGAACTAAATTCATCTGTTCAGTAGACAACGAAGCAGTTTTGAAGACACTCTTCAAGCTCAAGGACGATGAACTGAAGTTTAGCAACGCCATCAGAGTGGCTCAAGAAGTGGAAGAAGCAGCCAAGGTAGCAAAGGAAACCGTACACGGTCAACCTTCTACGTCGGTGCAGAAAGTTTATCACGCAAAGTCCAAAACTTCCAAAACGCAAGAAAAGAAAACCGCCTGCTTCAGGTGTGGAAATTCTGGACATTTCAGCAAAGCTTGTCCCCACATTAAAGCTATTTGCAGCTTCTGCAAGAAAACAGGTCATCTGCAATCTGTATGCATGTCTCGACTCAGAGATAACAGCAAGCTTGTGAAACAACAGATGAAATTGGTGCACAAAGTCCAATGTTCTGTTTCACCCATCTATCAAACTATTAGACTTAATGACCACAGAATTAAGTTTGAAATTGATAGCGGAGCCAGTGACACATTTTGCTGTGAAGCGACGTGGCAAACACTGGGTAAACCCACTCTACAACCTGTAACAATTCGATATCAAGTTGCTGAAGGTAGCCCGCTACCCGTCGTGGGACAATTCCAATCAACTGCAAGTATTGATGGAAAATCACCTGACGTGACCTTTCCTGTAATTGTCACTAAGGTGCCCAATCTAAATTTACTAGGTCGTCTGGCGATGATGAAGTTGAAACTCACCAACTTAACTGATCACTTCAGAGAAAACCTAAGTTGTGCTGAATCTACTGCAACGATAGAGCACGTCACTACAACTGGTCCAGAAAACTCTTTAGATGCGGCATGTATTCAATTATGTGGAGAGTTTCCTACTTTATTTGAATCAACATTGGGTTGTCTAAAAGATTTTTCCCTGGACATACGGTTTAAACCTGAAGCTAAACCTATTTTCAAGAAGCCAAGACCTGTTCCGTTCTCAATCCTACAAGATTTAAACGAAGCATACGAAGCAGGAATTAAGAGAGGTGTATGGGAGCTTACAGATTTTAACTCGTACGGCACCCCCGTGGTTCCTATTCGAAAGTCTCCTTTGCCAGGTCAAGCAAAAGCAAGCATCCGAGTTTGTGGAGATTATTCGGTGACTGTAAACTCGCAACTGGAAGACCATCGTCAACCAATCCCTCTCCCAGAAGATCTAATGCGCAAGCTAGGACGTGGTTACTGCTTTAGTAAGATTGATCTAGCTAATGCATATAATCAAATCTGTCTTTCTCCTGACAGCCAGAAGAAGCTGGCTCTCAGCACTCACAAAGGAGTTTTACTTCAGAAAAGACTTCCTTTCGGAATTAAATCCGCACCAGGGTATTTCCAAGAAATCATGGAACAGTTAACGCAAAATTTGCGAGGAGTTGCCGTGTATTTCGATGATATTTTGGTAAGTGGTGACAACGCAAAAGATCATTTGATGAACCTGCGAGCTTTGTTCAAAAGACTAGAAGAAAAAGGTCTTCGCTGCAACCGTGAGAAATGCGTTTTCGCCCAAGTATCAATTGATTACCTGGGTCACACTTTATCAAGTCGAGGAATTGCAAAAGGGTCCAAAGTTGATGCCATACTAGAAATGCCTACACCCAAGAACATTTCTACGTTAAAATCTTTTTTAGCATCTGTGCAGTTTTATTCTAAATTCTTACCTCCATATTTTTCGGAAATCACCGAGCCGTTGTACAAGCTTACACGCAAAGGACAACAGTGGAAGTGGGGTGAAGAAGAAGCGACATCTTTCAAAAAGATCAAACGGTTACTATGCACAGAGACTGTACTTGCGCACTATGACCCATCTCTTCCGTTGGGTTTATCTTGTGACGCCTCAGAATGCGGAATTGGAGCGGTATTATTTCATCGCTTTGCAGACGGAAGCGAGCGTCCGATTCTCAATATTTCTAAAATCTTATCGGCAACACAAAGACGCTACAGCCAAATACAGAAAGAAGCACTATCCTTAGTGTACGCTTTGAAGAAATTTTATCAGTTTCTGTACGGTCGTAAGTTCATTGTGGTTACCGATCACAAACCTTTAGTGACCTTGTTTGCCCCTGATAAAGGTACTCCTGCAATGGCCGCGAATCGACTTGCACGATGGGCATTACTAGTCCATCAATATGACTACACGGTGGAATACCGTAGAAGCAAGGACCATGGCAATGCCGATGCTCTTAGTCGCTTGCCATTTTCAAATGACACAAGTTTTGATGGGGAGGAGATGGAAGATGATGTCGATAGCGTTTGTTTAATTCGAACAATCAGTCGTCAAATCAATCCTGACAATCCATTGCTTGTGGTCAGAGAGACTGCCAAGGATCCAATTCTTGCCCAAGTAATGCGATTTGTGAAGGAGGGATGGCCGCATGCATTTTCGGAAGAGCTTAAAGACTTCAAAAAGTTGGAAAATTCGTTGTCAACAGAGAATGGTTGCGTTTTTTACGGCTTACGGGTAATAATTCCTTCAACCCTACGTAATCATATTCTTAAATTATTACACCTTGGACATTTCGGCATGCAACGGATGAAACAACTTGCCAGGTCAACTGTCTATTGGCCAAGAATTGACTTTGACATCGAGAACTTATGTCGCAAATGCACTTCCTGTGGCCAATTTCAAAATAAGCCGGATAAACCTTCAATCCATCCGTGGATGATGCCAGAAAAACCATGGTCAAGACTCCACTTGGACCATGCGATCAACTTTCTGGGAAGAAACTGGTTAGTCCTTGTAGACGCTTATTCAAAATATCCTTGCATTCATCCAACAACCTCAACGTCTTCGAAAAGTACTACTGCTATACTTGAACAAGAATTTGCTCATTTCGGATATCCCCACACGTTGGTGACCGATAATGCCACAACATTCATGTCTCAAGAGTTCCAAGCTTGGTGCAAACAACGAGGCATTGTACATCTCACCGGAGCACCTTATCATCCAGCAACAAACGGTGCTGCCGAGCGTTTGATACAATCGTTCAAACAGGCATTGAGAAAATCCTCGTTACCTCCAAAGGAAGCTTTGCAAGAATTTCTAATGCAATATAGAAGAATTCCTTTTGCATCGGGACTGTCACCAAGCGAATTGTTGAATGGAAGAAGAATACGCACCAAAATTGACACTTTGGTTCCATCCATTCCGCATCTCCTGCAGGGAAAACAGTCAAAACAAGCGAGCAAGCATTCAAATGCTGAAGACTCGGAAGTGGTTTCGAAAGTCGAACATCATTACTCACTAGGAGACCCTTGTTACGCACTGTACTTCGGCCCTAGAAGAGATCGTGACCCACGATGGGTGCCTGCGATAGTTACAAAAGTCCATGGTACACGAAGCGTCAATGTACGAGTCTTTCCTCGAGGACCAACTTGGAGAAGACATCTTGATCAACTTCGACCTCGATACGGTTCGGATCAAGATGATGATCCCTGTGAAATCCCAACGAGCGTTTTGTCGACAGAAACACTTCCAGCCGGGACTGACCACGCATCTAGTTCTTCTTCGATGAACCAACGCAACAATCCGAGACTACCAACCGGAGACGAGTACGGGCGACACAATCTACGACGATCAGCGAGAACAAAGAGACTTCCAAAAAAATATTGTTGCTAATATGTATATATATTTTTTTGTCGTAGTTTATTTGGGGAGGTGTTGTGATATTGTGCAATCGATGACGTAGTGTTTTCTTAAACGCTTCTAATCGTAATCAGCGCCTTCTGCTCGAACAATTATTGGACACGCGCATCTCCAAGCATAATTGTTACTAGTTAAATATGCGCCTTTATTTTGGTTTAGCAGTCAGTTCAAAGCTATCAAGCTACTACAGCAAACGAACTAAAAGCATTCTATTTCAATACGGTTGTTTTTTTGGCTAAGTACTTTTGTGAATATTTACTATTGTTTTTTTTTAATAAACCTGTGTATTCGTGCAAAGATACAACAATATTTAAACATTTCTTAGAGATTTTTTTACTGTTACAACTTACCCAGACTGGTGCTACAACTTACCCCATCGACGGGGCACATTGCAACGTTTTTTTTAATATTTAAATCGTAATTTTAACCACTAAGCTTTGAAAATTATTTATTTATTTTTTTGATATTAGTTAAACAGTGATCCAAATTTTTAATAATAAACAAAACTTTAGAAAAAAAATTATTATGAGAGAAATAGCAAAAAGAAAAAAAAGTGTTACTACGTGGCCCGGTCTCCCCTAATTTTAGATATTTTATTAAACAAAACAGAGTCAGTTTTAGAAAGAAAAACCAGTTCGTTGAAAAGAAACTAAGTTTTTTTCGAACATCTTAATAAATTAAAAGAAACAAGAACACTTTTGCGCTCGCGAGTACAATTTGCGCGGCGTATATTTCTTTTTTTATCTCTTACTACAACTAGCTTTTTTTACTCTTACTCCAATCGATAACAACCTTTCCAGTAGGCCTATTTAGCAATTGACAGATATAATATAGCCTACGGTTCTATCTTGGTGCTATTGTTTTATAAATTTCTCATTTTAATTTTTGGGCAGATTTGGTTTTACGGTGTCATTTATATATTGTTTTATAGTGCAGGATCGACAACCTACGGGCCGTAGGCCGAATCCGGCAAGCCAAGCAGAATCATCCAGCTCGTGCCATATCAGATGACATGCACATGATTCGTGCCATGACGTCGTCGTTTGAAGGGTACCCACGGACATGTCTTGGTAAGACACAAACAGGACCGGGCCCGAGGGTTTATCCTTTTACTAACCCAGGCTGCTGCACTGCCTGAATCAGATGTTGGCGGTGGTGTTATTAAGCTAGCATCGAGTTTTGTCATCCAAAACCGTCAGACCTCGTGCTCCATGTGATGCCCGATGTATAGGGCACGCTGTTAGTACATGGTCTGCGGTTTGCTCTGAGGCGCCACACTCGCAATTCGGTGAAGGAGCGAGACCCCATTTGTGCATGCACGAATGGAATCGCCCAACACCCGTCCGCAGGTGGTTGAGCTTAACCCAAGCTGCTCGGGGTAAGCCCATCCCAACAGGCCTGGCACCGGTTTCGGGAACAAAAGCACGGAGCCTGGAAGCACCTTCACAGTACTCCGTTTTCCATTTGTGATTTGTCCATTCAGAGGCGCGGATGCCGAGTCTGGCAAGGTTGTCCAAAAGATTCCGCGCAGCTGGCACAAACGGGCGTCTGGATCTTAGTTTCACTTGGCGAGTATCTGAGGACCCACTTAAAAGACCATACAAGATATGATCAGGGTCTAGAGATCCACGGTGAGCCAGGGAGAGTGTCGCTCCAATTCGGCGAAGTTCAGCTGGCTAGATGCCTCAAAGTACAGGCAGGTGGTCCGTTGGAGTGGGACGCATGCATCCAGTGACTATGCGCATGGCGTCGTTCAAGACATTGTCGATGAGGCGAGTGTGAGCACTGCGACACCAGACTGGTGCGCAGTACTCTGCTGTTGAGTAGACTAGAGATAAGGTGGCTATGCGTAGTGTTTTAGCACCAGCACCCCATACCGAGCCCACGAGTTGCCTCAGCAGTGTGACGTGCGAGGATAGTTTTTGCACAATGCCACTAAATGATGACAAAACGTGAGCGATCTGTCCAGTTTTACCCCGAGATAAGTAGGGGTTGGACAGAACGGTAAAAGTCTACCGTTGTTGTAGGCCTAGTCCTTTAGCTCACGTTTGGCCTTTCGGTATTATAGTGAAAGGCTGCCGTCACCGTCTTAGTGTGACTGAGCTTCAACCTCCAAGTCTGGAGATACGCTGAAAGTGTAGACATGTCTTGGCTTAAAGTCCCCTCCAAGTCTTTCCAGTTTCCAGAAGAGTGCAACAATGCTAAATAATCAGCATAAGCAAACTTTCTGGAAATCGTGGAAGGCAGATCGTACGTATAGATGTTAAATAGGAGGGGAGCCAAGACCGATCCCTGAGGAACGCCCTTTTTTAAGACGGCGTAGCCTGCTTTGCTTGCTGTCACCGGTAGTAAGAGTGAAACTTTGATTTTGGACAAGCTCCATAATCATTTTGACCATATGCTTATCCGGAAGAAGTCTCAGCAGCTTGAAGGTAAGGCCACGGTGCCAGACAGTGTCATAAGCAGCTGTCAGATTGACAAATATGGCACCAGCCTTCTTTTTAGCCTCAAAAGAATCCTCGATGTTCTGGGTTAGCAGAACAACTTGATCTGCGGTTGACTTCCCGCGTTGGAACCCAGCCTCCTCTTCAGGGAGCAATGGATCGATTAACGGCTATATTGGGTATTTTGAATCGGCGCAAACAGGAAGAGAGGAAGTTACGTAACCAGGACTTCAAAGCAGCTCCAGCATGGATTATTATACTAACTGTTTCTTTTTTGTTCTTGCTTTTATTAGTTTACAAAAAAGACAAAATAAAGATGTTTTCAATGCGAGCACTAACAGAATAATGATAATGACTTTGTTGTTGTCCAATATTACAGAAAAGCACAATTACCCGAGGCGCGGCTACAAACGAAATAAATACAGATTACCGCACCACGGTAGTACAATAGTTAACAAACGCTGTTGGTTCGATTCCTATCGTAACACTAACGAGACACCGAATCGTCATTCCATGACAATTTGGCGTCTCATTAGTATCCCTATTTTTTAACTCAACAATTTCAAACAATTTATGCCGCTGTAAAACTGTCATACATCTAGTTACAGAAGGGGTGCAAAATAGTTTCATTTTTAGTAGAAAATCTGATGTAGAACAAAAAAGGTCTTTACTTTTAATTTGTGTGACGGCAAGAAAGGTAAATAGTGCGGCCCGCGATAAAATTTTTTGTTGTTTTATAAATTTTTATTTTGTTAAAAGTTTTCTCTTTTTTCTTTTTGGTGTTTTTTCTTTTTTCCTTTTTATTATTGTACTCGCTCTAATACAGTTGTTTTTGATAATTACAAATTTAATCGGGAAGCACCTTGACATATAAACCTTAGGGTTGTTTGATGCTTCCTTGTCTTTTTCTTGCATTGTATCTTTTTTGTAATTCCTTTAAAAGGTTTTGGCAGAATAAACTGTATGTGTCTGTTTGTCTTCCGAAGGCGAATTTTTTCAAAAGCTGTACTCCTTGCTCCTATGAATGACGCAAAACTGTAAATTGAATTTTGACGCGTTGCAGTATTATGCGTGTTGTTATTCCATTTCAAAAAACATTATACCGGTACTTTTTTCAGGCAAAGTTTCGATTTTACTCAAAGAAAAGTGTGAATTATCAAATTGTAAAATTTTAATTTATTTTATTTGTCTATCCTTTTTGTTGTCTTGTCAGAAAAATAAGTAGACTTGCAAAATTTTTAAATGTACGTGTTTTGCTTTCAAAACAGTTTGGAACATTCATATTTATGCATTTAAAAGTAATAGCCGTTATTGACAAGCAAAAGCAAATAGTACTGCCTAAAAGAGCTTTGTTACGAATTTACATAAATATTGTTAGTAACTCAATTTGGAAAATCACTACAGAATTTACAATCAAGTTTAAAAAATGATTTAATATCAAAACAAATTATAAAGGTTGGTTTAAGTCCCTTGGGAAGTTTGGTTAATAGAAAATCCAGAACAAAAGCATTTTAAATATATATTTACAAGGTGTAAACATATTTAATCAAAGCACTGTGTACCAGAGTTGAAGTAATTATATTTTTTAATCAAGTTAAATGTAATTGGCATTACCAATGTTGTTTATTAATAAATAACTTTTTATTTAATTAAACACAGTGAAACAAAATAACTCAAAGAATAAAAATTAATAAAAGTATAATTAGCTTTGCATTGAGTATTTTAGCTTAAGACTTTTTAATGAACAATCTTTAAAATTAAGTGTCAACATTGTCATATAAAAATTTTTAAAAAATGGTATCTCTTCAAGAAGTCACCATAAGCGACTTTTTTCAATGAAACTAATTCAAAATCTCCCTTTCAGCACCAGGGTGGAATAAAGAAGAAACCAAGAGAAAAAAGATCTCTCACAAAGTGATGGTAACTGCAAGGACATTTGGGTTAGTTTCACGATTGAAAATTCTTATGTGACTTTTTGAAGAGACCCAAAAATTAAATAAAAGTTTAAGGTTTATTATATGTTTATCAATTTAATTAAACTATAAATTCAACAAACAATTTTGTTAATCTATTAAATTTGTAAATGTGTTAAATTTAGACAAAATCAAGTATTTAGAATTAACTTTTTATAATTACAAAAAACTCATTTGTATCTGACAATTAAACAGGTTAATCAAAACCCACAAATTACAAAAATTAAACTTATCTTAATAAAAAAATAAACGGTTAAATTATATGTTGATTTCAAGTTTATACCATATAATAAACATTTGATACCATATAATAAATCATTAAAATAACTGATTCCCAATTAAACAATGAGACATTTCATAAAATAAATATATCAAGTTTAAAAATATTGCAAACCAAAAATAAAATGTTGTATAATGTATAATTGCATGTACTTAACAAGATGTGCTGGTAGATTGATAACTGATTATAGCTCATTACATAATTTTTTAATAATGTAAATTAAGTATTGAAAAAACAGATTAAAGATTCAACTTAACATCTCAAAAAGAATCATATATATATGTATAAAACAGTAAATTATAGTTATTACATTATTAAATGTAATTGCAATTATGATTTTGTTTAATTGTAGTAAAAATTTTTGAAAGCAAGTAAAAATTTAAATCTAAGACACTATTATTCTTGTACTATGTGATTTTTTGATTTATTATTAAAATTGATAGTTAATTACAAGTTAAAAAATAATTTTAATTGTAAATTTTGAAAAGAATAAGTGCATACATTATTTGTACTTGTGTACTTGACACTGTATCACAGTGCATACATGCATATATATGCAAGTTTGTTTGTATTTGTGTACTGTGTACTTTACACACTTATGCACAATGCACTGTTGACTGGTAATTTTACATAGTCAAAGAAGTCTTATAACATTTTTAGTTAATAAGTGGTTTGGAATATAGAACTAAAATTTTAAGTAATTTTCTAATACTTATAATTATGATTGTTCATGATTCTACCTTTGTTTTAGTTTATAAAAAAAAGTGTCGAGTAACTTTATTAAATACATAAAATGGGTGGATTATTTAGTATTTTTACTTCTTTGTTTGGTCAGAAAGAAAGAAGAATTTTGATTCTAGGTTTAGATGGAGCAGGAAAAACCACCATTTTGTACAAACTACAAGTTGGTGAAGTTGTCACAACAATTCCAACAATTGGATTTAATGTTGAAACTCTGAGTTACCAAAATTTAAAATTTCAAGTCTGGGATTTAGGCGGTCAAACAAGCATTAGACCATATTGGCGATGCTATTACAGTAATACTGATGCTATTATTTATGTAGTTGACAGCATGGACAAAGAAAGAATGAGCACATCAAAGCAAGAATTAATAAATATGCTTGAAGAAGATGAATTAAAAAAATCAATACTATTAGTTTTTGCTAACAAACAAGACATTGATGGGGCTCTTACAGAAACTGAAGTGGCAAAAGAACTTGGTTTGGCTGCTATAAAAGATCGTAAATGGCAAATTTTTAAAACTAGTGCTGTTCAAGGCATTGGTCTTGAGAAGGCTATGGATTGGCTTGTTACTGCTATTCAGTCACAATAATGGCATACAGATATATTTAAAAATAATGTGATATTAACTTACCTTCGTTTCAATTAGCTCAAAAATTTTTTTGTATTATTTAACGATTTTTATTATTTGAAAATATATTTAGAAAGTGTTTATTTTTGTCTTTATATGTTGTACATTTAAAACTTTTGATGATTTTGTTTAGTGCTTGCTTCTTTTTAAGAGTTATGTTGACTATATAAGTGCTGACTGTGTTACTGTATTTTTTTCTCAAGTACTAGCACATTTTTTCGTTTCTTTAACGTTTTTGAAATAATATCAAGTCCAAGTGGTTCCATGTGTTATTATTTGTCAGCAGTACTTTGTATGTTTATGATGTAGTAAGGTTTAATATGTTTGTCACTAAACATATGTTGGTGCGATTTTTAAAAAAAGATGTTTCTGCATCTAAAAAAACTTCATATCGAGTTTGCTCACATAGTTTCGGACAAAAATGGCTGCATTTTTGGGGTTAAGACTAGCTTCATAATACCCTTGTATTTAATAATAATAGCGTACCTGAGTGCAGTTGAACCTAAGTTTGGGAACTCGAAAGTTATTGCTAATATTTAATAAGCAGATTTTAAAGATGTCATAAAAAGAATACTTCCAAACAAAATTAATAATTCTTCATAAACATACATCAAATTTTACAACCGTATCATTGTTTTAGCATTTAAGTTCGATTTTCTTCAACAAAACTATGAAGCATTTTGTGGTAAATTTATGTAGTATTCCAAAAAAAAATTTTTGCATATTTTTATAAAACAACTTTTAATTGATGTATTGGAATTTGCAAGGTTCAAATCCCGAATTTGTAAATATGATAATTTTTTTGTGTGTAAAATTTATATATTTTTTTTAGCAAAAACTATTTATATCGCATTAAATATTTTTAACATTGATTGTAATACTATAGTAAAAACAGGTGTTAACTATGTGCAGAATAATATTATTGCAATGTGCTCAATTTGGTGATTGTTAACTTTTTGGCGTCGGTAAAGAATACGGACCCCCCTTGTAAAAATAATTTAAAATAACAAAAATAAAATAGGGTTAGGGTTAGGGTTAGCTAACCCTAACCCTAACCTTTGACTCGCTTTATTCGTCAATTTTATTTTTGTTATTTTAAATTATTTTTACAAGGGGGGTCCGTATTCTTTACCTACGCCAACTTTTTTATATTGTTGTTTACAAACTCTAACTTATTTTTTTCGGATAGGAAAGTCTTCCTGATGTAAACTGATGTCTATGTTCATCCTCGTCGGTAGGCAAGATTTCGTGGGCGAGTGGTTAAAGCACCATGATTGTGATCGACTTCAAAACTTACTTGCGCCATACTGTTGTGTCCATGGGAAAGACAATTTACGGCACTTTCTCCTGCTTGGCCGTCTTGGCAAGCACACTAAATTTCAGCTATATCGCTAAAAACTAAAAAATAAAATTAAAAAATTTCAATCGCATAGCAATATCTTGGCATCTCCGGAAGCAAGTCGGGGTAAATGCTCGCCCTATGTATAGCGTCTCCGTCGCTTCCTGTCAGTCAGGAGGATAAATATAGAGATGAAATAAAAGTTTGTGTAAAATTTCTTGCGTAGAGTTAGATTTTCCTGAACAAAATTACTCGGGATTTTTTGTCAAAATCTATTAATATAGCTAAGCCTCCCCCTAAAAAGAGCTTAGCGTTCGCCACTGACCTTGACAATCGGAATTCGAACCATAGACTTGGTTGAAGACCAGATAAAATGTTCTTTACTTCGATTTACGATCTACGTGTTTTTTCCTAATTATACAGCGAAATATCTCTACTTAGTCAAAAATAATTGTGTTCCGAGTTTGTTGAAGTTAATGGGACACATCGATTACTAAAATTTTTTTGCGGGCCAGACAGTTCTGGTGTAGATCTTGATAACCACGTTTTTGTGTACCGTTCTACACCCAAATCTTAAGAAATACAGTGGTCAAAACTTAAAGCACGGTTGCTCAAACTTTTAATACCAGCCGGGGCAAGCATAGCCTGTTGAAACGATTCCAAGTGAAGATCTTGAGTTTTCTTTTTACTTTTTAAAATAACCTCCTCTTCGACTAATTTTTTCATGCGCGAATGACTGTGGTGCCCACCTTGATGCATGAATACAGTTCACAAAATGTCGATTGCCTGAAACTGTCCAGTTAGGTCAGTCGAGAATAAAAGGCTTTATAAATCAAAAGCCAAAAAGGATCTTTATTTTTGATAGTCGAGATCACCGGGGTTCAAGCTAGGACACACTTGCTGACATCGACGCATTTGCTACGAAATCCTTGGAACATCAGAAATCGGACGTAAGAGAATCAGTAGTACTTATTATTACATTACGGTGGCAACAGCCTACAAGCTGTAAAAAATTTTGTTAAGATTTTAGGTAAGGGTATGAATAAAAATTTAGTAGCATTTCATTATAGAATAGCTTCTTTGTCGCTAAAATACCAACTCATCTTCTAATTGTTAAAGGTTGGGTTCTTTATTTTCGCTCTCCCATAAATAGGGCGTTTTTAATATATCTGTTTGCTGCCGTGAGAAACAGTTTTGGATTAAAGTCGTATCATTAAAAAGTTTGAGCAGTTAAGAATCAACTGTGTAAATGTTGATGAAACTAGCATAAAATATATTGTAGAAGCTAGTGATAGGTAATCCAAGTACTTCTGTTTCAAACAGAAACTTTTTTACGAAAAGTTTTTACATCCACGGCGTAGATATCGTTTAAAACGGGTTATTTTTTAACTTCACTTTTGTCTTGTAATTCGTCGGTACTTAAATTTTGGTTTTCCAAATTTAAGATTATACTCTATGGCATTCTTAGTGCTGCTGCTTATGACTCGTATTTCTCCATATTTATTTAGGCCTACTAATATTAAGTAAACTTGCCCATCTTGCCTTAAGACAGAAATTTTAAGTTTAACAACAGTAAACACATTTAAGTAATCAAAATATGCTTAGTAGTGACAGGTATATTTGTCACTTGGAGACAGATTCTTGTCAAAATAGCATCACAACGTATATGAACAATTGGAGATCAAAGTAGCACAACAAAATAAGCACTCGGCTAATGCCAGACCTCAAGTGCATGGTTCAACTAAGAAGAATATTCTATCTATATACAGATGCAATGTAAAAGCACGTACAAGATAAAAGCACACTGAACACAAATGCAAGTGAAAACGTTTTTCACTCATGCAAAAAAAAATTTGATCTTTTTGATTAAACAAGCATAATTCAAGTATTTTTCGTATACGAAACATAATAAAAAACCTTTTTCGGCACGTAGTTAAACAATAAAAAACCTCAGGGGCCACCAACGACGGTGAAAAGCAATGATTGAAGACCAGGCAATTAATTTTCATGTGTTAATTACGATAATTATTTCGCTGTAGTTTGGAAAATTATTTCAAACGTGAAAAGAAAACACAATAAAAAGATTTTAGTGTTCTCAGCTTGGAACAAGCTGTGCTACTAACTTGATGATCGGTACCAAAATAAAAAGTTGAAAAGAAAAAAGTATTGCTGCTATATTGCTTTGTTCACGGTAAAAATAGAAACGCAATTCAATCGTAAAACAAGCTATTTGAAAGGTAATAAACAAAAAAAACAGCGTTTGAAGAGAACAAGAAGCAGAATTAAGAAACAAGAGACAGGTTTTCTTTAATAAATGGATATCAATGGAGAAAACGTTTAATTACAAACAAGTACTAAAATAAGGCGATAACAAATTTACTTTTGTTTAACAAAAACCTCTGGTTTAATCAGGTTTAAAATGTAAAAAAAAATAATCTGCGGAGTTTTGTAAGAAAATTAAGATATAGCAATTTCTGCAATTTAACGTTAACCGTATATTATAATATAATATATATTACATATATAATGTTATAATATATATTACATATATAATGTCAGCCCATATATTTTATGGGCTGACATTCATATATTAACTAAATTCCTGAGTTTTACGGAAAAAAGATGGCATTTTGGTACTTGTTGAAACACGAGCACACTAAAAAGTACATTCCATTTAAATTCGATGCAAGAAAGAAACCCATAAGCATTGGTTGCTACATAACATAAGTAATACTGCAAAATTCATCACTTCATAACAACTAAGAACATTTGACAAACTAAAGTTAAGCCAGCAAAGCTTTACTTAACTTTACAAAAAGTGTGAAAACATAATGGGGAAACTTCCTACTGCACTGAATTTTTCATTTTTAACCGAAAAATTTCCTGAATTGTGTAAAAAAATTAGGATTCATAAAAAAACGAAATGAATCGCAGGATCTGTTTCATAGTCTATAACTGCAACTTACTTCATAAGATTACAAAAGTTAGTAACGTTAAATTAAATATATACAGGAAAAAAAATGTTAGTCACGTCGCATACAAAAAGGCAGCTAAGACAAACACACGAGATCACTCTGCGTGTATGCGAGAAAACAGTTGCCTTTTAAAAACAAACACTCGCACCGTTATGTGAGGTCAATAAAAAGCACTGTGTGGTAAAACTAGGGTCGTACCTGCACAACATATACCGCAAATCTGTTCTAAAAATCCAAATAAAGTAGCAAAGTTAGAAGCAGATAACGACAAAAAAGTATAAAGCATGAAACCCTACAGTGGTTATGGTTTTCAGGGTGAGCGGCTCCACTGAGTAATAGAAAAAACAGCAAAAAGAATTCTACTCTTGGCTTTTTTTCAAGTGATCGGTGATCAAACAGCGTCGGCGCTAGTCATGAGAAGGGGATTGATGTACTCGAAGCCTTCGAAATCGCTCTGGTCGATCTTGTTGACGATTTGCGCATCAACCATCGTCAACCGGACCGGTTCCTGCAGTGATGACGTCATTGGATTCAATCTTACATTTCTTGTTGTATCATAAATATTCAAGAACGACAAAGTTTTTGGTGTGACC
Source organism: Diplosoma virens (assembly GCA_963680785.1). Lineage (NCBI taxonomy): Eukaryota > Metazoa > Chordata > Ascidiacea > Aplousobranchia > Didemnidae > Diplosoma > Diplosoma virens. The sequence continues at coordinate 16,872,536 of OY796895.1, read as the reverse complement.
GAAACAAGATTGTAATACTATGAACCAAGGAAAAAAGGTCCAAATCACAAAAGGTTTCAACAATCCAAGGCCTCAACAACGCACTGTAGCTGTAGCTATGGTCATGAGCAAGGCGTTTGATACAGTAAATATATACATACTTATACACAAACTAACACTAACAAACATTCCAAACACCACCATCAAGTTCATAGCAAACTACATAAAAGGACGACAGGCATGCACTCAATACAATGACACACACTCAACGAAACTCAAACGAATCAACACCGGAGTTCCACAAGGTAGAGTTCTGTCTCCAACATTATTTAACATTTACACCTCTGACATTCCACTCCCCCAAAAGACGTACAAATCAGAACATATGCTCATGATATAATAATCACAGCATTTCACATCAAACACCGTAAGGCTTAACAACTCATTCAACCATATCTCCACAAAATCTATGAATGGGCCACCACTAACAACCTTCATATAAACACAGACAAAATTTCCATCACATTGTTTACACCCAACCCAGCTGAATATAGCACAACTCTATCACTTAAATCAAACAATCAAACACTACCAACAACAAACCACCCAAAAGTTTTAGGAATCACTCTTGACCCAAAACTGGCGTTCTCACAACATATAAATGTCACCATCACTAAAGCAAAACAAACGCTTCACATTTTCAAAGCACTCACTTTTACTAAATGGGATAAACAAAAGGAACTAATGGTGTCTACATTCAAAGCCATCACTCGCCCCATTCTGGAATATGCAAACACCATATGAAGCCTTATCACATCAAACTCCAACATCAAGAAAAAACTGCAAAACGCTTTGCGAATGGCTTCCGGCTGCACACGAGATACAAACACTCAACATCTACACGACAAAACCAAGATCCTTCAAATGGACACACATCTCAAACTTCATGTTACTCAATTTAAAACAAGTAACTCAAACACAAGCACGCCTTTTACATGACCTTAACGCAACTCAGATCCACCCAGAAACATAAAAGCCACAATCTTTCATAACAATAAGCACACGCTAACATCATCATCTCAGAATAGACATTACACCTGAGGAATGTATAGAAAACCTCAAGCACATTCACACTGCGATCACCTCACAATACTTCAGTTCTAAAAAAAACAAAGTTATTTACACCATACCCTATGACATTCATTCATCAGAACAAACATCACCCGGTTATATTCCCACGAAATTGGCACAAGTCAGAGCCAACAAATCACCACTCTTGCAAAGTTACCTACATACAGTGAACCCTGATACTTACACGCCACAATGCCCACTGTGCTTGACACACACACGTGACACTAATCACTTCTTTAACTGTAGCAAGTACCAAAACAACACAACCAGTCTGTGGAAAAAACCTTTAGAAGCAGCAGAAGTAATCCAAGAGTGGGAATCTAGATTAGCTTTTTTGAAGAGTTACGGTGGCTACTCCAAGATATCTTTGGAGGAGGGGCAACAACAACAAAAGGTACGACTTCTCCCACCCCAACGGATTATTGCTAGATGATTGGCGCTTGGCTCACATGCAGAGTTTAAGCAATTATCCAATCGAACAAATTAATTCAGCTGCTTGTTATGTTAATTTAATGCCCAATAACATACTAGACTTGGCGACAGCATATAAATAATCGTGAAATGTTTTACCGTACAGCTAATAGTTCAAAGCTTTTACAAATTATATAAAGACGATAACAATAAGATTTCTTAAAAAGCGCTTCTTTGGTAAATGACGCGGCGTAACCTACAAGCTTTAAGTTCAACAAACCCGGATGAAAGTTTTTTATCTTTATGACAGATCAAAAGATAAATCATTTTAAACGATTGCAAAAGAACGTGCTTGGCAGTGACAAGGAAATAAACATGACGTGAAACGCACCTCAGTAAACTGCTTGTCGAAGTTGTCCAATCCCAACTCGTCTTCAACATTAGGTTTATAAGGGGGAATCACCTGAATCAAAAACGAAAAATTCGATGCGTCGTTTAACAATAATAACAGTGAAGAAAGATTTAATTTGCGAAAAATACAAAATAAATGCTTTGCAAAAAATTAAAGTACTGTTTAGCAGATCTTTTGCCATTTTAGTAAACTTTTGTTTCATTTAAACAGAAATCTACGGTCTCGACGAGGAAATTCACTTATTTGCTTTAAAAACAGCATCAAACTTCGATTAACTCATATCAATCAGATTTAAAGTAATAGAGACCAAAATAGTTTTCACTAACTTTAAACCAACACGGACAGCTTATCACACGTAATTAAATAATAAAACAAACAAGCTTTCATGAAGGGCTTCCAGTGTAAAAATTAAAAAAAAAAACACTTGGTTATTTATGTCATACGAGAATTATATAGAGTGACAAAGCTGTTAAAATAAAGCGAATAAACTACCGCTTAGGAACTTATCAGGCTATTTTGAACTAATAAATTAAATAAAAAAATGGGCCAAAATGTACTCGTGAATGATTTGCTGTTACTACGAGGTCTATCTATCTTAAAAAGCGTGATGAAAAAGCGAATCAAATAAACGGGCAACTTAAAACAAACCTGCTTTGCATGTAAAGCTTCCCAGTCAATGGCTCGAAAAAATTGATGATTAAGAATGTCTTGAAATCCCGTATCAGGCTGACAACCCAGACGATCCTATAAGCCATTTCTTTTACTATGTGTTGCAATGAAAAGTTTTATTTAAGCATTTCGACTGATCTAACCTGCGGAAACTTGTTTAAGAAACCTTTTAAAATCGATGACGCTTTAACAGAAAGCGAACGAGGAATCCGAATAACTTTTTCTAAAATAACCTAAAAAAAGAAAGGTTAAAATTGGAGCCTTGCATAACACTTACACAACACATTAAGCAAAACACATTATTACAATTTTCTACACTTGTAAGCATGGCGTCTGAAATGGAATTTACAGCGTTTCTTCCTTTTAAATTTTTTTAAGAGAGCACAATATCTTTGTCTTACCCAAAAAAATAACCTTCAAATTAAAATGTCAAACTAAAGACTAAAAAGAGAAAAATTCACTTGACTTTTAAAGGCAAAAAACACTTTTCGACGGTCGATTATAAGATTAAAGCCGGAAGCGCATTTAAGGAAAAAAAATGTGCCATGAATGCAGCCCCAGAGGCAAATATTTATAAGCCAGTTTTAGAATGTTGATGCATATTGAAGTCGAGCAAAAACTTGCAAAAACATAACACATTTTGCGAGATGTAAAATATGCCAGTCTTTTAAAATTTCTGGTTACCGTATGCCATTACGCGACAACTTTTTTAGTCTTCCCTTTACTTTCGAAGGCAAATAAACTCTTTTTCGATTTATTTCACGTAAAATTTTAGTCTTTTCAAAAACTTGACAGAAATTAGAATCACGGAAAGTTTTTTGCGAAGAGTTTTTAGAATTTGGCCTTTTCTTTCAAAACGAATTTTGCATGCCGCTGTTAAAAAAAAAACTCTTACGGAGAAAAAATACAGTGTTAATTTGACCAGAAAGTGTTTGGATTAATATAGTTTCATTGCAACATGTATAATATAAAAAATGTACTTGATTCGTAAAAAAATTGGGTAAAATGTATAAATTTTTGAAAGAAAGCCACATAAAATCCAAAATCGCTTAAAAAAACAAAACAATAATAATTATTAGAAGTGTATAATGAGATAAATTAGTACACTGGAAAAAATCATGGCATAGCATCATGAAACAAGACTTCTAATATTAAGATGAGGCTTGAGTTTGGCACGACTGCGCGCTGTCCAATCAAATTACTTGTTATTTCACGAAGGACCTGAAAAAAGAATCACGTTCCAAACGCGCGCGGTGACTAAGATGTAATCACGTCTACCCATATTGTCCGTGATCAAAAAAAGCTTGTAAGGTTGATTTAACTCAAGCTTCTTGCCGGCGACAGATCACTTTGCAAGGCTGCGAAAAGCCGCGGCTGTCACAAGCTAAGGATGTTGCACAACGGCTGAAGTGTATTATCAATCAATTGCATAACAAGCTAGAGTGACTTTGAAATCGCTTTACAAAAAAAATCCTTTATTGTACCTCGTATCTGGAATGAAAACAGCAAGTAACTGACCTGGAACAAATACTCTTCTGTGTTCTGATCGGGGTTATCGGTCATGCCGACGATGTCAAAGGGACTCCTCCCAGCCATCATCTCGAACATGAGGACGCCGAGGGCCCACCAATCCACCGAGAAGTCGTATTCTTCACCTCTTAGTATTTCAGGTGCAATGTAATTGGGAGTGCCACAAAACGTAGAAGTCGTGTCCCCTTTTCGAATACCTTCCTGAAAATCGTCACAACAACAAAAGATCACAAAACCAAAATTACTTGATTGAAAAAGCACAAGCTCTCACTTTGCACATTCCGTAATCAGTTAATTTAATGTGTCCTTCGTTGTCCAGCAGCACGTTGTCTAGCTTTAAATCGCGGTAAATTATTCCTTTTTCGTGTAAGAAATGAAGGGCAAGAATGATCTCGGCGGCATAAAACCTGTTCAAAAGTACTGATGTTTCAAAAGCTTCATCCGGGTATTCTCGGATCAAACCAATCAAAAACAAGTACTTGCCTTGCATGCTCTTCCGGGAGCTTTCTCTGACGTTGCATGTGAAACATAAGATCTCCACCGTTCACATACTCAATAACGAAGAAAAGCCGCGCTGATGTCTTAAAAAATTAATTTCTTTATGAGACTTGATCAAAAAAATCCTAAAAAACAATCAATATATTCTCATATATAACAGCGATTAAAAAATTCCATTTCTAAAAAAAAACAGTAAAAGTCAAAGGTTTTATTGTTCCTATCAGACTATTACAGAAAATAAGAATGCAAAATGATTTTAGCCCTAAGTTTATTGCAGTCTAATAGGAAGAGTTTGGGGAAAGAAAGCCACTTAACTAAATAAAATATCAGCTCTTATTAGAAATGGCAACATACTTGAAAGCACGAATGAAGACCGACTAAGAAAGGATAGACAGAGGCAGTTTCAAAAACGTGTTTTTCCGTCTGAACCCAATCAATGTCTTCTTCATCGGTAACGAGTTCCTTCTTGATTACCTGCAGCGTCAAGTAAACACACCAATTGCTTTATTGCTTGTAATCGAATTTTCACCTTAAAAAAATAACAACAATTTGTCTCACCTTCATGGCGTACATTTTTCCAGTTTTTTTCAGCCGAACAAGTAGAACTTTGGCATAACTTCCCCTGCCTATGACTTTCAGCATGTCAAAGTCATCCAAACCGACACCAGGAGTTGATTTGTTTGCAGGAGACGACGACACACTAGACTAAAGATACGTAATCATGCAAAATGGCTTATACTGAATCGATCCAATAAATAAAATCTACATCAATCAGCAAAAAGGTTTACTATTAACATTTTGCATAGAACTACTTTTCTAATAATCCACAACACATGTAAAACTGTGCCTAATCGAAACTTTTGAATTTTAGTCTGATGATACAGCACAAACGAAAACATCTAATTTCACCATTTTGTGTAACAATAATTCGTGAGGTGTTTTCGAATCTTTTTGTATTTTACCGCTTTAAGATTTAGCACCGTCCTAAGTCTATTACTATCGTGTCAATTGACCAAACCGACTTACCCAGAGTAAAAGAAATTTCAATTATATTTTATAATAATCGCTAACAAACACAATGTAATGACAATTAATCAATCCTTCATCAAAACCGAATCTGTTCAAAACATTTCGTACAAATACTGAGCCAGAGGTCGCAAAATCATCTTCGATAGACGTGTCAAATTTATGGCTCTCGATGTTGGTTGTTATGGCCAGCGCATCTTCCAATTTTTATTTCGCCAGTTTTTTATGTTTTGAAATCTGACCCAATTTGCAAAACAATACAAGAGGCCTTCAAAAGAATCATGCAATTTTTGAATATTTTTATCAATCCAAACAACTTATCAAAACTTTTATGTGACATTAAGAAATATACCAATCTTACAAAAGTTCTTTTGAAAGAATTCTAAAGATTTTTTGATATTTCTTCGATTAAAGACCAATTTTTTTGATTTTTCTTTGCTTATAATGCTGCCCAAGCTATTGAATGTTATCAATGGAACTCCTTAAACTTGAGTCGAGTTCTGTGCTAAAAGTAAAGTATAATGTAGTTTAAATACCCATGTTTTATTTTTATCTGCAAACAGTCGAGATTACAATAGCATTCGCGAATTAGAATTAAAAATTACGGTGTGGTTTGGGTCAAATTATGTGTCTAAACTAGGGATGCCAGCCTTGTTTCATTATGAGCCACATTTTAAATTGACCTAAAGTCGGCGGGCCGCAAAAAGATCTTCATTTTGAATCAGATTCCAATTCCTTAATTTTCGTCTTCAAAATCAGGTGTTCTCTAAAAAAAAAGTCTTATTTTGAATCAGACTCTGATTTGTCGATTTTCGTCTCAAATGTGTACTAAGCTAACTTCGCGAAACTCATTTCGGAAAAACGTTTCGATACAGGTTTGAAAATACATCAAAAACTTGGAAAAGGCAGTGGGCCGCAGGTTGGACATCCCTGGTCTAAACAATTATTTCCAATGACAATTGTCAAACTAATCAGAAAACCAGGCTGACTGACAATATCTTTGCCGGTCAAAGATGAGATAACAAATACATTTTAAACGAGAATTGAAAACCTAGTACGATGTCAAGCATGGAGATAGAACATTTGTACATAATCAGGTGTTAAATACCAAACCAACAATTCTTCATAATTATTTTTGAACAATTGAATTTGATTCGTAAACGTTTTAATAGTTTATTTTAGTTTTTTTTAATTCATAACTGCAAAGAAGAGTATTTTTTACAATAATCTAATTTCGACGCTAAAGTAAACATTAGAAATTAGATTACAGCAAATGTCAAAAACTAATATCCCTGGATTCGCGACTCACAATCTCATTTATGTCATGAATGCGGCTCGCATAAGCTTACGAGTTTGACGTGTCAGATAATCGACACCCCTCTGCCTTGATGGCTGCTGCGAGTAAAAGTGCATGAACTCTTGTTAAAAACCTGTACTGGTTCTCAGCGAGTTTCCAAGCGACTACGTTTCAGTCAATAAAGTTCTTATAAAGAGCTAGTTTTTTTTTTACTGTGCGGAAAAAAAATAATTACGGTCGTAAGTAATCGTTTTTGATATAGTAATGTTTACGCCTCAGTAGAAGTTTTTTTTAACTGAAGCGCCTTTAAAAACAATATATTTTCGATTCCAATTTTTTTGCCAATTATTTTACAAACTGAAGTTTCGATGAAAATATCGAATGAACTTCAGATTAATTTTTAACATTAACCTTCAACAACCAATTAATCATTTTTACAGGAATTATTATTGTCGGCAGCTCAAATGAAGAACGGCATTTTGATAACGTTCGCAATAAACATGACCCCAGATTAACTCTCTTCTTCGTCCCTTGTGCTTTTCAAAAAAACACTTTACGCCATTTACCCTTGCTTAGAAATTTTAACAAATAGCCAGAATTTCAGTCATGTACCTCAAAAAAAATTAAATAAATGAACAATTTTTAAGCAAATAGCAATGTCTTTGCATTTCCAAAAGCAGGTCGCTTGAAGGTTACTTAGAGCTTAACGCCTTTGACACTATCATATGTGTCAGGAGGAAACTTAATTGATACGTTGATAGTGATGACATAATTATGTCTTTACAATTTACCAAAAAATGTAGATCAGATAGTTTGAAAATTAGAGAAACCAGCTTCACATTTGTTTTACAAAAGAAAGCATATCTCCACTAAGTACTTGATTGCATAAGTACACCGATCAGTAATAAATGGACAGGGCAAGACAAGAGTCATTTAAACAAAATTATTTTGTAAAAACCCACATCCAGTATAACCTTAAAGAAAAAAATGCCTGCTATCGAAAATAAACCAATCAAAAATAAAATGAGAGATGACTTGGAGTAGCAACAAATAACTTTGAAAACGAGCCAATCAGGAACGCGAAAATAAATTTCGGGCTAAAACGATGTACATAAAAAAATTAGGAACTGATTTCAATTTTCTTTAGTTAATTTAAAATTATTGAAAATAAATTGATAGATCGCTTTGTTTAGTACAGAATTCATTTTTCTCAAGCTCTTCCAGATTGGTTCATGACAATTACAATTTTTTTTATTTAAATTTGAACTTTAAAAGAGATTCTCTGTGAGAATTTTGATTTTTTTTTTTTAAATAAATTTGTGGCTTATTTCTTTAATTTTTTGATTAACTTTTTTCGCTACATGTTCTTTGCTATCAAATGACATCTATAATAAATTTCCTCTTAAAAAGAAAGGAATGGAGATCTATACATGACATTAAGTGTAGTCACAGATAAATATCAGTGAATGATTTCATAATTCTTATTAGTAGAATATGAAGTAAAAATTTCTTACTAACTTGAATGTCGTGATATTAATTATTGCTAAATACATTTAATTCATAGTCTTCATTATGACATATCATCTATCTCTTTATTGACGTATCAATTGCGTTAAATTTTACTGGAACCTTATCTTTTCAACTCCATCACACGCTCGAGCAGAGAGCAACTTTTTTAACATAAAGGTCATTTAGGGAAACGTAATGCGTTGTCTCTCAACTTTTTTAATGTTGCAGACCCAAAAAATCGGAATACCATTATTCCGGCTCAGTAAAAGTCTCGCTTTAAGTCAAAAAACACCTACAAATGTTCTTCGTCAGTTAGCAAAGCGCAGTCAGGGCGTAAAGATCTTTTTTTGGTCTTCACTTTAATTTTACGTGAACCTGCGGCCTGTGATAAACTTACTGAAAAAATGACCCACAATAAGTAAAAAGTTCGGCAGGGCTGCTAAACGTAGAGATTTTAAAAAACTTATGTAAAGTATCGTTGCGACCCTTCCCCCACAAAAGACTTGGCAAGCCCCAGGTTAAGAAATGCTACTGAGGTCGCACAACATTTTTACTTCCAAATCCGATACTAGCAAGTCGCTGAAAGTCAAGTTAAGGAAAAAACAAATTGTTTACACCTTAAATCATAATTCAGAAACAACATTAAAATTTAGTAAAGGCTAAAATATCATATAAGTTTATTTGAAGAAAAAATGGCTAAAGAGCAGCAAAGAAAATTGCAAAGGGCTACATGTGGACCAAGGGCCAACGCTTTCCCGCTTGTATTGTAGAACGCACATAGTAAGCCGTCAAAGCACCATTAAACTAGTAATATAATTTTTACTCACCCAATTGTTGATTGTGACCAAGAAGTTCGTTTTTAAAACCAAGTATATAATCTTTAACTTGCATGTGCAAAGTAGTTTTTTTGGAATTTCTTATTGCGATAATGAATATTTTTAGTATGATAATAATAAACCTTAAATAGAGGAAATGTTGAGAACTTTTGCTAGCCTATGCAAGCTAGTTTTCGTAACTTATCGTTCATTGACATTGCTCCGTCAGGAAAGACCTGACGTTAAAGAAACTGAGTATCACATCTACAGTACAAAATCGTGTCAGAGATAATTACCAGAGGAAGGACCATTTGAACGTAACTAATTTACAAAATGGTTATTGGAAAGCCCATACTTCAGATAGGTCTACTAACAAAGTTCAATGAGTAACCCTAGCTTTTAAAAGTGATAAAATTTGAAAAATAATTGAAAAACGAATTTTTACAGTGCCGTATTCTGGGTTATAACGAGATAATATGGTCAACAAAACAATAAATATTAACCCTTTGACAGTCTAAGGGGTTTTCAAGACGTCTGAGTTAAATGCCCTGTGTATCATATGTGATGCACGGCACTGTCAAAGGGTTAAATAGTAGAAACTTTTAAATAAAGAATCGGCATCCCTATACTACCGGCATTTTGATGAAAAGTATCAATTCTCACGGGTTTCGTAATTAATTCAGAAATAACGAAATCGGCAAACCTCTTTTTTAAGGGCATGTAAGGTTAAATGGTGGGGACAGCTATAGATATTAAAGCAAACAAAATTGTTTTAAAATTAAATAGAAATCCTATGATATGCACTGAGTTGTATTACAAATCTATGAATATTTTTTAGAAGAAACAATGCAATTGCTAAATCACCACATTTTCGGCTATCTCGCTAAAATCTTATTCAAACTGAATGCGACTGTTTTTTAAGCAGTTTTGACGCAATTTCAAAGAAGTGTTTTAACAGAAAAGCGACACCACATGTAAAATCGTAATTAATCTTCAATGCTAATAGAAATCAGTTAAGAATGGCTTTCACATTTGAAAGAAAACTAAAAAAGTAAAGTGAAAAAAACGGTGACTTGGCGTGTGAAAAGTTTAAGCGATTTAAAAACATCCAGGCGAACCAATTTAAGTCATTTCAACCTACTTGCTCGTCACGCTTTTCATTGGCGCGATCCTCCATGGGTGGACCGCTCTGAATCGGGATTCTTGGACGCCTTGCCTTAAATCGCTTCATCTTTTTCTTAAGCCATCGACGAGCGCCATGCCTGCAATCCGCTAACTTGTAAACGCGTCAAAACACGTTGATCATGTGATAATGGGTTTCTGGCGGGTCGGTCACGTGACAATTTAACGACATCAACACATTCTTAGAGGAAGTTATAATATGGTTATTTTTTTTTTTTAATTAAGTATTTTAATTCAAAAACTCAATCAGCCTAATTGCTGCAGAAATAATGATAAAAAATAAAGTATTACATTTTATACAGAAAAAAGGATCGCCAAAAACTTCAAAATTTTAATATAATTTATGCTTTCATTGATCGAAAAGACAACATAATAATATATTTGAAAACTAAGCACCTGTAAATTTTGTGTTCCCCAGGGCAAAGCAGTCCAGGTTCACTTGGAATTCCAGCAAAAATATGAAATGCCAAAGTATCGTCCTCATTTAAATCATAAAGTCGCACAGCTTCACCCAACTCTAACTGTTAAATCAAACAAACTGTTAAATTTTAATGGTATTCTCTGCTTGAATGGGTCTTCACTCGATCTAAAATTTAAAAAAGACAAAAGGAAAAATTTAATCTTTTTACTAAAGAAAAAATGTAATTTTTTTACTCAAACTGTCCCAAGGAGAGAGAGAAATAGTACTTCATTAAGTATACTATACATTAAGTATACTATACATTAAGTATACTATTTGAAAATGATTAGTTTGTAAATATTGAGTGAAACAAAATATTTTTTACAATTACCTCAACCTGCTATGTGGTTATAAAGCATTGATAACAGCATGGCCGCGTGGGTAGAAATGCTGTATTGATGACGAACTTAATCAAGACAGTCACAGTTTAAAACTTACTAGCATCATTCTGTGGTGTCCTTGGAAAAGACTCTTTATGGCACTTTCTCTGTTTGAAGGTCTCAGCAAGTTTCATTCATATCTCTAATAATAACTAATGAAAAAAAATTTCAACCAAGCAGTAATATCTTAGCATCCAGGTCACAGTAATTGGTTGATGGTTTCCCTAAGTATAATGTCTCTGACTTTTTCTGGCAAGTTAAGAGGATAAAGATAAAATAAAATAAGCAAGATTATAAGCAAAAATTTTAATAAACAAAATATTTACAATGCAAGCAATGTATTTAAACTGCAACAGCATAAAACACAACTAATCCCAAAAGGCATACTTACAGCAAACTTCAATATGCCAACTCAAACATGCTAGCATCAGGGATTAGAAAAAGAGCAATATCAGCTTAGCAAACTTTGTACTACATGCAAAACAAGTGACAACGGTCAAGCCAATTAACAAGCTTGCTGTCTGTGGGACTCATCAGGTCATATTTATTGATGGGACACAAAAGAACAAGTTTGGTTTTTAATCAGGCCAATAGGGGACTCAAATGGCCTTTTGGACAAATAAGTAAAAACTTACTTGAGATGATATGGTACAAGCATCACCTTCATCATCAAGCCATTTCACAGTGAACAACTGAGCATCAGAAAAATTGCATTGAGTGCGTACCTAAACATTTACTAAATTTTTATTCTTGATATGAAATGATAGTTAACACAACTTAAAGTAAACACATTAGCATAAAAATAGATCTGCTATGATTAATTGGTAGACATGCTAAAGCTGTGTAAATTTTTAAACTAAGCACTCAAATTTTATCTTAAATAGTTCATTAAATTTTTTTTTCATAAGCAGAAAATTAATAGAAAAAGGTGAGGAAGAAATTTCTTTCAGCTCTATTATACTGAAAGAATATCAGGGTAATCATTCTTGGCACTTAACATATTCAATTGAGAAAGATCTAGACATAAAGTAATATGATCTTCTACAATTAAAGCAACTACATATTACTGTGAAAAGTTTAAAGAATCATTTGATATTGACTAATATCACTTAGTTATGTAAAAAGTTTTTTTTTCAATTCTTCCCAATTAAGGGGTTGCCACAAAAAATTGCTTGAATTTTCAATTTGCATACTGATTTTGATTCATTAATATAACAAGTAAGTATTTAAATTATATTCCAAATGTCCTTCCTGACAAATACTATTAGATTTTATAACCCAGGGCTTTTGCTCCGAAACCCAGATGCTTTTGTTTTAAACCCAGGGCTTTTGCTCTGAAACTCAGAACGCTAACTGCTGCATTATGGCAGCTCAGTAATACAATGTATAATAAATTTAAAGCATACAATATTAGTGTTCAATATTAGTCAGTACTAAATGATATGACTTAATGGTGAAAGTCAAACTACCCATCGTGTATGCACTGCCAACAATAAATATTTTTCAGCATAGCACAGTTAAGAGCAATATTGTTCTCCCCTTTTAGTATTACTTTAAAACATTCAGTATACACAAAATCAAAAAATAAATAATTTTTTTCAATCTAGATTACTTGAGTGAATTGTTATATTTTTAATTTAATATAACTTAGTACAATGTAAAAAATCATTCCAGTATAAATAATTAGATGTAATTTTCTTAGTTTTCGAATATTACTGTTAAAATTTAAGTTCTTCTTGAAAAAGGCTAAAGAACCTGAAAATGTTAGAAAATTAAATATTTTATGAATTTAGTTGAGCTGATTAGCATTACACAATTTTGGTTAATTAAAAAAGCTTTACAATTTAGCTAAATTAATGTTTTATTACTTATGTTTTACTATTATTATGCTATTAACTGTTAAAATATGTTTAAAATACATATACGGTAGAGAAAAAAAATTTTTTTTCAAATCAAGAAATCAAATTTCTTCAGTGGTCTAAAAACAACTTTCCTCATGGTTTTGCACATCTGCCACCTACACCCAGTTAGCTAAATCTTCCAAAAATCAAGTGACTTCTAAAATCAACAATAGTCTTAGAACTTGAGAACTGCTTGACCTGGAAAGCTGGTTCTTGGTGCAAAATGTCTGAAAGGTATATGTTTATATTACAACTTTTTCTTCCATTTGCAACACAAAAGTCACAAATTGGCAAAAATGACATTTTAACTAAAGATGGCTAAACAAACATCAAGAAAAACCATATATAATAACAATGGTATGAATTTTATGTTTTAAGTCATTGCTAAGCCATGGACAAACGTCAGTATGTACACTAAAAAACATTTAATGCCTTAAACACCATAGAAAAGTCAAGTGGCTCTGTAACAATCAAATTATTTTGCAGCTGTAGTCCAATGTAAGTCAGTATTAGCACATGCTTAAGTAGTAGTACATAATGTATTGACTCGTTAACAGACTTGCTTTTTGGTGAAAATGTCAAGTTTATATGTTGGCAGTGTGTTTGAGTGGTTAAGGGCACTGTGACTGTGATTGACATGTTCTGTTGTGTTCTTGGAAAAGACACTTTATAGCACTTTTGGCTGCTTGGCAATCTGGGCAAGCAGTTTTCGATTTCAGTAATATCTTTAAAACTTAAAAACCAAAAAGTTTTCAACTGGACAGCAAGATCTTGGCATCTCTGAAAGCAGTATAGAGTAATTGCTAGGCAGTTGCTCTATGCATAGCATCGCTGATGCTTTCCAGCAAGTCAGGAGGATAAATATAAAATAAAAAAAACATGTGTAATGCAAGAGATATTAATCATATATTTTAATTTTATAAAGCTTTGAGTGTTAGTGAATGAGTATTTTTCTGTTACATTATACTGATTACATTTCAAATGCTTACAAGTCGTTACCAGAGAGCCTGTGAGTATTAAGACAAGTATGCCTTTAAAAGTCATGATTTCTTTTCTAAAGGTGTTCTTTCAACAAAAAAGGATGTTCCACAGAGGCTGCTTCATGAGAGAAATTAGAGAACAAGATCAGCAGTTGTCATTGTTACAACTGAGCCTGCTGAATGTTGGATCCATTACAATGTCTACTGTACAAGCATTAATGGACAAGCATTAATGGCACTGTTTCCAGAATCCAAAAGCTGGTCAAGGACTTTTGTAATATTGAGTCTCAGCCAAAAAAAGTTGCTACCACTGATGCAACATTTGAAGACACAAAAATTTTTTTGAAACAACACAGAATAGAAGCCACCAGCATTAAAAGTTTTGACATAAAAATAGATAATTTTTAAAAAACTAATGAAGATCAAACCATTCTTGCAAAAGCAAGCAATCAAAAGACACATTAAGCTAGCAATTGAAGGTCCAGCAGCTGCTATTGGATTATAGGGTTAATAAGGCAAAAGATACAGTCCAGAAAACTTCTCAAAACATTCAACTTAAAGAAGTTTAATTTCCAAAAAATTGCAATTTAGTTGAGAAAATTGTTGTTATGTGATACAGATTTTCATCGTTAAGTCCATTGCCAAAATCATTTGATAATTGTTATAGAGCAAACTGATTTTCTTATTACATAAGGCATCAAATGTTGTATAGTATAAGGCATAAATGTTGTATAGTATACAAATTTATTTTTGTACATGACTTGGAACACAAAATTCACACCATTGTTATTATATACAGAGTTTTTCTTTGTTTGAGCAGCCACCTTCAGTTAAAATGTTATTTTTGCCAATATGTGACTTTTGTGTCACAAATGGAACAAAAAGTTGTAAGATAAACATGGATGTTCCAGACATTTTGAGCCAAGAATCAGCTTTCTAGGTCAAACAGTTCTCAAGTTTTAAGACTATTGTTGATTTTAGAGGTCATTTGACTTTTGAATGATTTAGATAAGTGGGTATAGTAGGATGTGCAAAATCATGTGGAATACTGTTTTTAGACCAAACTATCTCTTTTAAGAAAGTTAATTTTTTGATTTGGAAAAAAAATTTGGTGTTACTTTAGTGTGAGGTCTGCCTCTCATTAGCCTGTTAGTTAGGGCATGTATGGTGTAGACCTCATGCTAAATTAGCACAAAAAATTTTCACTCCACTCTAATATACATATAATGGTCATATTTTAGACCTGTAATAATACAGTCTGATTTACAGACTACAGTTTTTGTCCATGTTCTATTTTTAAACATTTAATACCATAAACACTTTTTGGTCAATTTTTAAAAAAACATTTATTATCAATATAAATCATCTACAAAAAATTTAAAATCAACTATTGTACAAAAGCACAAAAAAGAAGCACTTAATCAGTTAATTTATTTTGGGTTGTAAATGGCATATAAATCACAATCAAAACCTACATATAAAATTGTAAAACCAAAAATTAATATATTGTTTACCAGTCCAAATAAGTCTTCCAGTTGAATAGTTGGTTTTAACTGCATTCGAAACACATGTCCATTGTATACACCTTTAGCACGTATCATGTTCTTTAATTGATGGATGCAAAAAAATCAAAACAACAATTCTATCAAAAATGCTTTAAAAAAATATATACTTATGTACCTATTGCTTTCTTTACGGCTACAAACCTAGTAAACACAATTGAAACTGGCCAGAATCAACTTTAAAGACTATTTAAATTAATTAACAAATAGTTATCAACCTTTAATAATTTTTTTTCCCTTATAAAGAATCTTAATTTACTTAAGGCCACAATGGTTATCTACAAAACATAAATTTGTTGCAATAACTTTGTGCCTGAGATTTTGCAAGAAAAACACAAAAAAGTCAATGCATCATTTAAAAAAGTTACAAGCACCAATAACCGATAGCTGCACTGTGTCAAAATAGTCAAGTAGAGACCAAAGAAGTCAACACCATGAGCTAAATATGCATTTCTAAGCATGATATTAAAGATTACTGTACTATATATTGTTGAGTCTTGCAGACTTTTACTAACAATCAATAATAGCCATCAATAACTATGTACTCTTTACTTGATCATACTTACCATAGTTTTCTACTAAAATCACAGCTTAATTCAACATTATAACAAACTATAGTAAAAACTCTTGCTTGTGGGCTCTTTCAGAATAATGCATGGGCTTTTGGAGAGTTTTAATAGAATCCTAGTTAATACACCTTCACAACAAAGAATAAGCTTTTTAAAGAGAAAATTATAATTTACCTACAAAATGCTTTAGAAAAATTTTAAAATTACTGCAAATTCAAGACTACCATTAAGTAATATAATAAGACATAACTTCCTTCTGACAAAAGACAAACATAGTCAATACCAAGTTTAGGTTTAAAATCACTTATCATTAATAAAAGGTAATTTTCTATACTGTATAACACAATATGTCCAAAACGTTTTGATACTGCAGTAACAAAAATTATTGTTCTATAGCAATAGTGCACAACCTATGACCATATAACCATATGCTGTCTTAAAAAATAATTTATACAACCATACACACCACACTCTTGTTACAAATATATTCAAATCTAATTTCTTCCTTTTTTAGAAAATAATATTATATTGTAACCATTCTGCTTTGGTTTACTTTGTTCAAATTTGGATTGCTAAGTCACTATATAGTTTTGTTAGCAGCTGTTTTGATAAAAGCAGCCTAGGTTGATTTATTTTGTAAGTCTATCTACAAGCATACAAGACAAACAAGACAAAAGAAATGATTAAATCAAGTTTGCATATTTTGCTAAAAAAGTTCTTTAAAAAGTTATAACATTTTGTTTATTCATGATCTAATACATTTGTTTATTCATGATCATGTATCTAATACAAACTAAAGATCATGTTTGAAACATGATAAATCAAATCTTTTCAAGAATTAACTGCAGCTGGTTTTTGTCAGTGAAACTAACTAGGAATCTCCCTACAGCACCAGCAGGAAATAAAAAAGAAACCAAGAGAAAAAAGATCTCTTCAAGAAGTGACAGTAACCACAGGGGGATTCCAGGTTAGTTTTACAAACAAAATTGCTTACAGTTGCTTCTTGAAGAGATTTGATTCATCATGTATCAAACACAACTTTCAGAGCATATTCAATAGATGATAAATCAAGCCCAGAAAAATTTCCAGAGTCAGCAGCATGGTGAAATGACAGCAGTTTAGTTGAGTGGTTACAAGCCGAATTGTAAACCACATGGTCTCAATTCAAAACCTACTAGCACCATTCTGCTGTGGGCTTGGTAAAGACACTTTACAGTAATTTTTCCTGCTTGGCAGTCTTAGCAAGTTGCTTTAAATTTCAGTCATGTCTTTATAAAAAACTAAAAAACCGAAAATAAAAATTTTTAACTAGACTGCAATTACTTGATATCTCCAGAAGCAGGTGAGGGTAATTGTGCTTTATGAATAGTGCCTCCATTGCTTGGATAAATATAGCGATGAAATAAAAGTGAAAATAAATGCTATATCCTAAAGATTCCCAGTTTTAACTAAATGCTGTTCTGAAAAACTTTCAGTGGTATACCAACAGATGTCAATAGTCTTAATTTTATCTAGTTCCTGTGCTAGGTCTGAAAGGGATTCTGCAGAATAAACCGAATCAAAACAGACCTCAGGTCAAGACTGACAACAACCAACCTAGATTCACTTATGCTTATCAAGCTTAGTGGTGCTTCAGTTAAAGACTTTAATCCAAATGGAAGTATTAGGCTTGGCATGCATCAAGTGGGAAGAAACATATATATACGTGAATCAATATAACCTTTACTATTTTTATCTGTAAGTATGTAGACAAGAGGGGAGAAATAAATTTTACATTTCATTTCAAAGTTATTTATATATTAATTATGTTAATCTATTTAGAGAATGAATCATATACAGCAAAGCTAAAATGTATGTGACTAAAGACTTAGTTAATGCACAGCCTTAACTTTTTCATTATTGCTTTTAAATTGGATATTCTTAAGTTTTTAAAAATTTTTATCATTTTAACATACAAGACACCATTTTACGAGGGGCATTCAAAAAATATGTGGAATTCTCCCATGACAAGAATGCCAACAAGAAAAAACATATTTTAGCATGCTAGCCATAAAAAGCATGTTCTTTGTGATCAAATAATTGCTATCATTCATTTTGCACTCGTAAACAAAGTTGTCAAGAGCTAGTTTATTTAAGGTAGTTTTCTAACCCATGGAGCGTAAGGATTTCGAGGTAAGAACAAACATCAAATTTTTGGTAAAGCTTGGTTGAAAAGGAATGGAGATCATTCAAGCTCTGCAGACCATTTATAAAGATGATGCTCCAAAGAAAACTTGTGTTTACAAGTGGATTGAAAGATTTCGAGATGGTAGAGAAGCTGTTAAAGATGATGAGGGTCGTGAAAGAACAACCTCAAAAAACAATAAAAAAATTGATTTTGTTAGGAACCTAGTCAAAGAAGATGGACGATTGATGGTTTATCAGATAGCTGAGATTGTGGGCATATCAGTTGGTTAAGCTCATTCAATTCTGCATGATGATTTATGCCTCAGCAAGCTTTCGGCACGATGGGTGCCAAAAGCATTGTGCCCAAATCAGCTCAATCTCAGAAGTGAATTGTCAACAGCGATTTTGCTCAAAATTGAAGCAGATGAAGACTGCTTTTTTGATCGAATTATCACAGGAGATGAAACATGGGTCTACAAGTATGATCCTGAAACAAAACAGCAGTCCAAACAATGGCTCCCACATGGATCATCTGGCCCAATCAAATTCAAGTCTGAGAGGTCTGTCAAGAAGGTAATGGCAACCATTTTCTGGGACTCTTAAGAAGTTGTGCTAGTAGATTTTTTAAAAGGTAAAAAAACTGTTACAGACACCTATTATGTATAAGTTTTAAGAAAATTGAAAGCAAAATTAGCTGAAAAGCATCCAGGAAAACTCCATCGTGGAATTCTTTTCCATCAGGACAACGCCCCAGCTCATTCTTCTCGGATCGTAAAAGATGTTTTGAGAGAATTTCAGTGGGAATTGCTGCCACATCCACCTTATAGCCCAGACCTTGCCCTTTTTTTTATTCCCAAAATTCAAAGAACACTTGAAAGGCGTTTATTTTAATGACACTAATGAGGCAAAGCAAGCAACAAAAACATGGCTCACGAAATGGTCAGCAGATTACTTCAAAAATGGGATAAAAGGATGGAAGCACTGCCTGGAGAAGTGCATCGACCTTGATGGAGACTACGTTTAAAAGTAGATTGATTGTATCAATAAATTATAAAAAATTATTTTTTGAATGTCCCTCATATATTAGACTTTTAATTTCTTTGAGTAGAAAAAAATTTTTAAATACATGGAACTCATTCCGAAATACCAGATTATTTATTGGAACAAACTATGGTGCTATATTTATGTTATAAATTTTTTTTTTAACTCATTACATCAAATTGATTGACTTTTTATATAATCATAACAAGTTATATTGCTATTTGAAAACATATTTTTTGTGTAAAAGTAAAATGTATCTAGTAAAGACATAAAAGTATACAACTATCTTTTTACAATGTTTTTTGAAAGAGTAATCTTGCTAATGTGATCCTTTTAATATCACTTTTATAAAGTCCATCTTACTAGTTTTCATTATTATACTCAGCAAGTCTTAGTCTAAAACAGAACTGGCAAAAAGCATTAAAAAATGCAATAGAGTTGGAAAATTTCTAAAACATCTTTTTATAAAAACTTGTTCATAATAAGCCCACACTACAGTACTGGTTTTATAAAAAAAAGTCACAGATCTCCAGTTCTGGACTGGAGGTGCCTGGTGTCCAGGCCTAATATATCAGAGGGGGCTGAATCCTAATAAAATGGGATTTTAATTCTGGTCTACTTGTTTCAACATCATAAAATTCAGAATCGCTTCAGATTTGCAAAAACGTTGGAAAAAAATACCAAAAATTTTAAAATACATCAAAACCAACAAATTTTGCAAAGTAGCTGTTGTTTTATAGATCAATAAAAAGGTTTAAAAAAGCTAACAGGTCAAACCATGTCACAAAAAAGAAATCAAAGAAAAAGTATATTAAAGTACATAATTTCAACTTAAAGCATTCAAATACAAGCAATGAAAAAGTTCTTCAAAATATTTACACATGAATGACAGCTTATACCCTACAATAAAAACTAACAACAGCAATGATGATTAATAATTCTAAACACAGAAGTGCAAACAGTAGTGGCTTGTGACAAAAATATCTGAGGGTGTTGCAAGTTATTATAATCTAAAATTTAGCAGAGCATAGCTTAAACTATAATATGATTCTGGTGGGAATATTCAATATAGAATATAAAACAAGTAACAGCACATTTTTGTCATTGTCTTCATCTTTATAATTGCTGCCTTGTACTATTTTATACTACTAATAATGACCTCAAAAGAGCAGTTTTTTTAATTTTTAAAATCATGCAGTAAGGATTAACAAAATTTCTTTCAGCAACAAAAAAGGAAATTATGGCAATAAACTAACTTTTTTTAATTAAGTTTGGAATGTGTTTATATAAAGATAAACCCTATTTTTAAAAAACTGCAATAAATGAAAGGTCTAAAAGAAAAATTTATAAAAAAATTTTATGCATACATGAAATATATTCATACATAGCTATAGACCTATATCCTATATAAACAAAATTTGTTTGATTCTATTTCTTTCCATTAACTGGCAACACAACACAACAACTACATAAACAATTTTGGTTTCATTCACTGTTTGTCATTAGTAACCTAGCAGGCTTTGGGAGTTTGCCAAAGTTTATTAGGTAATGTATTAAACTTGGTAAATAATAAACAAGAAGCAATAATTTTTACAGCATTTACCAGCATAAATCTCAATTTAACTCATATAATCAACCTGTAAATTTTCTTTACTTAACAAATGCAAGTCAAAAATATTATAGAAAAATTAGATTCTATAACAGAGAAACCATAACTTTAAAAGAAGTCAAACTAATCTTTTGCATGACATAACTGCTACTTGATAAAAAAAATCAAATTAATGAAAATATAAACTCATAGCCAGTTTCCAAATGCACATCTTAATTGGTAAGTTAAGCAAACAAAGTCAAGAAATGTTAGGTCTTGATCACATTTATTGTTATTAACCTTACAAGCTTTGGGGATTCCTTCAAATTTTAAAGGAAATGAACTAAAATTGGCAAATAATAAACAAAAACAAAATGTTAATATTAATTTGATCAAACACCAACCAACACCTTAATTTCAGCTTAATTTATATTTTTTAAATACTTAAATTGACAAGTGAGATTAATGATACAATTGAAAAGGCAAATAAATGTGATATGATGAAAAAATAAATATACAATAATAAAAGAAATTGCTTTACAAGGCAATAGTAATGTAAAAATTGAACCACCCATAGTTTGTTAAAGAATTATTTAGAAAACACTAGCAAAGAAAATTTAAGTCTCTTTAAAATGCTCGTTATTTTACAAACATTAACTTGAGTATTCTTAATTTGTTTCATTAATCTTTTTATTTTTTTCTTTGCTTAAGCACAAAGAAAAGCAAAAAAATCAATAAAACAACCAAAAAATACTTCTGCCAATGCTTGTAATGGAAATAAGCCCTACAAAGTCACTGTAAGCAATTTTTGCCTATAATATTAAGTTATTAACCTGAAATGCTTTTGTGATTAATATTGTTTCTTTTTCTTTTGGTTTCTTTTTTATTTCCTCCTGCTGTTGTAGGGAGGTTCCAAGTTAGTTGTACCAACAGAAATTGCTTATAGTGACTCCTTGAAGGGACCCAAAAATTTTAACAGAAATTCAAAATTAAAATTAATTCAATTAAAAGCTGAGCTAGAAAACTAAGCATTTTGTGGTGCAACAAGAACCAAATGTCCTTTTACTTGGAGTATTAAATCAAAAATAAAAAGCACCCCAGATACTTTGGGTCTCTTCAATAAGCGACTGCGAGCAATTTTTGTTAGTAAAACTAACCTGGAATCCCTCTGTAGTTACTATCATTGGTAAATTTATAGATAAGGTCCAGCACTATTTTAGGCCATTTTTCGAGACTAATTTTATGTTTTTTTGCATGCTGAGAATGATTTTGGGACTTAGAAGCATCACAAATCATTTTTTAGGAGTGTTTCAGAGGGGATACCCCCTGAACCCCCACCCCAAATTTTAGGGAAACCTAAAAATCACTTTTTTATCGTTTTTCTTGAACACCCGCTCTATCCCTCCAAACAGCCAAATTTGGTTCAAAATGCAACCTTTTTCATGTTTTCTTTGAACAAGCAAAGTTTCGTCAATTTCGACAATATTTTTGTTCATGAAACTAATCTGGATCCCCTGCATTTTCTATCATTTCTTGATCTCTCTGAACAGCCAAATTTGGTTCAAAATGCAACCTTTTTTGTGTTTTTTCCGAACAAGTAAAGTTTCATTGATTTCGATAATATTTTTGTTCATGAAACTAACCCAGATCGCCCTGCGTTTTCTATCACTTCTTGAGAGATCCTTTTTCTCTTGGTTTCTTCTTTATTCTATCCTGGTGCTGAAAAAGGGATGATTAATTTGCAACAAATTTAAGTATCACCATGTTATTCAGCAGGCAAAATTACAAATAGAAAGTCAAGGTTTTAAGCATAAAATCGTGCTGGACCTTATCTATAAAAATACCCTATCATTTCTGAGAGATTTTTTTTCTCTTGGTTTCTTTTTTAATTGCCTCCTAGTGCAATACAGGGGATTCCAGGTTAGTTTCACCAACAAACAACAGTTACAGTCTCTTCTTGAAGAAACCCAATACTTTGGAGAGACTACTGAACTTTTTTTAAGCAATGCATAAGAGCAAAACATTAATTTCAAAATGAGTTTAAAAAATTGAAATAAATTATTGACGTTTTACTACCTAGATCAGTGTATTGTGTATTAGTATCAATACTTGTTTATTCAAAATTGAATCAGACAAGAGCTTTGTTAACAGTTTTATTATCAATAATAACCTAGCCCAATCAATTTAACTTATCAATCAATAAATTAAGTTTTCGTTATTATTTTATTTGCTATCAAAAAAGTAACAACAAAAACAAATAAGAGATATTTACAAAAAAAAAATTTACAAGATACATTAAGCAAAACGAAGTTGCAAACCAATGAACTCCACGTCTTTTTCAATCTTACTTCAAGTTACCAAACCTTAAGCTTCAATTTTGTTAATCAAATTAGTAGTTAAGTGTTTTATAAACCACAAATACAAAATTATTGACATTTTCAAAACTAGGTATCTTTCAATAAATCTGACAAATGCATTTTGTATGAGTATTTTCTTTGGATGACGAATCGCAAACCAACATCATACAACAGTTCCCAACTTTACAGAGCGATAGAAAAGAAAAACTAAAATCAATCAAAAATATTTAAATTTAGGCAAGTTTGCTTTTATCTAATATTTTTGTGTACTGTGGAAAATTGCTAAAAGTGAGAAAAAACAAAGGATTTATATCCGCTCCAGATCCGCAAACTAAGTATGTACATGTAATATGTATGTATTTATGTTTTTTTATTTCTCAGCCGCAACAGCTTAAATCAAAGCAAAAAACACATTTAAAAGCTGACAAAAAGGAAGCAGTAAAAAACGATATATGTTATAGGACATGTAAACAATACATTGTACAGATATGACAAATGTCGTTATAATCAGCATGCTCACTGCACCATAAGTAAAAATTTAGATCCAATACCGCTCTAAATCCGCCAAAATTCGCAAGTATCTGCTCTGGGCCCGCAATTTTATTTTACTAATAAGTAGATTAGGAAAAACAATCAATCTTCTTGTTTTCAAGGAGCCGAGGCCAGACACTATGAAAAATGGGGTCGTGAGTTTGACAGCATTAATGTTGAGCTTATTAAAGTTTTATCATCAAAAATCATCAGACTTCCCTTGTGGTGCCGGTTTCCGATGTTTATATCTCCTAATAAAACGTAGTCTGGGGTTTGTTAGATGCTATATTCGCAATTCACATTCATAAACAACCTCTCTTTGTTTTTTTTGCATTATTTCATAGGTTTCTTTGGTTACTTGCAGTTACTTGGTGTAGGATCTTGATAAAGCATCATTTTGATCCTGATCTTATAAAATATAAAATATAAAAAACAATGAAAGAAAACAGAGTTGTAACAAATTTTTACAAGCTTTCTGGCAATCGAATTATATAAAATTTCAGTTCGTTTTTATATTAGCTTAATTAAATTGAAATTGAACCTTTAAGCGCTACTAAGACCTATACGTTTTTCTTTCCGCAGTGTGGCCTATTAGCCTATAGCAATGCGCAGAATTGTATCAAGCCAACATTTGGGGAATTTAAATCCTTTCATTATTGTTTTGTTTGTTTTTTTCTATTTATTTTCTTCTTTATATTTATTCTTCTGAGTTGACTCGCAGGTAACACGTCAGAGGGATAACTAGTATCAAGCAATCATCCAACCTTCTTCCAAAGATGTCAAGAAATTGTTTGGTTGAAATTTTTTATTTTGGTTTTTGGTTTTTATGAGAGATAGCCTAAATATAACCAGGTTTTTTCCGACTCCAACTTCGACTCCGAATTCCCTTATTCCAAATTTTATGACTCCGACTCCAGAACATCTAAAAATTTGCCCCAGTTCTACCAAAAAACATGCAATTCCAGCAATTACGACTACGACTTTAGCACACGTAAAAATGACTCCGACTCCAGCAATTCTAAAAACAACTCCAAATCCCAACTCTGATCGAACCAAATTTTAAAAAACCACTCCAAATCTGACTCCACAACCCTTCCTATGACTGGAATTCAGATCTTCAAAAAATCTTTTTGTTTTATAATCAGTAGGGCAATTTTTTTATGACTTAATTTTTCCTAAAATATGACTTAATATTTCCTAAAATATGACTTTAAATATAACCTAATTTTTTCTGTCTGGTTCTTAAAAACTATGCAGCCGAGTCGGAGTATTGAACTCATTATCATTTATTTCGAACAGTTGAACCGCATAATCAAGTACGAATGGACATTGTCTTTGTCAAAATTGCGTCCAGGACATAGCATTTTTTTCAGTATAGAGAAAGAGCGTTCCACAGAAGCCGAAGTTGGCTGTGCTCTTTGAAGCAGCGCTACCTCAGCAGGAGAATGATCTGGTAGATGTGCACCACTACCGGCGGCAATTTTAAGGAAGTCGCTACCTCTAGCTAGACGACTTTGAACATAATTTTTTATCTCACATGGGTCGTCACCAAAGTGGAGATTTTGAATGGCTTCCGAAGCAGCAACAATTGTATTCGATGAATTGGTAATTCCCTTGATTAGGATGGCAATATCTCGGTAGTTACCATAGATTTGCCTTAATTCGACGAAAACTGCAGGTTCTGCTATGGCTTCCTTTGCCCGCTCAACCAGTTTTCCACCATCTTCAAAATTGTCAACAATGTTTTTGATAATTTGGAAGTTTTCTGCGTAGTAGAAAGATGCCTCCAGCCACGTGGCCCAACGAGTCAAAACAGGTTGTGGTTGTGCCGGCAAACCAGCTGCGGTGAACAAAGCATGTCGGTCTTTGTTTTTTATGGTTGCTGCTTTTATAGACGATATCAAATTGTCTGCAGCTTTAAAATGTGCACGTATATGCTCAGCATAATTATGCAGCAAATGTGCGATGCAAGTAACATGGAGCAGCCGTGGATACAGGATTTTTAATGTTTCAGCTGCTTTTATCATGTACCTTGCGGCATCACTGAGTAGCAGCAAAAACTTCTCACGAGCAATATTCATGTTCTTGAGGGTGTCGTCAACAATTGTACAAATATTGGAGCTATTGGAGTTGCCATTTAATGGTTTGCAGTTGACTAAGTATGTTTTTTCAGGTTCCTCCATCAGCCCTGCTAAAATATTGACATACTTTTGACCAGATACCTCAGCCTCATCTACGACCAAAAACAATGCTTTTGCAGCAAACAATTCCTTAAGGCGTTCAGTTTCTTTAGCAGCCAATTCCTTAACATGGCTTCGACATGCTGATTCAGAAGGGCAATGCTTCCCCAACTCTGAGTTCAATAGCTTTTTAATACTGGCATGCTGAAGCTTATAAAGTGGGATGTCAGCCTCTAAGAATGCCGTTACAACCTTTTTTGTAAAATCCCGTTGGCAAATGGGGACAAAAGACTGTTTGTTTAAGGTCTTTTTTGCCGGTGCAATTTTCTTTTGGTGTTTTGCCGATTGTCGATGTTGTTCCACGTGACATCTGACTTGTCACATCTGACGATGGTGGCACAAAGCTGACAATAAAGATCATTCTGGGGATTGCAAGAAAACTCTTGGGAATATTGCTTTACATACCTTTTTGTTTTTACTACTTTTGATTCTGCAGTTTTTCCCATACTGTTTGCTAAAACTTGCTGTTAAGGAACACTTGCTAATTCATACGCTTGCTAAATAAGCTAAAATGCGTTAAGGAACACGCACGTGTTAAAATAATTTTCTTTTGCTTGTGGTTATGACGACATAATTTATTTTCTAACTTGTGACTTTTAGCCTAGCGCTTTTACGAGTTTCAAAAGCATTACGACTCTTTCGACAGTTGATGGTGTTGTAGCAAAAGAGCAATATCTGTGCTTGAGACTAAAATTACAACTTGCAAACTAGTGTAGCTGATTCGTTAGAACTTATACAAGGAAATAAATTAATTAATTCGATATTTTTGAGCAAGATAACTATGGCGTCACAGAGTCATAACAATAATGGAGATAGCAAAGCTTTGCAATCGTTGTTAATCTAACGTTCTGTCTTTGCACCATGAATATCCTACTGAATATGGGAGCAATGACTAAATTTATGACTTTTATGACCGAAAATATTTTTTATGACTTATGGTGTAAAATATGACTTTAATATGACTTTTTAACTCCGTTATCAAACATCGTACGAAAGTTTTGATTGAATTTTTGGGTATTTCATAAAAAACAGACCTTCTAAAAAAAATATAACTTTAATGACAAAAAATTGCCCTAATAATCAGTAAATTTTTAGATATTTGACGTTTTGCAATTGATTTCATGCTATAAGAGCACCGATATCTTAGCCTTGTTTACCAACTAAAAAACTCAAGATAGATTTAAACTTTTTTTGAGATCAGTACTGTATAGTACGCAAATTAATGCCGCAGAGAGCTGCTAGTAAACCATTTCAATTGGGAAGTTTGTTGGGTCAGATGCAGATTAGTATTTTTTTTTCAGTTGTTAACTCTAGCTAGACCTATTGAATTTTTTTATATTGCACTACTTGTGACTGCTGTTTTCTAGCCTCTATTTTTACATATAAGTTTTTTTTTTTTTTTTTTTTTGTTCATTACAGAGGTATAATATATTTTATTCAATATAGAGTATAAATCTAAAACAAATTGCGGAGAACCGGACCAGTTGATTCAGTCCGCTCAATGACTCACCATTGTTATTTAATCAAACGAGCGTGAATCTTTTGCATCAAGATCACGGGTCTTATCTATAGCATGATTAACGGCTATCATTTTAGTTACAACACAGTCAAATTTAAACTACCGTATATATCCGTGTATTAGCCGCCCCTTCTTTGAATGTTTAAAACCTCCCCTCTCAATAGTGACCCGTATATAAGACGCATTAAAATTTGACAATTGTAATGAAACAAAAATTGTAAATATTCAACATCAAAGCACACTATTTTGGTCTACTCAATTTAATCATTCTTACGTCTTAAGGCGCGTTTACACCCGTTTATAGTACTTTTTTTCTTTCAGCGAGATTTTGGTTTGTTTTATTGACGCTCAAATCCACTCATGTTTTCGAGAAAAAATGAGTGGATTTGAGCGTCAATAAAACAAACCATGATCGCGCTGAAAGAAAAAAGTACTGTAAACGGCTGTAAACGCGCCTTTAGTTGGTTAGTTTACACCAAGCATGATTAACTTCTAAAACCTACGATTGTTACAAAGCTGTTTACGTGTACATATGTAATTTGTAAAAAGTCAAATTTCTCTACAAAATTTTGCTAATTCTGAATACCCGTGTATTAGCCGCATTCTGATTTTAGGACTACATTTAACACTAGAATGGCCGGAAAAATTTTTTAACTTTGTTGGCCGTGGTGTCGGTTTCGACACCAATTGACAAATGTGGTCTTTATTCATTAAAGCAGAAATTTTTTTACACAGTTTCAACTTGTAATGTATGAATATTGTAAAAAAAAAATAATTGTCAAAGAATTTCATAAAAATAAGCCCATATAAGCCTTCTGAAAATCTTATTCATAATTCGCTTGGTGTCGATTTCGACACTGCGGCCATTCTAGTGTTAAGATCAAAAAAGTGCGACTAATATACAGGTATATACATGTACGGTACATGGGTAAAGTAGAGCAACATGTTTATTTTTGGACCTAATTAGAAAAATTTGGGAGATGCAGTGGTGGATATTGGGTGAGGCGAATGAGGCAGTTGCCTCAGGCCCCCCTCGAAAATAGCACATATAGTTTTATTTCGTTGCAGATGTTTTTCAGAGATCGTTATGAAGTCGGGCGAAAAGTGGAAAATACAAGATCGATAAAGGTGAAGACCTTTTTTTAGAGATCACGATTTTGGGAGAAAAATAGGGATATCAGAGATGAAATTGAAGTGAAGACCTTTTTTTTTAGAGATCATCATGATTTTGGGAGAAAAAAGAGAAAGACGTGATCAAAGCTCTTTTTCTTGTTTAGAGAAGATTAATTTTCGGAAATCCTTGCCTCGGGTCCCTGAATTTGAATATCCACCACTTGGGAGATGTTAAATATTTTTATTTTTTCGATAAATATAGAATATTTACAGGTAACAAAAGCCTTAGTAAGAATATTTTGTAAAAAAATTACCCGTGGTTTTCTTTAACTAGCCAATGAGGAGTAGGAACTATTCTTTTGAAATTTGGCAAAGTTGATTTAAGTGCCTGAGGTATAGTTGGTTCACTGAATCAACCAAAAATAAAAAACAGGATTATATATTATTTTAACTGTTAGACCGGAATAAACATATTTTAAAGAGTTTCAAAAAAACAAAAAGAGAAAAGGCATAATAGGAACACTAAAGATATTATACAATTTAAAAAATGTTCGAAAAGAATTAATGCTTGCTTTAAAAAGAAAAAGAATGAGGCAATTATATGTCTTCTAGTTCTAAATGAATCAATGAAACGTGCTGTATATGACGACACCTCTGATACCAGTCTCATTTATGACAATTGGTTTTGTTTAAAATGTGATGACGTGCGGGACAATAGTAGGCTAAACCTGGAGAAACTTGAGTTTAATCTGCTTTCGATAGTTGTGGCAAATGTCCTCCTTTGAGACGCAGTTTCAAACTTTAGGGATAAATCAAGAATCTAAATTAGGTGCTTTTTTTCTTGCACAATTACTACTTCAACTCAACTCTTGTAACACCTTCTTTGCAAATGATTTAAAAACAGATCTTGTGTTTGCGGTGTTGCGTTCTTTGCATTTCGTTTTATTCTATGACATTTTTTTTTTTTGTACAAAAACTCTATTGTAAATTGTATTGTTGTGTTATGCGGACTAGCTGTTAGGTGCTTACATTTTGTTTGCTTTTCACGGAACATTTTATGATATAATTTTGTCATAGGTGGGCACGAAAGTACTGCGGTACTTTTACTCGGTACTTTTGAATTATTTAATTTAATAGTAATAAAAAAACTATTTTTGAAATTTTTTTTTATTTTTATTTTTGAATTACACTATTTTTGAATGTCAATTGAAATTCAATGTATGACAGAGTTATAACTATTAAATTGGATTATTCAAAAGTACCGAGTAAAAGTAACGCAGTAACGCAGTACTTTTACTCGGTACTTTTGAATTATCCAATTAAAAAACTATTTTTTTTTATTTTTATTTATTTATTTTTTTTTTTAATTACACTATTTTGAATGTCAATTAAAATTCAATGTATGACAGAGAAGTTAATAGTTATAACTATTAAATTGGATTATTCAAAAGTATCGAGTAAAAGTACCGTGCCCACCTATGAATTTTGTTTGTACTTGGTCTTACGAGTGTTTATCGTAGGTATGACTCAGCTATAATCATAGGTGGGCACGAAAGTACCTTGGTACTTTTACTCGGTACTTTTGAATTATCCAAATTAATAGTAATAAAAAAACTATTTTTGAAATTTTTTATTTTTATTTTTATTTTTGAATTACACTATTTTTGAATGTCAATTGAAATTCAATGTATGACAGAGAAGTTAATAGTTATAACTATTAAATTGGATTATTCAAAAGTACCGAGTAAAAATACCGTGCCCACCTATGGCTATAATGCAAGGTGAAACAACTTACCCGCATGTAATATTTATTTGATTTAGACGAGAGTTTATTTGATTTAAACGAGAGTTTTTTTGAAAGAAAATTTTCCATACTTGCACTTTATATTTGGCGCTAAAATTCTTAAAAAATTACGGAAAAAAATAAAACTATCTTTTGGCTAATTTAGAAAACTCTCATAACGTGCTTTTTAAAATTATACAAAAAAAATTGAATCAACTAAACCTGGTCTCCCCCCATTTAAACATATGCTCATTAAAAGTAGAAAAAACCCAAATAACTAAACTTTAGTAGTGATAGGTTATTAACCCCAGATAAATTCTTATTTATACACAGTACAGCAATCATATATAATTATGATTAGGCAAGATTATAAAGGAAAATATGGGTCTTGAGGAAAAGTTTTGAACCGGGGCCGAAAAATTTCAAGACACCCGAAATTCAATTAAAGATGTGTTTTAGCGCTCATTTGATTCTTAAAAGCGAAAAACATTTGCTTGGCTTTTTCTTAAATTAATTTCAGGGTTTTGTATTTTAAAAGGGTACCGATCTTGGATTTTCTAACCACGACCCAGGTCGAGACTACTCTAATAAGCAAGCATTTACAGGTTTGTATGGAAGCCAGTACGCCCTCTACCGGCTGTAGCTATACGCAATTATTTGTGAAGCATTGCATGGGTAACCAACATCGCCTACTGGTTGATTTAACCGCAAACTGCAAGAACTTTATCCTCCTTATTACACTTAGAGTTTTTGAATTTCAATTTATTTATTGATTTAATCACAATCATAAAGTTACGAAAAATCACAAAATTATTATCTTTATTTAATTCAATGTAGTAATGTATAAGCAAGCTATCATCAGTAGTTTTATTTTTTAATTATTTCACATAAAATTCTTTTCAAAAAAACATATAATTGCAAAATATTATATCCGATTAAACAAACAAAATATTTCATTTTACGTTTTAATGGCCGAAGCGTGTCGTGAATTTGAAGTATTTATCATCATCTTTACATTTTTGCATGGAAATAACATAGTCACTTAGGCTATAGCTCACGTGGTACTGTAAAGCGGGGAAACATGACATTTCTCCACAAGATCTGCTGATTAAAAGTCATAATGTATCCGGCGGCAATTTTCAATTTTGTACCCAAGGAATCGTAATCCACATATTTTCAACCGATCAAAAATCCAATATTTTTTTCTCTGCTCATAAAAATTCTATCACTCAGGTCTAGGAGCGATCAAGGAGCACACCATGTTAGTTGTCATGGCAAAGCTTTTTTTTTAGCGACTTTTTAAGATGATAAACAAACCAATCTGTTTCATATATAGCGTTTGCAAATGTACCGAAAAATAAATATGATTGACTCGCAAATGTGCCGAAAGATAAATATGATTGAACTGTAAAGAGCTAAATGAAAATTTTTTGAGCAGAGAAAAAAATTTGGATTTTTGATAGATTGAAAATATGTAGATTACGATTCCTTGGGTACAAAATTGAAAATTGCTATCCGGCGAGCAAGAACAGTCGATTTTTTGAAATAAATTGATCGTTTTCTTTCTATATCTTTTTTTTTACAGGCAATGGCAAAATCGAGCTTCTCGATTTGTTTACCGTAAATAATTGTTTTCTTTCGCATTTTTTTTCCAGTATAATTGGAAGAGATGATCTACGTTTAGCTAATTCTTTCAATCTGCAAAAAGTCAAAAGTACAGTGTAAGGTTTTTTGCTTTTTAGTTAGGTTTAAGTAAGAGTGCCATTTGAGCCAAGTAAGCCTAATAAATAAATCATCCAAGATCCCAATGTTATGTGACAGCAGTCTCTACTTTAAACATTGGCTAACTAGTAACTAGTATTTTCTAATTAATTACATTGTCAGATCAAGTATGCGTTTGCAAAAGAGCAAATTTATTCCATAATGTGAAGAAAATATTAAATCAAGTAAAGCGTTGAAATTTTGCACTTGAAAAACCAAAATCATGAGTTCTGTCAATAATTATTTCAAAATAATGTGTTTAAAAAAAGAAAAATGAGTTATATAAGTTTAAAAATAATAAATTTGCAAAAAACTTCAATTCCAAAATTTTCTGCCCTAAAGGACTTTGTCATATGCCTGCTGAGTAAGATTAAGTCATCAAATTATAGTTTTTTTTTCATAACATATTTTTGTAAAAAAAAATTTTCTACCTTTTTTGTCCTGCTTTTTTCTTTACGTTGTGTAAAGCAAAAACATCATCATCTTCAGATGAATCGTCATCGGACTCAACACTGTGTCGTCGTCTTCCCGTTGGTCGAGCAACTTGGGGAGGTTTTTTCTGAGCTAAAACTCTCGCCGTGGAAGATGTCCAAGCGTGAACGGTTCGAATCCGAATTGGATTGCTTTCGTTTGCCGTAGGTAAGCTAGAAACTGTTAACCTTTAAAAAAATCAAAAATAACATTGTGTTGAATATTGCCAAATGCATTTTCCAGTCTTCAATAAAAAATAAAAACAAAATAACCTATTTTGACCTTTATATAAATTTAAAGTCTACTAGTTCTCAAACCAAGTAAGATTAACGCTTAAAAAGTCAATTTTTTTAAATTAAAGGATTTCTATTTGTTACCGTTCAGATAATTCCTTCAACTTTTTCTTCTTATGATCAATCAAGCCAAAGGACATTTTTGGAGGAGGATTAATGAGCAAGTTGATTGATTTATCTTCTTTATTTGATGGTTGTACGCTGAGCTGTCAAATAACTTTATATATTATAGGCCATAAAGTACTCGAACCGGAACCTCCAAAAATCATCCTATAACTGGCTTGTACGCAAAAATTAATTTGAAACTCGAATAAGACCTGAATCTTAGATTACAAAATAAATCACACTGGCCTAAAAATTTAAAAAGTAGTCTACACGAGTAAAACCCACAATTTAAAGACATGAAAATAATTTACAATTAATCGTTTCATCATTTTAAATTTTAATCGTTTTTTGCATAGAAATTATAATATTATTTGATAAATAAGACATACCAAATAGTTTAAACTTAGGCTTGATTTAGGTTGGAAATTTTTCGAAAATTGAGCCCAAAATGGCTTAAACCCTGCCTTCTTATATTTATAATTTTCAATTGCTAGGTAGAAAGTTTCATTTAAACATATACAGTACGTATGTCGGCATTTAGGCTAACAATGATATTGGCAAAAAATTTTTTTGATAGAAAGCAAAATATGAAATTTGAACAGAACAATTTAAACTTTATGTTCTTCAAATTTCTGGCTTAAAATTGATCTAAAAAATTAAAATTAAAGAAAACAATAAAGATAAAAAGTTCAAAAATTCAAATAATTCTAAGAGATACATGTTAAAAAGAAAAAAGTTCAAACTATAGGTTATTCACCAAAACAAAAAAAGAGAAAAGTTGTTTAAATCAATTGTGTTTTTGAATTCTTTTATTACAGTCGATTAAAATTTCTCACCGTCCTACTAAAACTTTGAGATGCTATTTATACGAGTCTGTCCATACTCCATGGAGATTCAAGTCGTAATAAGATTATTAACTCAGCATCGAAGCCTACTAAAATATCCAACTTCTTTTCGTGACTGTGACATTGGAAAAATATCTGTCGGACTCTGACTCCAGACCCTATAACTTTGAAGCGGGGGCGTTCAATCTTTTTGAGCCATGGGCCATTTGGTTTTATCAAAAATATTTGCGGGTGAATAAAACTGCGTTGAAATCCAAGTAAAGACCAAAAAAAAGGTCATCGCTTTATATTAAACTAAATTTTCCGTCTCACTCAAAAATTTTACGCGTACCTGGGGTACTAGGCCTTAGATTAAAGCTATGACTTTTTTTTTGGTTTTTTCTTGGATTACAAGGTAATTTTATTGGATAAACCTCCCTGGCAACTAGTACTCAAACCTCAAATTTAGCTAAAGATCAAAGAAAAAAGGTCATCACTTTGCATTAAAGTAAATTTTTGCTTTTAACTTCAATTCTTTTTTGCTTTCACTGCGCATCAAAAAAAATTGCGTTAACAGTTTGCCTTATTTAGTTTACGTCATTTCAAAAAACACCCGCAGGCCATTCGGAATTTTTACGCGAGCCAAACGTAACCAGCAGGCGACAGGTTAACTGCCCCAGCTCTAAAGAAATATTTATTTAACTCCGACTCCCAACTTTAAGTAAAGTAACTTTATTCCAAAATGATGTCACCGAAGAAATGTGATGAATTATATGAGTGAAGAAGCGGGTCAGATTTTGTTATTTCTTTTCTTTGTTGTCTTGTAAAAGTTTACTGAAGACCCAAAAAAAACTTAACATGAATTTGATAAATAGCTTCATTTTGATTTGTATACTTAAATTTTTTTTAAATGGCCTGTGATGAACTCCAAATTTAACACAATTAAAATAAAAATTCTTGTTTTATACCGATTCTTTACTCTGACTCACAAAATGTATTTTTGCTTACTGGCTCCCAATTCCCAAAATCTAACTACGACACACCAATTGCGACTTAATTGGTAATAATATAAATTTTAAAGTTGAATTATGTTGTTTAGCTCGCGTCTATAGTTTTTTCTGTTTCAATTAATTAATCAAACCGTAACCGTCTTTTTATCCCAAAAAATATTATGTTTTATTTTGTTTTAAATGGCAAATTTTTCGT
Source organism: Diplosoma virens (assembly GCA_963680785.1). NCBI lineage: Eukaryota > Metazoa > Chordata > Ascidiacea > Aplousobranchia > Didemnidae > Diplosoma > Diplosoma virens. The sequence continues at coordinate 16,837,227 of OY796895.1, read as the reverse complement.
ATTTCTCCATACCTCACTTTTTCCAGATGAATTCTTAAGTTTCTTCATAAACTTAATTGTTGATTGCCCTTCCAATTTTAATTTTTGCAAGTTTTTTTCAACATCTTGAGACATTGTAGCAATGCACGCACTCAAACGCTTTTCATTGGTTCGATTTAATTCCCTTGCTCTCGCCATTGCCGTAGTTTCTTTATTCGAAAGATCCGCCATTGCTATTTACGTAGTGATTTATTTGAATCGAAACGAAAAAAGATGACAAAACTTTTGCATTTTTGATATTATAAAGTACTTTCAATTTTTCTACTTAAGTATTTTCTCTAGAACTAAAAACGTGCATACAAGGAAAATTAGAATGATTTGTGAACAAAGCAGCAACTATACGATTCAACTTAACATCAACAACTCCAGAAGCAACTTGATTTTCATTCAAGTGCCTTTCACTGAATCCAGTTTCAATCAGTCTCATGCCAAAAGCGATTTTCAACAACCATTTAAGCTCATGTTCAACATGGCTCGGCCTGACTGTACAAGGTCAAAAGTAAACCCGAAAATAATTGATCGACTCGTCGCGATCATCCTCGCGTGAGTAGTTCAATTGCAAATTGGTGTTCTAGAGCTTGTTTACACTTTCAAATACTCTTGACTTTTGCACCACTTCAACTACTACTTGAAATAAAACATGTTAAAAAGGATACTTCCTTTTTTTGTTTTTGTTTAACCTTTACATTAAGTACCGATTATTATTTTTTATTCCAAAAAAAGCAGATGAAAAATTGTATGTTGTTAAAAAAAAAATGTTTGTTGTTCTCATTCAAAGATTATTCAATGTAATGACTTATATTTTACTTTTCATATTACTTTCATCAAAAAAATTTTATTTTGCAAATAGCAACAATGTTGATCTTCTTTTTTTCAACTTGAGTGACACAAGCTTTGCAAATGAATTTTATAGTTGAAGAACTAAAAGCTGGTAAGGTCTTTTTGGCTCTCCAAATTGCTTTCCGTCGAAGACATTCCGATTAAATTGCGCCATTGTTCTTAAAAATTACAATTTGTGCAGTATAAGCTTTTTCCCCCGAGCATTGGGTTACAAACAAATTGTGTTTAAATCCGGTTTAATATTGTGAATATTTTCACCAACACCTTCATTTTAAATTGCGATACATGTCCGGAGGACGGATAATAAAAATTTTAAGTAAAATTTGTGATTAAAAAGATTGTAAAGTGATTTAATTCATTTAATTTTGCAACTCGTATAGTTCATTGTCTTTTATTGATTTGTTTTTGTTTTATAAAAACTTCGTTTTGTTAAGAAACTCAGAAAACCCATGATAGTTTGTCTAATTGAGTAACTTGCACTCGTAATGAATGTACGAGTATAAATCAAAGCGGATACGTTATTAAGAAAGGCACATTTAACAGTGGTTTTAAGATTTGAGTAATTTTGAACAAAACTTTATTTTTTTTTTATTTTCATGTCCGTTATTTTATCTTCCTGACTCGCGAAAAAGCGTCAGAGGCGCTATACATAGGGCAAGCAATTACTCCTACTTGCTTCCAGACATGCCAAGATATTGCTGTTTGGTTGAAAGTTTTTATTTTATTTCTAGAGTTTTATAGAAATATGAATAAACTTTAAAACGGTTTGTCAAGGCGGCCAAGCTAAAGAAAATGCCGAAAAGAGTCTTACTTAAGGTCACAACAGAATGGCACGAGTAGGTTTTGAACCGAGGCAATGTCGATAACAATCAGTGCGCTCTTAACCACTCAATCGCGCTACCCGCCGACAAACATTTCTAACTAATGCGGATTAAATCAGAAGCAAAACAAGTCAACTAGAAACAACCAGTGATGAAGGTCTGGGGACCGATTCTTTGTGGTCTCAGTCTCGATTTTGTGTTGGCGGTCTCGGTCTCGTATTTTTTTAATTGGTCTTCAGACCGGAGATTGTTTGAAGGTTTGATACTTAATGTTATTGTGATGGATTTTGCAATTTGCTTAAGAACGACGCTCAATTGACAGTTTTGCCGCTATTTGAAGCGGCAAAAAGCTTGGAGTCAAACTAATCTATAATCATTTTCTTATTTGTAATAATAAGTATTTTCTTTCATTTAAATTTAATATTTTTTTTTCTATAGGATGTTTTGCCTGCTCATTAGCGAAGTGATATTGTATACAAATACTTGTGCAACTGTGTAGTGTGTACGTAGGTAGAATGTCCAAACGATTGGAAGAATGAGTTCGACAACATGTTCCAAAATTTATTAAAAATAAATTAAATCTCAAAAAGATCTCCCGTGACGTCAATGTAAATTCACACAAAACGCACCTATTTTGGATTTGGTTATTGGTGAACATTTGTTAGACAACAAAATTTGCGTGGAAAAATTTCATACTAACTGGTTTCCAACTTTAGCTAAAGGACGATTATCTTTCCATATCCCTTTGTGCAAGTTAAACACATTAAATCCTTGTTTGAATCTTTGGGAGGTAAATTGCCATCAGATACTGCTGCACGCAACATTGTTACTCAACTTGCAGAAAGAGAAGAAAACGGCATACATGAAACATGACAGGATAAGCAAATCTTCGTAATTTTTGACGAAACAGAGATTAATGGGAAAAGTTTATTAATTGCTTGTTTGACAATATAGCTACAATTTTAGATTTATAGGGATCTTTTTTAAATTTTTGAGGCCTATCCGTTCCGCAACTCCAGGGTTTTGGAGTTAGAATCGGAAGCTGGAGTCGCATGTTTTTGGAGGGAATCGAAGTAATTTTTTTAAATGCGCTGAAGTCGGAGTCGCTTTTTTAGATGTGCTGCAGTTGGTATGGGATTTATATTTTTCTTTGGCCACTCCGACTCTGATTTTCGATTAATTGCTGAAAACTATACTGCAAATGATTCAAAAATAAGCGAGCGAAAATACGACAAGTACTTGGACAGGTCACTTTAGGACTATAATTTGAAGTGCAAACTAAAAACGATTTTGGCTTTGTATTGACGGCCAAATTTGGCTTTTTATTTACAAAATTAAACTTAAGTTTTGGTTTGGGGTTTGTTTTAAAAAATTCGACTGAAGATTAAAAAAAAATTTTTACTAGAAAAAATGCGTCCAAATGTACTAAATTGCTTTTAGCTTTTGAAAGTCTAGCGACAAATAAACAGAAAGTCTTTATTCAAATTCAGCCCTCTCTAAAATATTGGGATTGATTAAGAATTGTTGGCATTTGTCTAAAGCTATCCCTTGTAATCTCTTCTCATTTCCAATACTTATAATATGCATTGACTTAATAGAAAAAAAGTGCTTTGGTCAGCGGTTGAGTGTAACCACAGTAAGAACAAAAAAATTTTCAATTTTAATGTGCTCTTAATTGCAGACAAAAAAAGGCATTATGAAATGCTAACTCCGCAATAGAAATTACGATTGCTAAAAATTATTTTTAATATTTTATTTTGGAAAATTGTAAGAGGGTGTCGCTCCTTATTTGCTGGATTCTCCCTGGTTACAAAGCGTGACTTATAACCAAGGTTGTGGAGTCGGAGCAATTTTTTCTGACTCCGACTCCAGCTCTAAAATTTTACAGTTCAAACTTTGAATCTAGAACATTTGAAAAAACGACTCCAATTTCACAACCTCAGAGATCTGACTGTCAAGTGATTGAAGCGCGTTAAAGCGTCGTGATTGTGATTGATATGGTCTTGGTTCAAAACCTACTCGCCGCATTCTGTTGTGTCTTTAGAAAAGACACTTTTACAGCACTTTTCCCTGCTTGGCGGTCTTGGAAAGTATTTCTAAATTTCAGTCATATCTCTATAAAGCTAAAAAACGAAATAAAAATTTTTTGTTGAAAAGTAAAATCTTGGCATCTCAGAAAGCAGGTTGGGGTAATTGCTTGTTCTACATATAGCGCCTCCTCGCTTTCCTGCGAGTCAGGAGGATGAATATGGAGATAAATGAAAATGTAAACTAATCAGGAGGATGAAAATGTAAACTAATTTTGCGTAAATCGAAGTCTCCAAAAGCGATAAGGACTCCGATTTCCAACTCCATCGAATCTAAAAAACCGACTCCTACTCGCTACTTTGACTTTATCAAATCTTAAAAAGTACTCCGACTCCGCTCTAAAACATGCGACTCCGGAACTCCGACTCCACAACCCTGCTTATAACTATGTCGTTGAGTCGGAGTTGCCATAATCGCATATTTTAGAGTGAAGTTGGACTCTTTTTGTACAAGTGCTGAAGTTAGAAGTCGCATTATTAGATCTTGTGGAGTCGGAATCGGAAAACTTTGAATTGGTGGAGTAAAAAAATATTTTCTCCGACTCCACAACCTTGGTTTAAACAATTGGCACAAAAAATATACGAACTACTTTCTACATCAAAAATCTTCACCATAAATCACAAAAGAGTTTCACAAGGTAAACATTGACCCTGGCCTATTAGGCTTCCATCACCAAGTTTTGCTATACCAGTGCTAGGCATACCAGTTAAACGATAGAATTTTTGCAGTGTCAAGTGATTAGATCGCTTCAATAAACAAATTGAAAAAGACTTTGTTGTTACTGAATTCACCAGATGTGGAACGACTTACCAGGACTTTTTTAACGCCATCAGAAAGCAGTAAAAAGACTATTTTACGCGGTCACCAAAACAACCGTATACCGTATTAGTATGCAGAGTGCGACATTCTCTATAGAACTTTACTGCAGCGCCTCGAAATGAAACACGACTCGATTTTGGCTGCTACGGCTTTATTAACCAGACTTAATAAAAAATTGAGATATCGATGGTTTCTATCAGACCATCAACTTTCACACTCTCGACGAAAAGCATGGAGTACGTTAAAATAATCTTATTGGTAGGTCACTACACTCCCCTCGTTGTTTAGAAACGGGAGATATGAGACTGTTGACCGCAAGTCAACTCGACTTCTTTTCCAAAAGGCGTCTGACTTTTAGAAGGCATCAATACCAGAAACAATAACCAACTCTTAAGAGTTAATTTTTTATACGGAGAATTTCCTACTGTCCTGTAATTCTTAAGACCAGATAGACCTAAAGCTTCGGGCCCTGATTCTTTGTGCTATTACCAATGCGGATGTTAGGCCTACTTTTAATTCCTAATTACGTGACTTCCTTTTTTTGTTGGTGCACATACAAAACTTCAAAATCTGAAGAAGAGCGCTTGTAGTCGTCATTTCAAAACCGATAAAGCCAAAAAGAACTCCAAGAGCTATTACCCGGTATCTCTCCTCTCTTTTCCCTAAACGATTCCCGAGAGACTTAACTATGATGGCGTCGAGCAAAGCCAATTATTCATCCGTTGCTTTTTAGGGAGCAGGCTGAATTTTGACGCGGAAAGTCAACCGTAGATTAATATGTTTTGTTATTTAATACATAAGACATCGAAGATCATTTTAAAGCAAAGAAGAACTTTTATTTTTTTATTTTTATCTCAGTATTTTTCCTCCTGACTCGCAAAAAAGCGACGAAGACGCTATACATAGGGCAAGCAGTTACCCCGACCTGCTTCCGGAGACGCCAAGATATTACTGTCCGCTTGAAACTTTAATAAAGATATAACTTTAATTTGAAACTGCTTTCCAAGACCACCAAGCAGGGTAAAGTGCCATAAAGTGTCTTGCTCAAGGACACAACAGAATGGCGCGAGTAGGTTTTGAACCGAGACCGTGTTGATCACGATCCCGGCGCTTTAACCACTCGACCACGCTGCCGGGACACTTAGCCACTCGTCGGGTTGTAACCCTTGCTCTAATAGCTGCTTATAACTGCCTGACATTGTGGCCTTATCTGCAAGCTGCTGAGATTTTTTCTAGTTAAGCACATGATTAGATTGATTATATAGCTTGCCAAAAACCAAAATTTTACCCTTGCTACTGGTAACAAGAAAAGCAAGCTTTAATTTCTGAGAAACAGCGTTCCTTAGGGATCGGTCTTGGCTCATTTCCTTTTTAACCTCTATACCAGTAGTTGTGGCCCGTGGCCCCCTTTCAAAAACTTTCGAATACTCGTGTCCCCCTGGTAATATTGTCCCGAAGGTCAAATGAAGACCAAAAAAAAAATCGTCAATTTAAAATTGTCTCTTATTTTGTCGCTCTCGTCTTAAAATTAAGTGAAGCTCATCACTTTGAAACTGTCTCTGCTTTTGTCATTTTCGTTTCGAAAAGTAAATTGAAGTCCAAAATAAAAATTCTTCTCGTGGTCCCCTTTGAGAAGCTCTGCTTTATACATACCATTTGGCTTTTTTTTTTTATCTCTATATTTATTCTCCTGACTCGTAGAAAAGCGACGGAGGCGCTATACATAGGGTAAGCAATTACCGCGACATGCTTCCGGAGATGCCAAGATATTGCTGTTCGCTAGTAATTTAGTAGAGATATTATTATAATTTAGAACTGCTTGCCAAGACCACCAAACAGGGAAAAGTGCCGTAAAGTGTCTTTCCCAAGGACACAACAGAATGGCGCAAGTGGGTTTTGAACCAAGGCTTCCACAATCTTCAAAAAACTTGCCCATGCGGGTCAACTTGCATTGTTGCACTTTTCTCGAAATTGGAAGTACTTTAAATTAAGACATATTCACTTTTTTACTTTTTCTCCAAACTTAGTTAGTCATTCAAAGACGGTGACTGCAGCTTTTCTTTTTAATAAACGAGAAGCCAAATCTGAGCTCTCAATTTACAACACAATAAACTTTTACCATTCCGTTCGATCCTTGCATATCTTGGGGTAAAACTAGAACAATCGCTCACGTTTTGTCACAATCTTGTGGCATTGCGCAAAAAATATCTTCCCACGTCACGCTGTTGCCTTATATTTTGTGGCAGCGCACATGTTCGTCTCGTGAATAATGTTTTGAATGTCTGCGTCCCGCTCCAACAGACCACTTACCGATTCTTTTAGGCATCAAGCCCGCTAAAAAAATTTGCTAACCAATAGTTCTCTACCAACTAAAACCTAGGTATTGTCGCATAGCTGGTCATATATAAAGAGAAAAATCTAAGATTTGTGGGGTTCTATCAGATGCATTGCTCCACTGATAGAAGCGGCAAAACCTGAATAAGCATGCAGACAGTTCTTGATGAGAGTTTAAAACTTAAACCCATGGTCGGGCAGTGAGCTCGGGTTTAGCGTGCTCGATGCACAATGCCACAGATGATACTCTTAAAGGTCATCTGTCCTATAACTCTATATATTCCTAGCATCTGCATTGGCGTTCATGATGCAGAATGCCGCTTCTATCAGTGAAGCGGTGCATCGGGTGAAACTCCACAAGTCTTAGATTTTTCTCTATATATAGACCAGCTCTGCGACAAACCTTGGGTAAGCTGATTGTCCCTGATAAAAGTTTAAAACTCGAAACCGTGGTCGGGCGCTGAGTGCGGGTTTGTCATGGGTGATACACATGCCACAGATGGTGTACTCTTTAGTGCCATCTGTCCTGTAACTCGATATATATATTTTTAATTTTTATTTTGTAATATGACTCAAATTTAAAACAAAAAACAGTGTTGTAAAATATTTTTTCAAAAGGACACAACAAAACCAAGCGAGAAAGTTTTGAACCGCAAACGTGTCACTTGCTTAATGCTCACAAATGCAACCTATTATAATGACGTGAAACAGTACTGACTACAATTAAAAGCTTTGTGATATACCTGTAACCGTATTTTGAGAAACCAAATTTTTTTTTAATATGAAATGCAAGACGTTTAAATGTTGATAAAAACAGTCAATAATTTCTGGAGTACCTTATGCGGTGTCCAGGCTTCTTGATTGCCGTACATAAGGATCATGGTTCCACTCTATTGTAACTAAAGTAGGGTTATCATATCTGAATAGGCGAAATTCCGGAAAGATATAGGCGTACCAGCCAAAAAAGTTTTGGAGGGTCCGACAAAATAAAATTGTCTGAGATTCTAGGATGAGGACAAAAAAAAAGCTCTTCACTTAGAATCAGTCTCGAATTTTTCAATTTTCATCACAAAATAATGGTGTTCTCTAAAAAAAAGGTCTTTACCAACCAAAGGCAACAAACACACGAGTTTCATTTCTTTTTTATGTCATTTTAAAATTTTTATGCTAAAACTCTAAAATTTCGGACATTGAAAAAATTTCTAAAATTCCGGACGGCATAGCAACCTTAAACTAAAGGCAAATTTAAAGAGGGCTATGATGCCTGAATGGCTATAATGACGTACAAATAATCTATTTTTTTACAAAAATAGTGGCATATTACAACACCTGTGAGCTTTGCTCACATCATTGCAATGTCTCGACCAGGAGTCAGGATGCAGTGGTCCGAGACCGAGACGAGAATTTGGGGTTACAAGACCGAGACAAGACTGAGACTTCAAAAAACGTGTCTCGGGCAAACAATGTTTTGGTTCTCCAATAATAATTTTTTTAATCAATTTAATCAAATCCTTTAAAATAAAAAAGTAAATTTTTTATAAGAAATTTTTGTGCTTGTCACACTCCTCATTAATGTAGACAAAAACACTTTGTCATCTAATTTGCTAAAATTACCAATGAATTTTTTCTTAAGTTTAACAAAAACCAATAGATATTATTTATTGCACTTATAGAGCACAATTTTTCAAATTACATTATTTATGCAGTTTTTAGCTCCTTATAAAAATTTAAAAAAAAAGATTTTGGTTACCAGTAATTTTTAAAGAAGTTAACTCTATGGCGACGAGTTGTGGATGTGGAATTAATTTAAAGTTTAAATTGAAAATTATGCTTAACAAGTCGTGGTATGGGTTTGCCATCCAGGTCATTATTCTCAAAAGAAAACCTTGAGCATTCTTGTTAACTTTTGATTGGTAAAAGTGTAATTTTGGTATTATCTTGATGGTAACGATCATTAGCTCTTCCATCAACAGTCATAACTTAAGTGAATTTAATCAGTTACTTATTGACTATACCAAAATATCCCAAACCAATAGAACTGAACAACAAAATAGTTTAAAAATTATGTTCATCATCGTATCAAATATGTATTCATAATTTTTTCTTTTAATGAAAGAACGTCAGAGTCATTAAACATAGAGAAAACGTGAAGCTATAAACCTGACCTGCTTTTTGCCATGCCCAGATATTGCTCCTTGGTTAAAAATTTAGATTGATTTTATTATTTATAAATATAATTTAAAACTGCTTTTTGAGACTACCTAGCAATGGAAAGGAACGTAAAGTGATTTTCTCATGAAATAAAAAAATTACAGAAGTTGAATCAAAACCATATTACTAATCCCCATTATAATGTAAGTCTTTTCAAGAAGTCATTGTAAGCGATTTTTGTTTGTGAAACTAATCTGGATCCCCCCTGTGGTTACTATCACTTTTTAATAAGATCCTTTTCTTCTTGGTTTCTTTTTTATATCATCCTAGTGCTATAAGGGAATTCCTGATAGTTTTACCAAAAAAACTGTTTACATTGACTTCTTAAAAAGAATGCATAATGCTTGCTTGAGGATTATCACTTGTTTTTACAAATTGTTTGGAATTGATTTTGTAGTAATTTTTTTAAAGGTGCCAAGATATTTTTAAATTTATGATTTTTAATTTTTGTAATAGTGCTTATGACTTTTATAACTCTTAAGCAGAAGAAACTTTTGAGTTTTTTAACTGTAGTGGCAAATGGCTTAAACATGTGTCCAACTTGTCATATTACACTTTTGAATTTAAGCAAGTCATTTACATAGAATTTTTGTTTAGAAGCTTATCCAAAAACACAACTACAATAGGTAGCCTAAATCTAAAATCCTGTTTTTAAAAGTTACCATTATAAACAAATTCAAAACCAATTGTCCATGTTGCAACAAAATAATTTATTATTGGAAAAAATTTTCATATTGTTAGCTTTGCAAAATATGTGTTAAAATACAATAATATCAATATTGTTACTTGTTTTTGTTAACAAGTGTTTTTAGAGTGATTGCGTTCCTAAATTTTGTCTTAGTTTATGTTGGTTTAAAGTGAATTTGTTGATTCAATATGTCTCACCAAGGTGCTGCTTTGCAAAGTTACAACAATGAATTGGTGAAATGTATTGAAGATCTTTGCTCAAAACGTGATGAGTTGCATCGTCATATATTGAATGAAGAGGAAGAAAAACAGAAATTACAAAATGATATAAGAACACTTACTGAACGTCTGGCTAAAGTTAATGAAAGCATAGCTAAAAAAATGACTGCTCGAAATGAATTTGATAAAACAATATCGGAAACTGAAGCAGCATATATGAAAATTTTAGAAACCTCCCAGACCCTTTTAAATTCAGTTAAAGGCAGCATTACTCATATTGAAGGTGGTAAAAGAAATGAACATAAAGTGTAAAGTCAAGGTTTTTTATACAAAAATGGCCTTATTGTTCTTACTTTTCAGATCTTGTAATTTTTTGTGATTGTTACTTTAAATGATTGATATATTGGATTTGTTTTTGTCATTTGTCAGTAAAAAATATCGTGTATCAATTATATTATTGTGCATTTATTCTTAACGAAGATAACAAATTATTGAATGAAAATATTTGCCTCTTTGCAACCAAATGCAGCTTCCACTAGTTGAACAATTATTAGTAGGTCATTAGATAAAACTTATCTGAAAATGTAATGAAATAGTAAAATAGCCTTTTTTTTATTGAGTCTATTCAAGAAGAGATTGTAACCATTTTTTGTCAGTGAAACTAACTGGAAATCCCCCTACAGCACCAGCAGGATATAAAAAAGAAAACAAAAGAATCTTTTTGAGAAGTGATAATAACCACAGGGGGATTCCAGGTTAGTTTTACTAGCAAAAATTGTTGATGGTCTCTTTTTGAAATAATCTTTTCTATCTTAGTATTGGTAGATTCTGTTGTAAAGGTGCTGTAAAAATTTGTACATTTAAAATGTAAACTATTTTTTAGAAGTTTTTATCAAATTTCTGACTTTTTTGTATGCTACTTAGTTTGATATCATCTATATTGTATTTCTTTGAATATAAATTACTCTTGTTTAGAAGTCACACAAAATACAGGTACAGTTGGAATTTCTCACTTCTGTAATAGAGTATTCTCATTCAATAACACAAAAGATTGTTTACAAATTTTGTTTTACAGTAGCATCATACTTCCATTAATTATTGGTACATTATTTTCATCATTGTCAATGATATCATTTATGTCAGTGATACTTTTTTTGACATGGCTATCAGAGAGTGCATTTGTACCATGCAGAAACTTTTTTTACACTATCAGTTGTAATGCCACAAATGTCAAACAACTTTATCACAACAGCTTTTGAAACAGCTGGTAGAACAATACAACATGCAGTGGGAGATCAATTTAAACTGGTCCTAATGACCTACACAAACAATTTAGAAACCCAACTATTTTAAGACAGTCTGTTGGGTATCTTTCCCTCACTGTGGTTGTAATTGTTGTAAGAAAGTTGCTTCAAAAAGGTTTGAAAGTTTTGAAAAATTTTTACAGCTTTAATATTTATTATGGTAAAAATTATATGCCATTCTTGATTAAAAGGCACCTTTGAATAGAAACCTCACAAATGGTCAAAAAATAAATAGAAGCTGCAGCCTCTATTTGAAAAAATACAGTAATTAACTGCAAACAATAATCCTGTTCTTAAGTATGGTTTCCTGCAAAGCAACATATTAGGAATAACTTAAAATAGTAATTTATGTTTGTATATGATTTGTAGCAAATGTATACTTCAAGTATGTTTTATTTGCACCACATGCACACACACACACATGCATGCACACACACACACACACACACACACACACACACAGGCACGCATATACGCACAAGATTTTATATTTTAACTGTATTATTTTACGTGAGATCCAATTTTCTAATTTAGCGAATAGGCATAAAGATATTTTGCATGTTATTTTCTAAAAAGTATTCTTTCTGTATTTTAAATCAAAATATTTTGTAAATATTAAAAGCAATGAAATCTAAATTTTCATGCTAAATGCTTATATACAGACAAATTGAGTTAATTGCATACCTGATGATTGTCTTGTTTGTTTATTATAAGCCTTTCAAATTCTGAACTATTAAACTGTTGATATAATGGTTTTGGATGCATTTATATTCTTTTTAGTCACATATAAATCTGTTTAAATTGTCTGTTTAATTTGTTTATGTTAGTATTCACATGGAGAGCTTTATTTTAATAAACAAATTAACAAAAAATACTTTCTATAATTTTTTTTTTGTTTTTATGAACTAAAATTTTTCTATGTTATATAACTGTATTTATGCTTTTCAGATTAAAATGTTTAAATGATTGTCATAATTAATTGTATTTCTTAAAACATGGCCAAGAATAGTGAAGAAATGGCTGGAATGATCTGTGAGATTGTAAAAAAACTTAATGGAACAACTCTTCACTGCCAACTGAGAACTGCTGCACAGGTGTTTTAATTTAACTACGGTATTTATTGATAGTTAAAATGCATAGTAATTGTCAAAGTTAAATTCTTTTCTTCAATTTTAAATTTTTCAAATATTTTGCAATGCTTTTAAATTGTTACTTTTGAAAATTACTGTTTTAATTTATTAATTAAATTGTATTTAATAATTTAATTAGTTATTTTCTTGAACACAATTTCTTTGTTTATAATAAAGCGTGAGGTTGAGAAACCGGATGTTCAAATGTCCAGTTTAAAAGAAGATGTTATCAGAAGTTTTAAAAAATCTGGCTGGGAGAAACTTCTGAGAAATCAAGTATATGCATTCTTGAGCAGGTGCAGTTGAAAAATAACCTGTTTTAATGCTGCTTTATCTTTATTAAGGCGTTTGCTTATCTGTTTTTACTAAAGTAACTTTGCATATTCTGATTTTAATTTTTTAAGATCTCAATTTCCTTTAAACAAGTCCATATCTATGGAATGCCAAAAAGAGCCGTTGTTGTATATCAGGAAAGCACAGGTACTATTTTTTCTTTTTTTTTGTTATTTGACTATATTTCTGTGGTGCTTGATAACCAAATCATTTCAGCTTTTTTCCGAAAATTGATTTGTAATTAAAGACTAGGGACCAATGCCTGTTTCACCTTTAAAGGATTTTCAGGAAAAGTGATCTTATTGAAATATTATAGTATACAAGATTGTTCTTCAAAAGATTGGATTATGATGATACAAGCTGTAAAAGGCTTTATATTTAATTCAATATTTTTAAAGTTTTAAAATAAAAGACAGAGCAAAAATTGTATTTTTGACGTTTTGAGAAACAAGTGAACTCATTAAAAGTTTTGTATAACAGCATTTCTTGAAATTTTAATGTGTTTAGACATAAAAAGGTTAAAAAGAGATTCTTAGACAGCTAGCAAATGCTAAAACATCTAAAGGATTAATTATTAAATAAATGTAAAGGATAGAAGAGATACTTTAGTGTCATCTTCCTTTTTAGTTGAAGCCAGCAACTGCATTCTCGCGGGAAAAAGACGATTGGCTAACTTGCTGAAGGATGCTTATCGACAAAAGAAAGTAGTGTATTCTGTAAGGCGAACACTGATTTAGATGCTAAACCAGGGGTGAGCAAAGTGCAGCCCGCCAAAGGCATCTGTGCTGCCCGCGAGCTGTTTTAAAAATTTGAAGAGGATAAATCAGGGGTGGACAAACTATGGCCTGTGGGCCATTTTTAAAGATATTGAGAAATCTGAGACAGATTTCAAAGTGAAGGCCTTTTTTTTAGAGATCACTACATTTTACGGACGAATGATATTTCATAATGACCTATATGATTATTAAATTTTAACAATGTCAGTTCATATGCGGCCCGCAAATCATTTCAAAAGTCCCAATGGCGCGAGGTTGAAAATTATTGTCCGCCCCCTACGTTAAACGGTCGTTTCGTCGAAGTTCTTTCAAAAAGTTCGGTTTATTAGAATTAATTGACTTAGGCGGACGAACAAAGCAGCATAAAATAAATGAAAAAAATTAAGCTGAACTTCGATGTCCGAAAACCAGAATAAAACACAAGCAATTTACCAAATACAAAGAACGATTTGAGCATGATTATCGCATACAATTAACCTTAGTTTCGTGATGCTTGAAATAATTATGAAAAATGGCGGTCAGTGTTTGCAATAATAAATCGAGTTAATAACCTATTAAAAGCACAATGGGTTAGACGTTGAAGCAAATACAAGAATGAAATCGGGAAAGTCAAATTAACGAAATAAGGTCGAGCTAAATTTTGTATAGCGATAATCGGACAACAATTAAGACGCGAAATGTGAGAAAATAAATCTGCGCATCGAAGACTGGTTAACAAGGTTAATCCCGATGTCACAAAATTCAATATGCGACTAACACTGGACAGATAGACATTAACTATGCACAAAAAATAACTAAGATTATTATTTTGACATTTAGTTTTTTGTAACGGTAATTTTATTTATTGCTGAGGCATTGTGCAATGATTTTAAACACCAGAATAAATTTATTGTCTTTCATGCGATTATAGGCTAATTGGGAGCGCCGAATCTTGAAGAGTATGAATAGCATGTGCACAGAGTTGAGCATTCCTCTCTCTCGAAAACGACCACCTGAGGAACAACGAGCATTGCTTCATAAATGGAATGAAATGGGAACTGATGAGCCAGGCACGTGATGTGTTATTTCCACCGTGCATGTTTTGGAAACTTTTAATTGTTTCTAATTATCTCTTCATCAGATCTCAGTCATTTTCGTCCTGTCTACGCGCCTAAGGATTTTTTGGAGGTGATTATCAGCTTAAGAAATCCAAATTACTCCAGTACGTGGGAGGACGACGATGATGGCGCTTACAAAAATCATTGGGGCTTGATCCAAGTTCCGTTGGAAGTACCTACTTTAAAAAATTTGGTTCGTTATAGTTGCTCTTTTTAAAATCGTCTCAAGCTTCCCCACTACGATCACTAATAGCTGTTGTCGGGGGTGATAGAACTCGTCGAGCATTCCAGATTTTACTATTTTCAGAATCTGATTCAAAACATGGATTGTGGGATAGACTCTATCATCCCTTTGAGGTGCAGGATTAAAAATAAAATGGGAAGTGATGCTTAGGCTGACGTTTAAAGCCATCCACAGTCGTCTTGTCATGCAATTGTCGAAAAAACACTTTTTTCTATTAATAATATTTTAATGGAAAGCCAACAATAGCTATTTTGTCACTGAATTGTTATTAAAATCAGATTGCCTAAAATTATTTCTTGTTTTAAATATCGATTATTTTAAATACTATCAATTGGCTCATTTTTTTGTTATCAGTAATTTTTTCACACATTTTTTTTAATTGAAAATTTGTTTTTACGAAAATCGAAAAAAATAGGTGATTTTATATGATATTTTATTTTATTTATAGTTGAAGTCACTTATATTTACGGTTTTGTACGCTTTAGTTTTTCATTAAAAATTGAGAGTTGATCGTTATTTACGTTGTTTCCAATAAGCTAGTCCAGGGTTTCAAATGTTTTTATTCACGAAACACTTTGTCTTATTGTTTTTGCTCAAAGTCAAAAAAAAAAAAATTCGAATCACAAATTTGCCGATTTCGAGATAAGACAAATTTTGACCAAATTTCGTCCCAAAATCAAGGTGTTCTCCATAAAAAAAAGGCAGCGATGTGAAAAATTTGGATTTTGCCCAAATCTTGGAAATTTGGGGGGCATTGCTATGAGCGGAACACTGTACGTAAGCCCGCGGAACACAGTTTGAGAAACGCTGAGCTAGTCAATTCAAATTAGTTCAAAAAATGTTTGTTTTTTTATGCTGACAATGTTTAGTGTCATTTAAACCTAACAAAGACATGACAAATGATAACAATGACATTATTGAAGTGACAGCTTCGTATTGTTTTAACTAGCAAGAGCGATTCTCCGAGTTCTCTCACGTTCACGCTCACGCAGGCGTCGATGATAGCGTCGATGTTCCGTCCGAAGTCTTTCAGAGCGAGAGAAATAAATACGCCAGAAAAGGTATTTTACGTCAGTTACCATCCGGGCGTACAATCTGTGCTTTCATTGCTTATCGCTCCGGCCAAATCGAGTTTAATTAATTTTAATTCATGGATTGAAACTTTAATACAGTTTTCAAAATATATGTGAGGAAAACCTTGATAAAAGAAGATGACTTGGAACATAAATCGACGGTTGTAGTATTGTGTATATAATCGTATGTAAGTTTTTGCAATTCTGTTGGCACTGATCATGCTGCTGAATGATGAACCCCCGGAACTCATGGCACCTCTCGCACTTCGTATAACAGAAGATGCCAGGTCGCAATAAGATTCAAAATGGTTCGCTTAAGTAATTGGCGGAAAATAAATAATAATTTTTGAGGAAAACTACTTCGTTACAATATGATTGCAACACTAAAACCTCGCGCCTTTGTCCTAAAACACGGCGACACTTATATCGCGTCAGAACTTTTGCAATTAACAGGTTCTAACCCAAGTGGCTTCGAAAAACACATTTTCTTGAAGCAATTTCCGATTCATTTTTTTATGGTCACCATAACAACCTTAACGAACTAAACTCGGTTGTTGTTGATCAGTTTTGGATGAGAAGCAGAGTGCGATTGCTCAGAACTTTTGCCGGACCGGATGCCCCAGCGGATGTCGGGCGGACATGTGGGAGCTCGCCCTGGGTGTTACTGTGTCCCATTTGGTGTGTAGCTTGTTGTGAGTGTGCCGCTTGATTGATGAGCTTTCCGTCTATTGTTTATTTTTTGTTAGTTTTTGACATAAATCTTCTGCAAGCTTGTTTTCTTTAATTGCTATTGCAAAGTATTTTTTTTAATTCGTTAAAACAACTTTATTATTACTGTAAACCGTACTTTAAATTTCGATGAAAATTTTTGTCAACTAGAAAAGAGCAAAAACGTATTTTCTTCCAGTTTTTTCTTTTATAACGTTTTTTATCGAAGTAATAATTCCGTTTTTGTCAACATATTTTGGTAGGATGCTTTGAAATACGATCAGTTGAAAGGATATGTTCTCCAACACGACTTGCTTGTAGACAGCCTTATTTATAAAGTAAGTGTTTATCAGGGCTTTCTGCGTTATTTACCAGAAACTGCAACAAAAAAATTTAGTTTTACAGTTAATTTGAAATTGTATAAACTACGAGGGCAAGTCAAAAATTATCCGCACTTTTATTGTTTTTATTTATTTGTGAAAACACAAAAGTAAAAAAATACATCATTTTTCTATACATAATCTCCACCCATCTTGATGCACTTGTTTCAGCGATCGACAAGCTTATGAATGCCATGTGAGAAGAAAGTCTTTGGCTGGTCACACAACCATTTATGCACTGCTTCATTAAAAGAAAATTTACGACCCCGTAATGCATCTTTGAGTGGAGGAAAGAAATGATAGTCGGAAGGAGCAAGATCTGGGCTGTATGCAGGATGCTCCAGCACCTCAAAACCTAGTTTGTTAACGGTTTCAATGGTTGCTTTGGCAACATGTGGGCGTGCATTGTCATGGTGCAGCAAAACCTTGTTTGACAGTAATCCTCGGTGTTTGATGCGAATTGCAGGCTTCAGGAGGTTGGCTAACAAATAACAATACCTTGCACTGTTGATTGTACTCCCTTTTTCCAGGAAATCTTCCAAAATAGGCCCTTTGGAATCCCAAAAAATGGTTAGCATAACCTTTCCTGCAGAAAGTTGACTCTTGAATTTTTTCTTTACTGGGGAGTACGGATGTTTCTATTCCAAGCTTTGCCTCTTGGATTCAGGACTGTAGTGATGAACCCATGATTCATCTCCAGTGACTATTCGACTCAAAAATTCTTCACCTTCATTGTTGTAGCGGTTCAGTAACGTTTGGCAGATCTCCACACGTCTACGCTTGTGCTCTTCTGTAAGCTCTCTTGGCACCCACCTTGCAGAAACTTTACGGTACCCAAGGATTTCATGAATGGTTTTTTGAGCAAAGCCATGACTGATTTGTAAAGATTGTACTAACTCATCAATGGTAATGCGCCGATTTGCCAATATCATTTGTTGAGCCTGCTCAGTCTTCTCATCACTGGTGAAGGTTGATGGACGTCCTGCTCCTTCTGCATGTTTCACACTTGTCCGGCCACTTTTAAACTTCTCAATCCACTCATGTACCGGTCTTTTCCATAATGCATTGTCTGCATCTAAGAGTTGTTTGTGAATTTCAGCCCCCGATGAACCTTCTGACCACAAAAATCGGACCACAGCACGTTGTTCTTCTCTGGTGCATTGTGCTAGTGGAGCGTCCATTTTTATCAACTGAAAATAACACGTGTTAAAACTGATCGAACAATTAGATCAGCTGATCGTAATCACGTGACACAGTAGTCGACGCGTGTTAAAAAATTTGTGATAAAACTAAAGCAAGAGTGCGCTGTAGAGCAATGTGCGGATAATTTTTGACTTGCCCTCGTAGTTATAAAAATATTCTTTTTTCGGCATAATTTCTCAATAATACAGTTATTCTGTGATTCTCAACCTATTTAGTGTGATGCGCCCTGACAAAGCATATTAAAATACAGACCTTTTCAAATGGTAAAAGTGTACCTTAAACCAAACCCTCGTAAAATCTACAAAGAAGTCATCATTTAAAATCTCTCGGCTACAACCACTTGTCACTAATGACCTCAAATCAGAACTTCCCATTTCTAATTAAATGCCAGAAATTGTTTTTAAGGCCGTTTCCACTACGAGCGTGGAAAAGAGCATTCTTTGTTTCTTTTATTGATCTTCGATTAAAACGAGCGGTTAAAATTAAAGCGAACGCAAAAAAAATCAATAAAACAAACAAAGAATGCTCTTTTCCACGCTCGTAGTGGAAACGGGCCTTCAGTCGTCAATTCCGCAACCCGATTTTGAAAATCCATTGAACCCGAATTGGAATGCTCAAGAAAACTGGCTCATTAGTAGCGAGATGTCAAACCCCTATTTCTTACGTTTTTTTACTTTAGGACGTAAAGTTAACGTCAGTCAACGACGACTACTACTTTGTTTTCGAGGATTATTTGTATCAAGTGCTTCTTATTTTCTCACGTGACACATCGGTGCTTGATCATTTTGCACGAAGCAGCGCTAATCCCCCAAAAGCGTTTATTAAAGGTGAGTTATTGTATCATGATCGTCATAAAAAGTGGCTTGATGGTTTTGGTAATAGTGGTGTAAAGTTTTCGACTACAAAATTTTGTGCTCACAAGCTGTTCGCGGCAGCAGCATTTGCTCAATTTTTAAATTTCATTCGAGCCCTCGCTATTACTTACGAGCATAGTTGATTTATCTAATCGACATTGTGTACAATCGATTTTTATTTTGTGAAAAATAATGGCAACTACCCTCTACGTAAAACAATTTTTATTCAATTCCGAGAAGTTCCGAACTTGAACGAAGCCGACCAATGCGATGCTGAAGAAGGGCAAGATAGTAATCCGACTTTGACCGACGACCCAAGTGTAGACGACAACGATAAGGCGGAGAAAGTTTCTGCCAAGCCCGTTTACAGTCGCGTGTTCGGAAACCGCCAGGTTCCTATCCCTACCGAGTCGTCCGAAAGGTCGACCTTGAAACCGGAACAAGGTTCTTGCAGCATGACGTCACGCATGGTTTAACGTCGGTGCGGTCATGCGCTTCTGGTGTCGTAGCTCGCGACTTCTGGTCGCTTTAACCCGTTGTTAATGCCAGTCTCATCTCATTGACAGCAACTAGTCAAGCTTTTATCTCATTAAAGTGCGAGCTCGTGAGCGAGTTTGAAACTTGTCGCTTTCAAATTTCGCTGTTTGAGTGATGCCATTTAAATACTGTATTTAGTAGCTTTCTCTACTAACCTACCTGTTACGCTTTTATGTTAACGACGATTGGTGTTAACCTAGCACCCGTTTTAATACAACTTGTTTATGTTATCAATGTACCTGAGCAAATTAGTACATTGATAACAGTGACAGCTTACTCTTACTCTTCCTCAGACTCTTCTCAATTCACATTGTCATTTTAGAATTCAACTTTGACAATTTTAATTGTCTTAAATGCTTTTGCGCATTACTCCGATTTTGACTTGTGCTGTTAATGTGTATGATAGAATGTGATCTTGAAGTGTCAATTTATTTCTTATTTATCTGTTTTGATGCTGAATCGTAGATTCCTTTTACGTATTGTGATTACTGATGCTGCATCATACGTGTAGTGTAGTGGAATATGTTAGATTTGATATAATTTGTCAATGCAGGAAAACTTGGCCAAGAAGAATACTCCGTGATCTACCCCCCAAATGGAGTTATTCCGTTTCACGGTTTCTCAATGTATGTGACCCCCCTTTGCTACCTGTACTCGGCCCCCACACGACTCTACAGCATGTTTCGTGAATTTTACACCAGGTTCTTTCATCGCTTGCACTCGATTTCGTCGCATTCAGAGGTAATCGTGTGATTTTATGTTTTATTTAGGATTTTCAAACCAAACAAACCCTCAATCACTCTTAAACACCCCATTAAAATTCGCCAGATTTCTGACTGTTTCTTTTATATTCATAATTGTTTTTATTAAAACAAATAAATCAAATATTTCCCATTGTTTGGTTTCATAACGTCCATGTCTATTTTGAAAATGCGTGTCTCTGTCGCTTGGTGTTTCACACGCTTTTTCTTCGTTTGCGTCGCAGTCGACTTTTCAGTAAGACTTTAGTCTCATGCACTAGGCGTCTGTTGTTCGGTTGTTTGATAAAAAAGCTCTACGTAAAGCAGTTATTTTTCACGTTCAAACAAAGACATTTTACAAACTTCTTCGGTTTCATCAAATGAAATAAGCAAAAAATCTTCATTCAGGGGATCGTGTCGCTCTGCTTGTTGTTTGAAACAACCTTGCAATCTCTCCATCCTCGCTTGTGTCGACATTTGCAGGAGATCGGCTGCCAGCCGTAAGTTATCATAAGTTTAATGGCCATTTTATTACAATTATAGCTTATTTATGGACTGTTTTCGAGGAAGGTATTTGAATAGACGTTTGGTGGTACAGAATTTGAAGATGGCGTGAAGTAAAAGATTTTTCTTCCCAAAGCTTTTCATCTGACACGCTTCAGGGGAAATTGTCAGAATGAAGCAGAAATGAAACCGAACTGGATTATAAAGAGGAAAGCAGAGTTCTCATTGGCTGAAAAAGTTAGCCAATAGAGAAAAGATAAAGAAATTTTCAAAGAGTAGACGAATTCTTTTTGTTTACACAGAAAGGGATTGAGAGATTTAATGAAAGTCGCTTCAAGAGCAGAAGAGCGACCTCGAGCGAGAATAGAAAATTTGTCGCTGTTGTAGTGAAGAGCGCATTGGGCGTTGTCAAGAAGATGTTGACCAATAGCGGATTCGTGAAATTGTTGTGGGCGTATTTTGGTCTTGCAAAAGCGGGAAAGGCTTTGGCGGTTGTGCGAGGCAGGAGAATTGGCGATGGATCTTGGAACGTGTTGTTTGATTCGCTCTTCCAAGCGCTGAGACGTGCGACCAACGTATCGACTATCGCAGTGGCACACATTTACCAGTTGTGAACGATCAAACAACACGTTCCAAGATCTATCGCCAATTCTCCTGCCTCGCACAACCGTCAAAGTCTTTCCCGCTCTTGCAAGACCAAAATACGCCCACAACAATTTCACGATTCCGCTATTGGTCAACATCTTCTTGACAACGCCCAATGCGCTCTTCACTACAACAGCGACAAATTTTCTATTCTCGCTCGAGGTCGCTCTTCTTTTCACCTTTCGGCTCTTCTGCTTTTGAAGCGACTTTCGTTATCCCTTTCTGTGTAAACAAAAAGAATTCGTCTACTCTTTGAAAATTTCTTTATCTTTTCTCTATTGGCTAACTTTTTCAGCCAATGAGAACTCTGCTTTCCTCTTTATAATCCAGTTCGGTTTCATTTCTGCTTTATTCTGACAATTTCCCCTGAAGAGTGTCAGATGAAAAGCTTTGGGAAGGAAGGTATTTGTTATAAAATAATATTGTTTTAAAAGTTTATATTTTTCTTACTCTTTTTAGCGAAAGTTTAACGTTATTGAATCGTGAATTAAATAGTAAACTCAACGTTTTCTATTCGTTCAAATCGAGCTTTTCCATTTCCAGTCTTCGGATCGCCTTCAAGTGGCTGGTTCGAGCCTTCGCCGGCTATTTGGCTACGGATCAGCTTCTCCTATTGTGGGATCGTATTGTCGGATATGGGAGTCTTTTGTTTCTTCCGATCCTTGCTGTCGCCATTTTTCTCTTTCGCCAATCGAATCTTCTCCTGATATCGACTGCCAGTGGCGTGGAAGTAAGTCATTTTCAAAGTCGCTTTATTTGTTTTGTCTTCGCTCAACAAAACGAACTCTTTAAAATTTCTTTAGAATTCAGGGTTCAGAGTTCGACAGAATCGTTATGTTTTAGAGTTCGCATAGTAGTCCAATCTGTTCTAATTGTATTTACTAAATGTGAGGTTTAAAACCATTGCAGTAAAGCGATTCTGCAGTAGCTGCAAGCTGCTATTTTCCAATAAATATTCCATTGTATTATATTAGTAAACTATAATTATGATCATTGTCGTATCAATTGACCAATATTTTATCATCGAAGATGCAAACGCGAAAATTTCACAAAATAAAGGAAAACAAACAAAAAGCATATTGATTTTATATTGAAACATTTAACAGTGCAATAAAAATTGCACAATGCACTGTCGCAAATGAGACTATGGAAAAATTCCGCCAGTTGAATGGCTGTTTTGTTTGGTATATTCCTAATTAACTTCTTACATCTTTGTCATTATAAACATTCAATTACACAGTTTTCTGAATGACTTAAGCCCAGTTTGTCCATCAATGAGAATTGACCAAAACTCGTCAAATCGAGTCATTTAATTTATACTTCCTTCCATACTCGTAAGGCATACCGGTATTATAATAGCCTGGAAACTTAGTTGGTATGATGTGACTTATTAAATAATTGTCCAATGTTAAATAGAAACCGTACTTGGGTTGGTTAAACACTGACGAGATTACGCTCGTTGGTATTTTGCCAATTACGAGATTTGTGCTTTGGTCTAAAATAGTGGTTTTCAACGTTTTTTATTCCGCGACCCCCAGAAAATAGCCAAACGACTCTCTGGTTGAAAACCACTGTCAAAAATAACAAAAGTTCTTTATTCATTCAGGCTTCGATGGCTGACATCACAACCTTACAGATCGTCCCGCTTATTCAACTGGTCCTTTTTCCCACTTAAAAGGGAACTACGCTTCGATTTGCTATATATTTAACGTGTTTTGTATGAAATATGTCCAAGCTGCTGTTAAAACGCGCGGAATTGTTATTGTGCTTATCAACATTATCGCCAATCACTGTGCTAAATATATTCACTGTACACATTTGTGGCTTTTTCTCGGATAAAAAGTTTAAACTTTATTTCTTGTGGTTGCACCTATACAATCAAAACAAAATGGTGCCCGCGTTAAATAATTGTTTCAGAAATTGAATGCAACTTTTTTGACACAGGTAAATTACTCTTTATTGCCATAATGACCATCTTTTTTAAACAGTGGTTACTGGTTAGTTTTTTTTCTATAAAGCAACATCGGCACACTTGCTTTCAATTCGTTCGTTGCTTTCGTTTAAGTGTCTCCATTAAAATAAAAACGACCCCTTCATAATCATATCCAGTTATTTTGTAAAATAACAACTAGTTACAAGTTACGGTTACTATTTTGAAAAAGTAACTAGCTGCAGTTATTATCCTAACCTTAAACTACATAACAAAAAGCGAAAACTACAGCCAAAGTAAAGGAAAAAATTTTTTTTCACTTTGATTTCATCTCCTTAATAACTAGATTTGGAACCTCAAATTTAATTGAAGACAAAAAAAGATCATCACTTTAATCTAGCGGCATTGGTTCTGTTGACAAAAAATATCTTTCAATTTAAAAAGTAACTCTAACTAGTAACTTTTAACAGGGTCAAAATAGTAACTAGTTACAATTTTTGCAAAAATTGAAAAAGTAACAAGTTACTGTCTACTTCTGCTTATATCTTTTTATTGCATACGTTTGTTCATCGTATATCGTCATGACGTTTAGCAACACTAGTGTACGTAAACAATACGTCATATAAAAATAGTTGCGCAAAATACATCATTCTTTAGTTTAGTGTCTTTCCCTTTATCGAGAAGAATACTTAAATGACAGAAGCAATATGTAGGGAAAATCAACACTTACATATTAAGCATGGCTTGAAATAATAAAAAACAATTAAAAGTTAATTATAAAAATACGAAAAAACGTTGCAATCGGACCCTTTTACATTTACTGTATTAGCACACCGCTACAAGCCATGGTCCAGCGGGATATGGATTGCAAGAGAACAATAGTCGAACGTTAGAACATATTTACTGAGTGATAAAGTGCAAATAGTTGTCAATGAACTTGCCAATTGTGTCTATGTTTTACAATCTCGTGTCAGTCTCGTTTCTTTCCAGTTCTTCGTAGTCGGGCCTCGCTTGATATTTCTGCCCTACATAATTCTTCAGCTTCTCGTTGTTGTAGCTTATCGCTTCATCCTGTAAAGAAACAAAGTAGAATTTGGCCAAAAAATGATAATTATAAAAAATTAGAAGTAACCTGGGTTCGTGGCCCCGAAAATATCGCAAAAAACAACTTTGTTCGCGGTTAGCCACAGCTCATTTCCAACAATTTTTGTACGAATTGAATAACGGTAGAAAAAAGTGTTCAATAAAAAAACAATCCGGCAACTTTGCTACGCAATGCAATAATTTTTAACGTGGGCGCGCCTCTATAGCAGCCCTATGCAAACGGAACCTAAGTGTATACAGGATCAAAACGAGGATAGGGGTTAACTGAGAAGGGGTATACAGCAAGGCTGTTCAACCTGCAAAGAAATTTTTACGCAGAAATTATCGGTCCAGTAGAGGTAATTTGTTATATTTTGAAAAAAAATACATATAGTATTAAAGTAAAAACTTTTTTTGATCTTCAATTGAATTACTGATTTAAAATAAGATAAAAAAATTTTTTAAAAATGTTCACCTTAATTTTTGTGCACAATTAAGCATTTCTATTAGTGAGGTATAGCCTGCAAAGTTTTGGAAAAATTATAAAAGATATAACGCCGTAAAAAAAGGTTGAAAAAGACTGCTTCAAAAACTAAAGACAAATAAAATTCTGTAAGGGTGCATTTAGTTTTTAAACATCAAATAATTTAGAATCTATCTACCAAATCTAAATTCAGTAACTAGGATCAAAAGTTTCAAGGATCGTCTGAATGACAACCGCAAGCGAAATGATTTCCAATTCAACATTTGATTGCGTCTTATTTCTGCTTCTAATGAAAGCAGATTAGGCTGCTTCTTTTGCTATAAACGGTCTTATCAACAAGCTCTAATTATAATCATGACTTCCAAAACGAATGAAAAAAATCAACCAGATTGTAGTTTCTTAACTAAAGTAACCTAGATCGTACTTATATAACCCATACGCCGTTGTATTAAAAATGAGAAAGTTGAATTGCAGGCTAAAATAGACAGAGTTGCCATCTAAACTTAATAAAAACAAGCATTAATGTGGAAGCGCGGTGCCAATGGTAAATCAAATGCGTTTTCATTATAAGCCTAGGATAGGATTGTTATACCGTCCGGAATTTTCCGGAATTTGGACACGTCCGGAATTTTGGTCAAAAAACTCAAATGTCCGGAATTTTAGAATCCAGTAAATTATTTTGCAGTTAAACGGTTCAACTTGGACATGAAATTCGTATGTGTTGATTTTGGAACGAAAATTAAAAAATCCGTGACCGATTCCAGGTGAAGACATTTTTTTTATTTTAGATTATGATTTTGGGAAATATGAAAATAGGAAAATTTGAAACCAATTCTTTTTTTTTTGTCTTCATCCTAGAATCTCAGACAATTTTATTTTGTCCGCCCCTTCAAAAATTTTTTTAGCTGGTACGTCTAAGTCTGTCCGAAATTCTACCTATTTAAATATGGAAACCCTAGCCAAGGACATTTCATTATAGGCCTACATCAAATAAAACTACTTTTTTTTGTTATCACTTCAAAACTTACATTTCCTTAATAAAAAGCATGTCAGAAATTCACTGGTTTTAAATCAGTGCTTTCCAAACTACCGTCGCGGTGTGTCGATTGTAGCACAATGATGTGTCGCCATCTGGACTTGAAACAACATTTTACTCCAGCTATTTACAGTTCAATAATTTATATATTACAGGGATTTTCGACTAACAATATAACTTTTTCAAACAACAATATAATAAAAAAATTTTTTCCTGTTTCTTTTCAAGGTTTTTGCAAGCATTAATATAACTTTTGCAGCCAATAATATAATAAAAAAACTTTTTACCCACATGGCGCAAAGAAAAAAGATTTCTGACGATGACAGAAGCAAAATGGTTTCAAAAGTTGATTCAGGGTTAATCATTAAGAAAATTTCTGACTGTGCATAAAGAAAGTGACTTGGATAGCTTTAGGGTTCGCATTTCAAAAATTCATCAGAACATAGCCAAATAAAGCGTTAATATACATGTAATTCTTTTATAGTTTTCAATAATGATTAATGTAAAGTCAATCAAAAGTACAGTAGAAACTTAAAAATGCGTAATGACAAAATGCGACTGTTTTTATCTTGCATTCAACCAAACATAAAAATTCCGTGTTCAACCTACCAAGCTCATATATCTCATTAAAATAGTAGGTTGAAATTTTGCTGTAGAACGCTTTTTGACTAAACTTAAATTAAAACGTGTCACGAATTTATTTGTGGTTTGAAAGTGTGTCACTTACACAAAAAATTTTGGAAAGCACTGTTTTGAATACATGTATTTTGTGTAACGCTTGAGAAACGTTAAAATGCAATAGAAGAAAAAAATCGTCCCATAAAAAACACGGAGTTTTATAGAAGTGCTATTGAAGACTGAAAAAAGTACCAATTCTAATAAAAAAGACTGATCATTTAACTCCAAAATAAGTACTTTAAAGCTTTGTAAGACAATGTTTGTAAAAAACACCAATGTAAGAATTAAGCAGGAAATGGGTAACTCTGAGAACTGACATGAAGATGATGATTCAAACTGCAAACAATACATAAACCACTTTTGCTTTAAGCAAAATTTGATTGAGCGATAAAAATTTTCTCAAAAAGGAATTAAAAATACAGAAGTTTAAATAAATTTAAAAACAGAAAAATATTTTAAAAATAACAATAGTTCAGAGCTGTAATCGTCGGACTCTTCACCTTCATCAAGTTTTTTGTAAACATACCCGACCTATTAAAATATGTGACCTACAACTTTGCTAAGTTGGCTATTTAGGTCATGGTGAATCATAAGTACGTTTATATTTAGCGAGAAATATTCATACGTGCTAGTTAGACAAAAGATCCAATCTCCCAGTTTTTTACAACGAGCTTATGCCTACACTTTTTTTTGTTTGATTTCTGTACTCATAAGATTTTAATTATAGACCTACATATAAAAATAAGTAGTGTGCAAATTGTTTTTGTTTTCGAGTTATTTGTTTTATACCGCTAAGTTATTGAAGTGATTAATTCCTTCCGCTGTTCCTCCGTTACGGGAAGACTTCAATTCCAAGTAAGTCAAATCTAACAAAGTTTGCCGCTATGCGTCAATATCACGTGAGTAGGCTCGTTGTGTTGCTCAGGCAAAGTGTACTCGTATTTTAGATGGCAACTAGTGAGATGCTTAGCGTAAAAAAATGAATATAGTCTTAATGAAACATTAATCAGCTCTGCAGTATTTTTAAACAATATGTTTTTAATATATCAATCTTTACCCAACAGAATGTTGGAAAATGATTTCGAAAAACAGAGTTTTTTTAAGCCGATTAAATTAAAAACCAAAAAAATTATCTTGAATAAAAAAGAAATTACTTATATAACTTACCTGGTGGTAAGCGATTAAATCGTCGAGACTCTCGTGACGAATTTGGTCGTTTCCAAAAAAATGATAACACTGACTTTCGGAGGCATCGATTAAAAAGTGTTTTATTTTGTCACAGTCTCTGTACAAAAACATCGTTTAAGTCAAATTATGAATGCTTCAAATCCAATAAGGAATGACAGAAGTTTTTATTTATATTTATTTATTCCAAACGAAAAAATTGAAAGTTTATAAAAATTTCAGAATTTAAAACGCAGATGCTTTTAATATTTATTAAACAGAGTTTGCTTGGCAAATATTTTTCTTCTTACTTGTAGCTAAGAACGTAACCCCAAACTTTGTCGCTGACCCGAATCAAATAATCACCGGTGTTTTTATTTTTGAGTAACTCTTCAGTTTCTGCTCTAGTGATGATTCCTATAAATTAAAGACATTTTATCAAAATTGTACTTATAAGTTCATTCGGCTTATTTTTTAAGGTTAAACGCAATATGTCTTTAAATTAAGATTTAACTTCATAAGTCAATGAAAAATCTCTCAGGCTTACAAAAATTAGGCCTACAGCGAAACAACCAATTACAATCAAATACAGAAAAAAATTGATGAATTATTGTGCTTAAAAATATTTTAGTTGAGTTGTTGTCCGAAGCTGTTGCAAACAAAATATTGCAATGGCTATTTTTTACAAATATCGCATCAGTAAATGTCCATTTTCTAATCATTTGTTTGGTTTCGCACGGGTCTTCCACCTACAGTATATAGGTGAAATGTTTTTTTTTGTTTGCTTTGACTTTTCTTTGAGTTTTATTCGTAGTAATCTTGAATTGCGTCAGTCAATGGCCACGTGATGTTAAAAATTGTTTTTAGTGGACAGTTTTCTAAAAACAACTTTATTGAAAAACCAAAGAGTAAATGGTTTTTGGACTTTGCGTTAACACCTAAGACTTACACAAAACAAAACAAGTTTATCGTTATTCAAGTTACCGTGAAACCATCCAGGAAAGAAATTTTGATTTGGCTTCAAGACGCTTGACTGTGTTTCTTCAAACCACTGTTTTACTTCTTCTCTGTTTTGAGGTTTACTCTGTCTTCCTGACCTGAATCACAGACAAACGTTTATTGCAATTAATGTATATTTTTAGAATCTATAACCAATCTTTACAAAAGATAATCTAAATTTATTTTCGGTTGTTGTTTATTTTCTAAAAAAGCATTAACTTCAATTTCTTTATTAAGGTTTGAATTTTTAACAATTCTGTGAAATTTGAAACTTAATCCTACTTCGAAAAAAACTCTTTAAGTTAAACTAGATTGTATCCACATTCTCTATGAATAGGCTATACCTGAAAATTTATCTGATCAAAATTTTAGCACTTCTTGATCTAAAAAATTATTTGCTATTTGGCATGAAAATACTTTTGTCTGTTTTATCCCTAATTTTAATAAGCAAAAAGCTTTAGTAGAAAATTTTAAAACGTGCACCACACCTTGCCATGGGGTGTTTGACACGCAGCGCATTAGGTTTGGGGGGGATAACGGGTCGAGGTTTTTCCTCAGTAGAAGCAAAACAGTTGTCGGCAGCCAAATCCTTGAATCTAACCCGGAGTTTTTCGGAATCCGCCGCCACCAAAGACTGGCGACGATACTCCTTGCTCGCCCGTTTGGCTCGAATGCTTCTATTTCTATCTGCTTCCTTGAATCGACGAACTGTATTGTAAATATATAATTTTACTGTTTTTAACTGTATCTGAAACAAAAAAAGGGTTTTCATTGAATTTTATCTATTATAGGCCTATGCTTGATGAAATCGATTTTTCAATTCAATATGGATATTGAATTACAACGTAGTTTTGCCACAATTTTGAATTTACGGGTCACTAATCGCGAAAAACGTCAAGTTTTAGCCAAAAATAAATTTACAATAGTGAACTGGAAGAGGCAGATACAGAAGTCCAAACAGTTGCAGTAAAACAAGAAAATTCGGTGACTTTAAAAATAAATACAAATAAACTTGAAATTCTAATCTACTACTAATTTTTACATCTGTAATAACCACTCAAAACATAGATCCAGCAATTTTGGGTCTCAGAAAAGCATAATTAAATACGTAGCATAAAGAAAATGAAATAGAATTTTTTGCGTTTTTGAACAAATGAATTTGAGATATTATACAATTTTTTAAAAAGGAATTTTTGTGTCGGATTTAAACGTAAAAACTCAAGGGTTGGCAGAGGAGTTTTTCGCAAGGTCAAGCAAGCTATTTCATTTTGCT
Source organism: Diplosoma virens (assembly GCA_963680785.1). Lineage (NCBI taxonomy): Eukaryota > Metazoa > Chordata > Ascidiacea > Aplousobranchia > Didemnidae > Diplosoma > Diplosoma virens. Next base: position 16,806,994 of record OY796895.1, on the reverse strand, counting down.
TTTACTTTTGTAGAAAAACTTTAATTTATAGATACTAAACAAAAATGAATTGAACGGTGTGACTTTCAAATGAATTAAACCCAAGCATAACAAAAGTCGAATAAGAGAATAGAAAAAGAATCGGAATGATATTTTTCCAACCTTAAGAATAGTTGTTTTCATCAACGATAACTTAATAAAGCAGCGAAATACTCACGTTGTCTCGTCCACTCTTCATTGGAAACGATTTCATCATCTGATGATTTCGTTTCCGTATTAAAACCTTTAAAAAAAAGCATTTAATCAAGTTATAGTTTTGCAATGAAAAGATTTTATATGATTCAAACTTTTTTAATATTTCAACATTTTTCATTGACTTAAGCAATTTATTGAAGTTTACTTTCCAATTGTGCCAGAGCTTACTTACTTACTTTTGCACAAACATGCATAATTGAAAAAAAGAGGATGATATTTTTTAAAAACTACTCGCATATTATTGCTTTGGAAATGTGCGACTTGCAACATTAACAAGATAACCTATTGTCAGTTATTTACCCGGAAAAATCGCTATACCAACACTGTTCATAGAAGAGCAGTAAAGAAAATATTATTCTTACTTTCATAAACATTTCCTTTGTTTCTTTTTTCAGGATCTGCAGCCTTTTGGATCTCAGCAATGTTCTCTTTGTTTTTTAAAACAGCTTCATTCTTCGGTAAAAGAGGTTTCTTTATCACGCCTTCGTCTTGCTTTAATTTTTTCTCGTTTGTACAGTCCACTTTTTGATAATTAATGCTTCGCTGGGACTGACGAGGGTCAGGCACCTGCCGGGCTTTTACTGTAAAAACATTATCAGTTTCTTGCTTGTGTTGCAAGCCGGAATTTAAAGGAGTGAAGCGTGACAGCTGACCCCGGATAGAGTTTTCGTTGTAGGTGCAGTTTTGCTGAAAAAATAAATAAACTTGTTTTGGTAAGGTGTGATGTTCCAAAAAAAATATTTTTATTGCGAAAGAAAGTTGATTTATGAAGTTAATATGTTGACGCAATTTTATTATAAAGTAACTTTTTCAAAGAAAGTTTTCCTCCCAGATTGGTCAAACAACTTTGTACATGTATTTTGCCACATTAAAAAAGGGCTTAATATGTTTGAAAAGTAGAACTATTCTGATCTAAAGCCTGTGAAAATTTAGTAATAGAAAACACAAAGACTTTTTGCAAAACCCTAATATAACTTTATAAATTAAATGAGATAGATTTTTTTATACTAGAGTGAGACACAAAATTTCGCGTTGTGAGTTTACTATCGATTGCTGAAACTTTCGTTATTTGCTTTATGAGCTGATTATGAGCTGAAAACTCTGTATTCAATTCATCAAGCTTTAAGTAAGCAATAAACATAAAACATTTACTGACCTCTCTTCTCATTATAACTGGTGATGATTTGGGTGAAATTGTTCGGTTGTTGCAAGAAGACGCCATATTTGTTCGGCTGTTTGGCGGGCTTGATGACGGTGATCTTCGATTTGTTTTTTGTTTCATGGTTAAAGTGTCTTTGAATAAGGCCCGCTCAATTGCTGGCGTTTTTGCTTGAACCGATTTTCCTCTTGTTGTATAAATTTCAGCTTGCGATTTCTTTTTACTGAAATTATAAAAGCTAAACTTAAATAATTTTTCTATTGAAGACTTAATAATTTTTTCTCTCTGTTTAGGCCTATTTATAATGAAAGATATCTACGATTGTATCAACTACTACATACTGCAAAAGAAACGTTAAGGATAATGTTCAATTAAAAGAAGTCAATTGGAGAGCAATAACTTTGTATCTCTGAAAGCAGGTTCGAGTAATCGCTTCACAGTTCCCCAAAGTATACCGCCTCTGACGCTTTCCTACGAGTCAGGAGAATAAATATAGATAAAAATAAAATTAAATGAAATCTTATAGCCAATAGCATTTAAGATCATAATCATGGTAAACTCTCCCTAAAATGCCTCACTCTTACTTCAAAAATGGGTATTTTTTACACAAAAAAAAGTAGCCATACAGAAAATAAAAAGTGTTGCCATTCACAAATCGTAAGCGTGATTGAGTTAAATAAAAGAGTAAAATAAATATACGGATTTCCGAAAAGTAAAAATAACATAATTTTCCAGTTGAACCTGTTTTTTGATAATACCAGGTAGAAATATTGTTGACTCTTTTCACGTCACTTTTCGTTCAATTGCAACATTTGGCAAGATTTTACTACAGCTAGTCTAAACTATGGCATAGAAAGGGCGTCGTATGTTGATTAGGGTTCTGGACTTCAGCGCAAAAACCTTGGATTTAAAACTTAAGTAGAAGCAGTGTTGATATTTGACAATAAAAGAAATCGGAATATAAAGTGCTCATGCCAAGTCACAATGCAGATCGAAAATTAAGACGATCTGTAATGGCAACCCTTAATCGGGAAAAAGCCGAGAAAAAAACATCTAAATCTAAGGGCTTGTTTTCACTACGAGCGTGGAATGGACTATTCTTTGTTTGTTTTATTGTTTTTTGCTTCGCTTAGTGCTCGCTTAGATTTTAAGCGTGGAAACGTCAATAAAAGAAAGCAAAGAATGCTCCATTCCACACTCGTAATGGAAACAAACCTTAAAGCATTTACAGAAAAGTCGTAATGATTAGATATATTGATTGATTATGCAATATTATTTTTTTCGTTCATTTTACGAATTTTGGTATATTTCTTTTTAAGTGAAAAAAATAAAACAAAGACAAAAACTCGAAATACTTGAATCAAATCTCTTTAAATGCATATAATACTGTTGTCAACATCAAGTTTATGGTTAATAAAATTTTTTTTCGTATCAAAATGTTAAGTTCGGAGAAAATGAAAAAATCTTTTTATAAAATATGTAACTATCTAAGAAATACAACTCAAACTCAAATTGAATCAGGTGACTCATTTCAAGTTAATGTTCTACTAGTGAGCTGAGAACAAATTGTCATTGGTCAAACACGATCAATCACGAATGACAGATAGAATTTTATTGACATTCACGGGCACAAACTCCGGCTTATTTAGTAATCGGGCATGGGCAAACAAATCATACATTTCCAGATGTTTTCTGTGTTTATCGCTGATTTTTTGTAAATATGTTTTTGCGCGTGAATATTTTTGCGCGCACTTTTAAAGATCGTAAAAGGAAAAGATAGCAACAAATAGTATTATTTACTATAAAATTTTTGATAAAGATTTTTGTTTTTGACAAGGCGACAAACTTTGTTTCTAAAACTATTAAAAACGTAACACTTCAAGTATCTAATAATTTTTTGTATGAAGAAAAATTGCGGTAAAGCTATGACCTTCCCAGAAAAGTTTGAATTTATGTTTTATGGACAAACTTTATTCATTTTCGTCACGAGCATAACAGATAAACATTCCCGCGATAGGTAAATAACGAGTGGACCTCGAAGTCTTTGTGTCCAAGGGCTTCCGATATTTCCGCACATTTTCGTTATAAAGTCGAAAATCAAGCTGAAAGCTGAGAATGTTTTAGACAATTTGGTTTGACTGAAATCAGAACTGAACCCAAATTTACCGCTTTAGAGTTAGCGGCTTTATTAGCTCAACCGACTGCTGGAGGTTAAACTCTTTTCTATGACTCTGCTGATGTACAGCATAAATATATATTTCGCATCCAAACCAATCATTTTCATTTTGAAGACCGAAAACACGGTCTTAATTTTTCTCACTGACTTTTGCTATTTGCGAAGCTAATAACTCGGATGCAATCAACCGATTACACTTGAAGCATGTCACGTGATGAAAATGAGACAAGAAAAAAATTTGAAATGCGAAAAATACGTTTTTTTCTTATTATCTTTTGTTTTCACCAAAATGTTAGCGTAGAGATTTTTCATAAACCTTAAAGCAGCGGTTTTCAACCGGTGGACCATGGCCCAGTGGTAGGCCATGGCGCTGTTGTCAGTGGGCCACAGAGCATAAATCAAAATGAAACAATATGAGACTTGTATAATGATGTCATTATGATCGAAAAATCAGAAACAAATTTCAAGGACCTTTTTCTTCTATGTTTTTTGGACTAAAATTGAGAAATCGCAGACAAATTCCAAGTGCAGACTTTTTTTTAAAGAGATCACCAGATTTTTGCGACGGAAATTAAATTCTGTTTACCAAAGTGGTTTGCTAACCTCGGGTTGGAAAGTGGGTCACGGTATGAAAAAGGTTGAAAACTACTGCCCAAAAGATTCTGTTGTTAACAATTAAATAATGCAGTGCTTAAAAAACTAGAGCAAATAACTTGTTTATAGGTTGAATTACGTAAGTAAATTTTGTTTCAAAAACATTTTTTCTTTTTGACTTGACTTTTGCACTGTTTACCCAAAGTATTTTAAATAATAATAATGGAATTCAAAGTTTTGTAGTCTATTAGAGTCAGAATATTTGCCATCCCATTTGACTCGTCCATATCAAATTTTTTTTTCCATATTTACTGAACGTGTCAATTTTGTGTTACATGAAAACTAAGCATACCGGCTAATGGGAAAAATATTGTAAAAACTGTTTCAATTATCGTACTGAAGCTGTTTCCATTTTTCCTCGGCAGAGACATCTCCTTTAAACTCGCCACAAATCCACGTCCATGGATTTCCTTCGGCATCTTCAAGAATTCGTACTTTTTTGGCTAAAAGAAAAGTTTGCTTCACTTTGATGTAATGGCCCCTTTCGGTTCACATTTTTTTGTTTGAAAACTCTAAATTCTTTAACATCTAGATTCTACAACAATCTACTGTGTACATTTTTAAAAACCATTAAAATTTAGATTGGGCCACAGTATTTTTACGTTGCTTAATTTCAAAAGCATTGAGCAAAAAAGTAACGAAACTCCAAAAGTTAATTCACTGTAATAAAAATTTCCTTCTTTGATAATTTGAGAACAAACTTTCGGCCTACTTTTTACATTTACTGAACCAAGGTCAGCTTTGAAGCTTTCTGCATTATATCAAATACCAAAGTTATTTTTTATTTCGCAAAGCTGATGGTAAACAAACCAATGTTAAAAAGATAGGAAATTTTTAACCAATAAACTCAACTCGAATATAAAAAAAATTCTTATTCTTTATTTTTTATCATCCGTTTGGGCTTTTTCAATCACCCACATATTAAAAAGAGTTGACTTTCTACCTTTTTTCGTTGTTTTTTTAGACCCAAATGACCTAGAGTTGTTTTGTTTTTCTCGTTCATTGTACCGTCGTATCTAAAAAATATTAAAAATGATTGAGTTTCTTCAAATCAGCGATCGATAACCAAATGAATAGACTCTATTGATGCAAAAGCTAAGTGATTAAGGTGAACGTTCAATCTTTTACTTGGAAGCTTTGTTCTGACAAACTACACAACGGCTTGTTTGTAATGAAACGTTTTCAATGTTAAAAACGTTATGAAATAGCTAGATAAGCATAAATTTATTTATTATCGTCATCACCATCTCTATTAATCCTCTTGGTTCGCAAAACAACATCGGAGGCTTTTAACTTAGAACAACATTTAAGCGAGTACCCTGACCTGCTTTCGGAGATGCCAAGATATTGCTGTGCCGCTAAAACAATAAGCCTATAATCCGCCAAGCTGAGGAGGTGCCGTAAAGTGTTTTTTTACAAAGACACAACGGAAGGATTCGAACGGCCACTTTGTGGATCTCTTTCTTTATCAATACAGCGCCTATCTACTAGGTAGGGCTTATTATTCTTTTTTTAATGCTCTTGCGGTGATACCACCAAGCCAAAAATCAGCAAAATATTTAATTTAAATGGAAGTTTCTAATGTTTCTAAGAGTTTAAAACAACCACAGGCAGCCTAGACCAATCGTCACAATTTTGAATTCAACCATAGAAGTTGATTTAAAAAAAATTGTGTTCCTTCATAAGAGCTGGTCATAAAACATCCAGGCACAAAAGAGCTAGTGCCATAAAATTCTTGGCTACAAAAGAGCTATAATAATTACATAATATTTTATGTCGTTTTTGAATTGTTAAATATAAAGGGGTAATGGTTAGACCAGTTGTTTTCAACCGGTGGACCATGGCCCAGTGGTAGGCCATGACGCTGTTGTCAGTGGGCCACAGAGCATAAATCAAAATGAAACAATATGAGACTTGTATAATGATGTCATCATGATAGAGAAATAGAAAACAAATTCCAAGTAAAAAATTTTTTTTAGAGATTACTATGTTTTGGGACAAAAGCTGAAAAATCGCAGACTAATTCCAAGTGAAGACTTTTTTTTAAAGAGATCACCGGATTTTTGTGATGGAAATTAAATTCTGTTCACCGAACTGGGTAGTTAAGTTAGATTGGTTTAGAAAGTGGGCCACGGTTTAAAAAAAGTTGAAAACCACTGGGTTAGACATAATATGGGTATTTATTAATAAAAGTTTTTCATACTAATTAATTATCTATTTTAGGAATATTAAAAATTAATCAAAATTTTTTGATAATTATAAAAATTGCATCTAATAAACACTCAACTTTCTCCTATGTGTGAAGTGTGTAATGACCTTTGCAAGGACTAATTTGAAATTAAACCGTATCTTTTCAAAAGGAGAAAAATGTGTCAAATATCGTTATAATATAACTTTGTAGCGTTAGCATGAAAAAAGTATCGCATTTTTATTTTACTGTTCTTATATAGCTTTTTTTATACAGTTTTGTTTGACTAGCTATTTTGTAGCACTAGCTTTTTGTGGAACTAGCTTTTTTGGCGACTAAGCTATTTTTGGGTTAGCTCTTTTGTTGTAGGAGCATTTTTGCTGTGAGAGCTCTTTTGTGGCTAGCTGTTTTGTGCGATTTCTTTTGTAGTACAATCAAACAAAATAATACTCATAACAGGAAACTGCAGTCAGTGATGGCTTTTAATAGGGTGCGAACGAAGCGGCCGCACCAGGTCCATCTAAAATACATCAAAAAGTGCCCCCACAAGAAATTGCTCTATTTTTCATAGTAGCACCAGGACGTCGATGGCATGTCAAAAAGAAAAGAAAAAAAGTTTGAAAATCAGCAGCATGCTCCCCTTAGGTTGTTCTTACTTGTGTTTGGGGAAATTTGTGGAAAAGTACAGACCCTTTTTTTTTAGAGATCACTTTGCTTTCATATAATAAAAATGGCTTCAGCCACCTATTCTTAGTACACTAAGTAGTGGTTCTCCCTTACGTTTCTTGCACCAGGCCCCCCTTTTTGCAAGGCCATCACTGACTGCATTGAAACATTGCAGAGGCGGGTTTGCTAAACTTTATTAAACTGATAAGAAAAAAAGAACGTGAAATAATGCTTGAAAGAATTTTCATCTATACAATTATTTTTTCATTTCATTTTTATTTTATCTTTATATTTACTCTCTTGCCTCGGAGGAAAGCGTCGGAAGCGTTAAACAGAGGAAAAATTACCCCGGTCTGTTTCCGGAGATGCCAAAATATTGCTGTCTGAAATTTTTTATTTTGGTTTTTACGCTTATAAAGATACGACTGAAATTTGGGAACTGCTTATAAAACCGTCAAGCAGGGGAAAGTGCCACAATGTGTCTTTCCCAATGACACAATAGAATGGCGTGAGTAGGTTTTGAACCGCAACCATGTCGATCACAATCGCGACACTTTTAACCACTTGACCAGCTGCCGACGAAAACAAAGAAATAATAAATAAACAAGTAAAAAAATAATTATACCATTAAAAAAAAACTTGCTTGGAGGAATTTAAGTTATAATTTTTTACTCACTTGCTCTTGACGTATTTTGTAAAAAAGCATTTCTTTTTGTTCTTCAGGCAATTCAGCAAGAATTTCTGGATCCACGTACATATCGCGCAATATTTGCTGCAGCATCTTTTGCAATATAAATAAAAACCAAAACTATCAAAACTTAATTTGAACGCAAATAAAGTCTTAAAAACTAAAATCAAAACATTTTGAAAACTTTACAATCGCTGTAGTGGCTCTTGAATCATTCTTTTGTATTTGTCAATGCAACTTTATTTTAGTTTTCAACAATTAGATAATTTTCGCAAAAAGTTTTTGTACCCTGCAAAACAAAATTAAAACTTAGAATAGTTATCATAACAGTTGTGGTACCTAGTCGAAGTAGGCCTTATGTGTGATACTCTATATTTTTTGTTTCAAGTACACTTGCAGTCAATATTAATTTATTTTGCAGCTAAAATTTCAATTTATTGGTCTGATCTACTAACTTTTTCCGCTTAGGTGCTTTTAAAAATATGCCTAATGACATTTGCAGCACCCTAATGTAACTTAAAGCTGGTTTTATTTTGTGATCAAAACTCTAACTATCTACCTTATCTATTTCATACTCTTGCTAGTGTTTTAAATTCTTTTGATTTAGATTTGCTAATTTTTTACGGTACCGTTCCAAGATTCCTAAACTACTTTTACCGACTTACCACGTCTAAACCATTGTTCTAAACAAAATTGTAAAAAAAGTTAATGCCACGGCTGCTTCAGCAATGATATGAAAAGAAACAATTTTGTTTGAACAAGCTGCGATAGCAGATTGCTCTACACTGCTTCAATGTGTTCGTAGCGCCGAGTGACATTGGCAGTTCTTGCAGATAATTTATGTTGTTTTCGTTTTGATGACAATAGAAAAAAAATTAAGTACTGGTCGACCTACCACATTGTTACTTTTTTACGGACAAACAACTTGTTATCGAAAGTTTCAACCATGGAAAACATAACTTTATCGCAAAGAAAACATTTCCACAATTTAGGCAGAATTACTTCATTGTTTTTATCGCATAACTGTAGGCAAACGTGCGTCAGACTTTTTGTTTGTTAAAAAGCTACGTAGAATATGACGTAATTATGTGCTTAATTTTTCAGTACAAATCAGAAACATATTATGAAAATATTTGAAGGGCCGCTTTTTTCAATAATGATAGAAGCTCTTAATGATAAAGTTTTTCGGCTGTTTTTTATTAAAATGCCTTTGATTCTACCGCCACTAAAATAATTGGGCTATAGGAAGGGAAATCTGGAAAGTAAGAACGACTAAACAATATTTTTGGCACCAAATAAGTCTCTACTTGGGCTCGCAAAAAATTTTTGGATTAAACGTCACTTGACGTTGATATATATCATTTCAATTGGTAACCTGTTTTAATTGGTAAACACTATTCAAGGGTAAGTATAACCAGAAGAACTTAAGAGGCAGTTCTAACCTAAACCAAGCCTATAAAAATTATTTTTTAACTGACAATTTTTTTAGCTTTTTCTTTTGGAAACTTAATATGTGATATCCCATTGTTTTGTTTTTTATTTTCACTTCCTGAATACGATATCAAAAAAGTTAAAATGAAAACATGAAGTGTGGTCATACACAATCTGTTCACTTCACAATCTGCTATATGCAAGGACTATTTATTGCAAGTCTAATTACTTTATACAAAATGAAAGTACGCCCAAAAAATTAACAATAGCAGGTAGTAAAATTTTCATGATAAATAATTTCACGTTTCATTCAGCATTTACTCGCGATGGCACTATTGTGGTCCTAATTTTTATTTTATTTTTATCATTCCGTCCTTCCATACACAGATTTTTGTAAAGCTTTCAACAGTTTTCACCACAGTGCTTTAAAACCACATAGCACGTTTAAGTGATAGTTTATGCGGCAGTGCACACAAGTCACCAGGCGCGGATTTAGCGTTCTTTTTCGGGGGAAAGAGGGAGGGAAATAGAAGTCTAACATCAATCGAACAAAAAAAAAAAAAAACTTTCCTCAAGAGTAAAAACAGCGTTATTTTGTCTATTATTTGATAAGCTTATTGCTTTGTAGCATAAGATCTACAAATATTCCTTTTAAGTTTAGATTAAAAGGCTACAAAGAAAAATTTTGCTCTTAGCATATGAATGTCTAAATGATATCACAGGAAATAAATAATACTGCGAAAACTTTGGTTCTTGTTTTTTTTTTTCAAGCGTATTTACTTGTTATACGAGGCTTGTTGACATGCAGAGTGGGATTACAAACAAGAAACACTTGAAAACTGAGGCGTCATGTCCACATGCAGAACTTAAGTAAATCTTTGAGTTGTTTTAAATTAAACGTTTTTTCTAGTCTGACGGTCTATGACGGGAACAGAGCAGAGGTGCCTAACCTGCGGACCACAAAGGAATTTTTAATCATATTTTCGATCAACTTGAATTATTGCAGTGCTTCTAAATTAATTCAATGGAGCGCAGAAAATTTGAAATATACAAGTATTTACTTTTGGTCCATTAAGAAGTTTTTTGCTTTGTTTAGGAAAACAACTTTAAGAAAACAATAAAAAATGGTTTTTCTGGTCTTCAACTAAATTTGTGGTTCGAATTCCAGTTATTAAAGTGGTTAATTAAAAAAAAAACAATTAAAAATTAAGGTGAAGAACAAAAAAAGGTTTCACTTTTATTGCTCCACCGATTGCGGCCCGAGATAAACTTCCAGACAAAAATTTGGCCCGTTGGATAAAAGTTCGGGCACCCTTAGCATAGATACAACTTGCCTCCTCCTATTTCTTGCATGATTTTCTTAGTTTTAACTAAAATATTGTGAAATTTTACATGAGCTGCTCGCAGAATTTGCAGAGTGGACTGGAGATGACTCATACGGCTTTAAGATCTTTCTAAACCTTTATTACTTTTTACAATTTTTGAAGACGTACACTATGTAAACTATCACATCCTCGCAGATTTTCAGCGCAATGACAAACTGAGTAGATGGAACAGCTAACAAAGAACTTTTGCTTCAGTTGTGATATTCAATGTAGGAACTTCTGAAACAATTGGAATCATTTTTATGAACATCGTAACGGCAGCCTGTCGTTGTATTCATCTTGCAGGACGTAATCAAACTAAAGAGTGTTTTTTTCGTTTCACCTGAATAAGATTAATTTAGCATTTCCTCCAGTTTTCAAGTTCTGATGGACGACCATTTGATATAGTTACAAACTTTGGTTAAAATTGAAAATATTTTGAGAAAAGGTGCAAACTCGCATGATTTGGATAAAACCAAGTTCAATCTCAGGCTAAAGCAATGCACTGGATAGGCTTATTTAATCGGTTTTCATTTTTAATAGTCCTTGCGAATCCTTTCATTATACCCATCGTGGCAACAGCTTTATCGTAACTTTGGTCTCGGGATTTCGCACGTCACGACACAACTTTCTTAACTTGTCCTATAAGAGCAACGCCAATCTTTGTTTACTCAAATTCATTGGATGACTGAAGACTACAAACTAATCAACTTTTGTACACAATCTACTACAGTATATACCCTATGGCAGTGGTGAAAGTAAGCCGGAACGCCGTTTCGGTGAAAGATTTGCTGCCGGAACAACTTACCGGTGAAAAATTGGCTGGGAAATAGTCTTGATGCTAAGTGTCACAATCCTTTGTAATTTACTGTTCTGTTGCCGCCGCGGTAAAGCTTGGCCAATCAGAAAATGAAATTAAAACTAATCAGCAGACTTTTTACTTCCAATTTTTATGTTTTCAATTGGTGCAGAAAAAGTTTAGAACTGAATCTAGTCTGTAGCAAATTATAAGCATTTATAAAATTGATTTTAATTTTCTACTGCAAACGGAGCTTTTATATTATTGTTAGATATCGACTATTACCATTTAAAAGTAAAACTTTTAGGAATTTTTGTAGCTTAAATAATAAACAATTAAAAAATGCATAGAAAGATTAATCGATATTGAAAGAGAAAGGAGAATGCATAGGTAGAGGATTGCTGATTGCACTATTTTGGGCACTACCATTGCTCACCGTTTTTTGAACTTTAGGTGCTAATGAACTCAAAGTCTCATTACTGGTATTTTATTTTGAGTTAGACTTTGAGTTCATTAGCACCTAAAGTTCAAAAAACGGTGAGCAATGGTAGTGCCCAAAATAGTGCAATCAGCAATCCTCTACCTATGCATCAAGATCATGTTGAAGAAAAATGTTCTACACTTCATCTGTTAATATAAAATGAACAACATAAGATAAAAAATTTAATTAAAAAACAGTTGGATGCACGCTAGTGATGAAAAAGTACGATTTATTCTGTGTCGTGAGTCAATAATTTGGGAGTAAGAGCATCACGTGGTGTCAATATTTCTACTCCATGGGCAGAGGGCAGTGTCACTTTTTATGGTAGCACAAGGGAGGTTAAATCTCATCACTTCAAAAAAAGATCTATGGGCACAGAAGCTCAAAAATGCACAAAGAAGCTATTAATATATTTGAAAAGGCGAAGAAAGATGTATGTATTCCTTAATTTAAATGCATAGAGTGGGCAAACTGCATTTCAATCCACTGCTCGAGTGTTCAGGACAGTTAATATGTGGCAAAAAAATAGCTAATCTTCTGCATACTTTGAAAGGTTGATTAGCTTTCAGCAAGCTAATTCCATAGACATGGGACGTTTATTTATTTATTTTTTTTTTTTCATCTCTACATTTATCCTCCTGACTTGCAGGAAAGCGACGGAGGCGCTAATACATAGAGTAGGTAATTATCCCGACCTGATTCCGGAGATGCCAAGATATTGCTGTCCGCTTGGAATTAAATAGAGATATGACTGTAATTTAGAACTGCTTGCCAAGACCACCAAACAGGGGAAAGTGCCGTAAATTGTCTTTCCCAAGGACACAACAGAATGGCGCGAGTGGGTTTTGAACCGTGACCATGTTGATCATAAGCACGGCGCTTTAACCACTTGAACACGCTCCCGTAGCTAATGACATAATTGAGCATGTATTTTCACAGGTGGAGAAAAAATTTTTAACCAAAATTATAGAGACTAAAAGCAAGATAAATGTTCCAGCGAATAAATCTACTCGCGTGGGTGACAAATCAACTTTAATCGTGCTTCTAAGAGTTAGTGTTGATAGTAAAGCGGCGCCTATTAACCTTCCGTAGAATTAAAAAATCTGTGCGCTTCTCATCTTGCTCACAAAATTGTGGACTGTTGGCTAAAAAATGATTCACCATCAAGTTTCTCCAACAAGTATTCGTGGGATTTTGCAGTGATGAAGCTAGCGTGATGCTGGGGACCAAGTCAGGTGTCGGAAAGTTGCTTAAAGACAAATTTTCTGATATAATATTGTGACATTTTCTTAATCACAGCTTGCTGTAGGAAATGCACTAAAAATTACTTGTGATACAAATGATTTTTAGTCATTTCTTCATTTACATTCGCTGTACAGCCAGTCACCAATGAACAAGCGGGAACTTAGCGAATGCTGTCATGATTTGCAAATGACCCTGACAAAAATCGGAAAAGTGTTTACTGTTAGCTGAGCTGCTTCAACTTTCAGGAAAGTATTAGCAATTTGGCATTCTTTCCCAGCTTTGGCGCAACATTTTCACAAAGCTTCAAATGCCGAAACGAGACAAAGTACAGAAAAGGCCACATTTCAAGGATTATTATCTAAATTATGTACAAGTTTTGTTACAAATTTAGCGCTAATGGCGAATGTCTTGAAAGAATTTAAAAAATTATGAAAAACATTGCAAAATCGATATTCCACGCTACCAAAACCTTTGTTTAAACAAAAGTTTTGTTAAAAAACTTTACTCACTGCATTCACAAAACTAATAGAAAATCTTATTGCTTCCCCGGAAAAGCATTCCATTTTTACCCAAGAAACAGAAAAAGCAATGTCGTTCCAGAAAGTAGAATTGAGAGAAGGAAGAAGCCCAGCAATCAATCAGGTTTAGTTTATTTGGGGGTAGCTGATAACAAGAAACAAAGGATCTTCACTACGGCATCAAACAGAGCATAGCCTGGCGTTCATGCAACTTGAAAAGAGAACCACAAAACTCTTGTTAGTCAAATGGATGTGTTAGATCAGTGATGGCAAAACTATGACACGCGTGTCACTAGTGACACACAAAGAGATTTTGTCTGACACGTTAGTGAAAAGTTAGCAGGAAGTTTCCGTTACCTAATACGAGCAGTGGTGGATATTGGGCGAGGCGAGTGCGGCAGTTGCCTCAGGCCCCCCTTGAAAATACCGCATATAGTTTCATTTTGCTGCATAGTTTCATGTTTCATTTTGATGCATTTTTTTAGAGATCATTATGAAGTTGGAACAAAAAGTGGGAAATACGAGATCGATTCGAAGTGAAGACCTTTTTTTTTTTAGAGGCCACGATGATTTTAGGAAACAAAAGGGAAATACGAGATCAAAGACCTTTTTTTTAGAGAACACCAATTTTTGGGAATCCTTGCCTTGGGCCCCTAACTTTGAATATCCGTTACTGAATACGAGCATTCTGATGCGTTTTGATAATAATTAACTCCTATGCCATGTTAATTCATGATAGTACTTCAGTTTACAATAATAATAAAAATATAAATATGCCTAAAATTAAAAAACTGTTATTTAGAAGTGACAAGCGATGAGAAAAAAATACAAAAAAAAATTTTTTTGACACACCAATTGAAAAGTCTTGCCATCACTGTGTTAGATCCAGAAAAAATTGGACATGAAAGTCTTCGATTTGAAAAAGATGAGGTGAAAAGGTTATGTGTACCCTTCGTTTTAACAAGCAAGAACTCATCTTGCGTATATTGACTTCAAGGCAAGTGGAGGAAGAAGCATTCCTGACCAACTAAATAAGTTGCTGGTGGCCGTTAACACTCTTTAACCAATTAACGCCAACTGTGAATGAGGGTTCAGCGCCATGAACAATATTATTATTGGTATCAGAAATGTGATCACAACCAGTAACGGCCTTACAAAAGGGGAGCCCGGTGCAAAAAAAAATAAGGGGGCACTCTTTTGTGTCTCAACTATTTTTTGTCCCAAAATAAAGTGTTCTCTTTAAAAAAAAAAAAGAAAAAAAAGTGATCCCTTTCAATTTATATCCAAAATGTTTGTTTTTGTCTCAAAAACGTACTGTTCTCTAAAAAAAGGTCTTCACCTTTAATCAATGTCCAAAATCTTCATTTTTATCTCGAAAATATAGTGATCTCTTCAAAAAAATTGTCATTACTTTCAATCAATGTCCACAATCTTCATTTTTCTCCCAAAATTATGGTGACCTCTTTAAAAAAAAGGTCATCGCCTTCAATCGAGTACATCATCCCTGGCTTCGTCCTAAAGTGAAGTTGCAGACACGGGAACATTGTTATGGTCCTATTATAAAAAAATAGAGCAATATTTTGCTTGGAGGGCGCTTTTGGAAGTTTTTTAGGAAGAGCTCGGTGCGGTTGCTCCGTTCATTCCGCACTAAACCTGTCACTGGTCACAACCAGCAATTCCGAGAAGCAGCTCTTTATCAGCATTGTGGGGCCTCCGTGCAAAAAATTAAATTCAGAACCATACGTAAGAACTAGGCTTGGAAAAGGAAGAGGAGTAGCTCACTCAACAAGTGGCATGGTTTGTCAAAACTTGGAAAAGGTTAATAATATGAACCTTTATGAAAAGTCTTTAAATAATTTAGTGTTTGTTTTTGGTTATGTTGTTTATGTGCTGGGCTGAAAAAGTTTCGTTTATGTTTTTGGTAACAATCATGAGCCAATATAAATTTTGATTTTGATCAGCAATTACGGTAAGAAAATTGTTCTACTTTTACCACTGCCCAATATGATGTAATTTGACAGGCCTTTGACAAGTTAATGCGACATCTAATGTGTGCTTGGTTACAAAACCAATTTATCAGAAGAATTAATTTTAATTTATGGCTGGTTGAACTGGTTAAATCAACTCCGCAATATTAACTTGTTACCCAAGGACCTTGTTGATACCGGACCGCGTTGGTAAAAGGGACGTATTGACGGCGAGCATGATCAATTCGGTATCGGTTTAAAACCTACTCTGTACATTTTCGTTGTCTTTGGAAAAGACGCTTTAGGGCACCTTTTTCTGTTTGGAGCCTCAGAAAGATAAATAGAGATAATGATAAAATAATAATCCAATATCAAATTATAAACTGTTTAAAAAGTTACCCTTTGGGCCCATAATTAATCAAATAAATTTTTTCTTTTTTCCGCAGCCTTGTTTCGAAAAAGACCCATAAGAAATATTTTAAAGACAATTGTGGAATTCAGGGCATCAAAAAAAAAATAAAACAAAAATTGGTTTACATCAACATAAAAGTAAGAAGACCAAACATAATGTTTTTTCGTGATCACAGCTTTGGGATAATTTTATCTCGACTCAAGCAAATAAACAGAATTCGTTGTAACTGAAAATCATAATCTTTATCGCTTATTTAAATAGAATACAAACGCTGACACGTTACTGCTTGAGAACGCGACGAACTTTGAACAAGTACGAATTGAAGATATTTTAACAGCCAAACTACTTTCCCTTTCCACCTCTTATCTTCCGCGTAAACATTGGCAATTATTATTGCTACGTCATACTTGCGAATGTTGTAGCAATGCGCGACAGTTCTTCGCTGGTGATTAAAGGTGCGATTCTTGTTGTGATCAAGGCTGAAGACTTTTTTTAGTCTTCAACATTAAAAAATAAACTCGCTGGTAGCCTTCAGACAAAAACAATTCTTTAATGCGGTCGACAACAACAAAAAGGTTTTGTAACTTTCTCAAAAAGGAAAAAACAGTCTATAGTTACATGCAACAAAAAAAGACAATACGAAGTTTTAAAAATTTTTTACACTACTTTTAATAAAACTTTTTGGCTTGTTTTTTTCAACTATTTATTGCGATATTAGGTCGAATTTAAAAACAGCACATCTTACATCTGATTGAAAACAAAGACTTGGGAGTAACTTTTGGTTTTGAATACGCGCGTTATTTATTATGACACAGAATTAATTTTTGTTGAAAATTTGCTATATATGTTTTATTTATGACTTATTTTTTAAAATCTATTTTAGAAGAAAACTAAAATAGATTTTAAAAAATAAGTCATAAATAAAACATATATAGCAAATTTTCAACAAAAACTTTCATAATTTTTTGAAAGATCATCGTGATTGCGCAAGTTCAGAACTAGAAAAATAAAAAACAATAAAATTCTTGTAGTTGTCTCCAGGCTTAGTTTGAAAAGACCTAATAACGCCGTTTCTTGATCTAAAAAAGACTTTAAATGCCGTTCATTTATGATTTCATCATTCGTATTTCTCAAAGTAATCCAGGCTCCCCAAGAAGCAATTCGAATTTTTTTGAGAAAAAAATTACCGAGTAAGGAATTGGTGTGAAATTCAAGAACCTTAAAATTTACGTTGAAATTAAAAGTGAAGACTGCTTTGGATGCCGGTATAGTAGGGGTCCTCCCTGTTATTTGCCGGTCCGGCAGTTGTAGAAATGCTGTTAGCAATAAAGGATGTTGTTTTAGTATGTTTAATAAGTGGTTATTTCTATTTCTTTTTTTTAGCGTTAACTATAACTTTGCTTCCTTAATTCTAACCCCTTTGAAGATATTGCTGCGAGAATTTTATCAGACAGTTGCTGCCTGTGATGAAAGTACCACGTTATTTTTACGAGAGAAAAGTGTTCTACAGGATCAGTAGTTATGTGAGAAGTTTAGGGTTATGTGTTATGTGAGAAGGTAGGCCACATACTCAGAGGTGGGCGGCAGAGCGCAACTTGCGCGATTGCAAAAGCTGCGCTGCGCTTTTATACTTTTTGAAAAGCGTTGCCCACTTTGCGCTGCGCTCTTGATCAGAGAATTACAAGTTGCGCTTAATTGCGCCGCGCACCGAGAAATAAAAAGACTACTTGCACTTCATTGCGTTGCGCTTCAAAGATTAAACAAATCAATTGCGCTTTGTTGCGTTGCCTTTTATAGTCCTATTTTGCAAAAGCGCAATCTACTTTGGTTGTTTTTCAATGAAGCCAATTAGAAAATCGATTGGGCTGTGCTTATGATTTGAAAAAGTATATTACGTTTTAATTGATTTAAAAATCACGTTGCGCTTTCCTAAAGTAAGAAAAAATGCCCACCTCTGCACATACTATACCAGAATCATAGCGGTAGGCCACATACTATACCGGAACCCTTTTTTGTCTACAACCTAATTTGTGATCTGAATTCGGCAGCGTGGTCGAGTGGTTAGAGCGCTGGGATTGTGATCGACATGGTGTCGATTCAAAACTTACTCGCGCCATTCTGCTGTGTCTTTGGAAAAGACACTTTGCGGACATTCCCCTGCTTGGTGGTCTTAGCAAGTAGTTTTAAATTACAGTCATATCTCGATTAAATTCCAAGCGGACAGTAATATCTTGGGATCTCCGGAAGCATGTCGGGGTAATTGCTAGCTCTATGTATTAGCGCCTCGGTCGCTTTCCTGCAAATCAGGAGGCTAAATATAGAGATAAAAAATAAAAAATAAAATTTTGGTTAATTACATAGGTCATTAGCAAAATTTATATTAAAATTATAGTGAAGATAAGAAGATAAAAAAAAGTCTTCGTTTTTATTTCAACGTAAGTTTTACGATAAACTTTCCGGATAACCAAAATTCGAATCACAAATTTAGTTGAAGACCAATAAAAAAATAATAATCAAAAAAGGTCTGGCTAAATATAACAATACGGATTTTTTTAATTTTAATTTTAGGGGAATGACGAGACCTGAATTCTAACAGGGAACTGGGCAAAAACTTTTAGAATAACTGCCAAAGACCTTTTATTAGTGAACTTGGAAACTCGCTTAAACAGAAAAATGTACGGTAAAGATAACAAAGGAAACAAAACTATTTCGTTTGTTCTCGCACATGGAGCACTTTTTAAGAAATGGTTAAATTTTTCGAAAGGATCAGAGACCATGCATTTTTAAATAATTACTTTTGTAACTTTTTTTATTGCCCATGTTTCAATGTATACCGCTATGTCACTGATTCCTTCTTATTTCGACGACGTATGTGAGTTTTAATACGAACAACTACTGTGTACTGGACGAAAATATAAAATTTGTCACAAACTTTGTTCGGGAATCCTAAAGGACCAGTTGAGCTAGGTAACCCGAATACCTGCGCTGAAACAAAGCTGTGTCTAATTTTAGTTTATTCCGACTCAAGAAGTAGTGTTGCTATGAGCCTGAAGCTTTTATACAGTTGATTTAAACGAAAGCTCGGATTGGTTTGTTGAAGACTCCTCTTCACAGACAAACAGAGATTCACAGTCTTCACAGACAAACTCTATAAGAACGAATGTATTACAAAAATCACGACCGACGAAATTTCTATTTCACGCTTTGCCAAACTGCAAAGCGAAATCAACACTATAACTTGATTCAATCAACAAAAATAATTTTACCTCTGTAGAACACAACTCCCAATCACTGGCGCAAAATAAATTCAACAATCGTCAAACGATAAAAAATTTAACGAGCCACCTCCTGTGCCCAAAATCACTTTCACTCGAACCGTTTCTCGAGTCGTCTCAAATTACCTAATAATGTCGTCTCGCTACGCATCGCCTTTATATAGAAAAAAAGATTACATGATGCAAATTTACTCGTAAACGCTAGACCGTTCTCCAATTCTCTAGGGAAGGCGCCTGTTCTCGAGCCAAGTAACATATACGTGAAGATTCTAAAAGTAGCGAGCTATCAAAGCTAGGACAAAAACATATTACGTCATTACTGTCGGCGAAAAGAGAAAAAGGATACATGAAATAAATCAAGCGAATCGAGGCATTATACTATGCAATAAAAGATTAGCGATTCACGGCGACGCGGTTATTAATTCATAATGAAACTTTGAATTACTTTTAACGGGAATACACTACATCGTCATGATTAAAATTATTACGAATGAAGTGTGACAAAATCTTTATTGATTTATTGATAAAAATGATTGGTGATTCAACAAAACTTGCAATCATTGCAGTAGCGACTTCGCCACTCGGGCTACTCGGCTAAGCCTGAGTGATAAAATAAAAGCTGACATTATTTAATTAGAATTCTTTAAAGTCAATATTGATTCTACAAAACTCGGGCTCATTACAAGACATCTGACATCGTATAAAGTTTCTACGATGCTAGATCGTACTTATTAGTCGTTTCGTAGTTGCTTTATAATAAATATTACTAAACCACCTACAATACGACTAATAAGTACGGTATGCAGTAGTTGTTTGTTTTTTTTGGTTGGTTTTTATGTTGAACTCGGGCCACAGAAAATTGATCCTAGTTACAGGATAGAGAAAGTAGCGATTTACAAGTACGCGTAGAGCGTAGACGGTCGAAGTAAGCATTTCTTTGCTTAACCCTTATGTTCAACTCGTGCTTCAGAGAAATAGCCATGGATTAGCACAAAGAAAAACAAGAAATTCACAAGCGCGTGTAGACTGTCGAACCACATACTTCTTTGCTTGACTATTGTGGGATCTTTTGTAGAAAGCCCCCGCCACTGATACAAAAATGTGAGATTTGAGAAAAACACCTCGCCACGTTTTTAAGTACTGCACAGTGGCGGGGGTGTTTTTTTGGCGGTGACTTTCTACAAAAGATCTTTTTTATGTTCAACTCGAGCTGTAAAAAAATAGTCGGAGAAGAAAGTCAGAAAAATTGCCTTGCATTGTGACTATTGTGATGCAACAATCATTAGTGATTGGGTAATCGCAGGCAGGAAGCCTGAGCAAAACTTTGTTTTCTGGTAAGATATAACAAATGATTAACAATTTTTGGTTTTAGCCACCGTATATTTTAATTTATTGCAAAATTTTAGCCACTATCTTTAGCCTACAGTAATTAATCTACTGTGTATTTGTAATGTATTTGCAACTGGTTGCATCGGTATCCCGAGTAGCGAAAAAGTCCTGAAGTCGCCCCTGATTCATTACTATGTTGACAATAAAGTTAATTAAGTTATATTATTACATGTGTAAAATTGACTTGATTGTGTAAAGTGTACATTAAAATGCGAAGTGTCATATGCCTTGAAAAAATATGAATAACTTCGGTACGTGCATCTTTCAAATAGTTTATACTGTAAAACTAATTTTGATCATATTTTTTGAAATGTAGCAAAGTTAAGTGTGATTTTTATGGGTGTTAATTTTACTCTTTTCACGCTTTTAATTTTACGCTTTTCAGCTAATTTTGCTCTCAATTTCCTTAAAACTTTTACGTAATAGGCGCCTGTAACAGTTTTTTTACATTATAAAAAATCTACTAGCACAACTCCTTCAGAGTCTCAGAAAACAGTTGCCATTACCTTCTTGACAGACCTCTCAGAATTGAATTTGATTGGGCCAGATGATCCATGTGGGAGCCATTGTTTGGACTGCTGTTTTATTTCAGAATCATACTGGTAGACCCATGTTTCATCTCCTGTTATAATTCGATCAAAAAAGCGGTCTTCATCTACTTCAATTTTGAGCAAAATCGCCGTTGACAATTCACTTCTGAGATTGAGCTGATTTGGGCGCAACGCTTTTGGCACCCATCGCGCCGAAAGCTTGCTGAAGCATAAATCGTCATGCGGAATTGAATGAGCTGAACCAACTAATATGCCCACAGTCTCAGCTATCTGATAAACCGTCAATCGTCCATCTTCTTTGACTAGGTTCCTAACAAAATCAATTTTTTCATTGTTTTTTGAGGTTGTTGGTCTTCCACGACCCTTATCATCTTCAACAGCTTCTCTACCATCTCGAAATCTTTCAATCCACTTGTAAACACAAGTTTTCTTCGGAGGATCATCTTTATAAACGGTCTGCAGAGCTTGAATGATCTCCGTTCCTTTTCAACCAAGCTTTACCAAAAATTTGATGTTTGTTCTTACCTCGAAATCCTTACGCTCCATGGATTAAAAAAACTACCTTAAATAAACTAGCTCTTGACAACTTCGTTTACGAGTGCAAAATGAATGATAGCAATTATTCGATCACAAAGAATATGCTTTTTATGGCTAGGATGCTAAAATACTTTTTTTTTTGCTGGCACTCTTGTCACGGGAGAATTCCGCATATTTTTTGAATGCCCCTCGTATCACTATTAGACTACTAGCCGACAGTAATATATTATCATTTCCGGAAACAAATCGGGGTAATTGCTTGCTCTAAGTATTAGTAGGCCGTCGGTTTCCTGCGAGTCAGGAGAATAAATATAGAAATAAAAGAAAATAAAGCAACTAATTGGCTACCCGAGCAATAGCATTATGCAAAATACAATTTGCTTATTACGCTTCGCCGTTATCATCACTATTTGCTGGTCTCTAATTTCACGCTTTATACTTCGAGAATATTGATAATTTGGAAAACTGCAAAACGGTGTGGCAACTCTGTACACATGGACTTGTTTTGATTTTAATTTATTTTAAACGTTATTTCAAGGAGAGGTTGAAGGAGAGCAATGTCCCAGTCACATTGAATTATTTCTTATTTTATTGAAATTGTTACTTCCGTTTTTTTCGTTCTCTTGTTTTTTGTGACTAAATAAAATATGTCTGTCTGTCTGTCTGTCTGTCTGGTCAAATCTCCCCTAAGAAGACTTTAAATTGACAATCGTTCTAACAGTTTTGTTCATTCTTTGTTATAGTTTTGTTCGAATTGTTACCACAACATACCCAATCCAATCAATGCTTGAATTTATGACAATTCTTCCACAGTTCTAATGTCATGCTAAATATTTGCGTAGTTTAATTTAGCATTAGGGTTAAGTGTTAATTGATTTGAAATTAAATATTAAGAATAAACTAATAGCAAGGTGGGTGGGCACCTGGTTACAGTATTCACATAAGTAAATTGTGTACTTGAATCAGTTTGCTACAGCCAATAACTGAATTGTTGTGTGTTTGAATTGTTATGAGAATGTGTAATTGAATTTAATGCTTGAATTTCTATTGATTTGGATCAACTGTATGCTTGAATTTTTGTGCTTGTATGTGTATGCTTATATAAATGTATATTATGTTGCATGTATATATGTGCTATATGTATGTATACTTGAATTTTGTCCTTATATTGAATCAGTGCTTGTATATTGTATTTATCGTATATATCTTTGGAAACATTTCTTTATTGCTTGGGCAGCATATTGGTCACTTTTTGTGACTAATATGTTTAAGCAACTTAAAAATCTGTTTTTTGTTTGTTTGTATATTCAAAATTTTAAGGTATTTTCAAGAAGTTACTGTAAACAATTTTTGGGTCTTTCCATGAAGTCAACATAAGCAACTTTTTTTTTGGTAAAACTAACCCAGAATACCTCTTTTAGCACCTGTTTTAGCACCTGAATGGATTAAAGAAGAAACTAAGAGAAAAAGGATTTTTCAGAAAGCAATGGTAACTGCAAGGGGATCCAGGTTACTTTCACAAACCAAAATCGCTTACTGTGACTTCTTAAAAAGACCCCAATTTTTTGGTGAAACCAACCTGAAATCCCCCAAAGCACTATAATGGAATATAAAAGAAACCAAGAGAAAAGGATCTTTCAAAAAGCAATACTAACCACCAGGATGATCTGGATTAGTTCATGAACATAAGTTGCTTATAGTGACTTCTTGAAGAGACCCAAATTATAAATATTAAACAATTTTAGGATCTTTTTAAGAAGTCACCACAAGAGATTTTTTTTAAGTAAAACTAACCTGGAATTCCCCTTATAGCACTAGAATGGAATAAAAAAGAAGCCAAGAGGAAAAGGAACAATAATAGGATCTCCCGTACTATCGGCCGTCATCTTCATTTTTAAAACTTTTTCTTCTCTCGTTTAAAAACCTTCTCTCGTTTTCACTACTCTCACTCACTTTTCTCTTTTCTTTCTCCTTTTAAGTAAATAGCGAGCTATACATTTAAACCAATTCGGGCAAGCTAAGCTTTGCGAAATAAAATACTTAAAACATCTATTTTATATATTTACCACTATATTTTCAATTAGTGAACACTAACAACTTCATTTTATACCAAACTATTTACTTTAAATGCTGTTTTAGTTTTGATTTGTACGACGGCTTACAATAAATGAGATGATAATCGGTCATACGACCAAGCTAAGCTTTGTTGATAAAAATACGAAAACGAGAGAAGGTTTTTAAACGAGAGAAGAAAAAGTTTTAAAAATGAAGATGACGGCCGATAGTACGGGAGATCCCAATAATAACCATACAGGAATCCAGGTTAGTTTCATCAAAAAAAATTGCTTACAGTGACTTCTTGAAGAGATCCCAAATTTACATGTCTTGGAAGACTGACAATCAATTTGTTACCATCTTTTATGAAAATTTTTTTAAAAATTTTAATCTGTAACTTATTCATACACATTTAATACTTTGACATATTTTTAACACAAGGTAGATAAAGTGAGCCTAAATGTTAACTTTATTTTTATGATTTTAACACATTGATTAAAGTTATCCCAAAGTATGGGTAACTTTGTTCAGCAGTTTGCTTGAAAGCATTCAGCTGCAAATTGTTATGATGTCATCAAAGTATTTTATTCAATGCCTCTGAGGCAAAGTGTTATGATCAACAGGAAAAGAGTTTTCTTATTGACAGTATCAGATTATTAAAAGCTAGAAACCTATAAAATTGATCAAAGTTACCTCATTTTACATTGCAATTCATTTTACCAAACAATAGTAGTAATGTTAATGAGACAAGTTTACTTATGTGTATATTTAAGAATCATCAATAATAACCTAATCAGACACTTATGATTTTTTATTTTATTTGCACAAATTTATTAAAAAAAAGAATTTTTGGATATTAACTGCATTAATTACATCAACTTTCAAAAAAAATTTTAAGTTATTTTGTTTCATTATATTGTTATAATGGTGTTTGTATTTTGATGCAAAATTAGAAGAGTCAGTATTTAGTAATTTTGTTGATAACTGTATTGAATCTATTAAACATGAGTAAAAAGCAACTAGGTAAGCTATTTAAATTTTTTTTTGATATTTGTATAAAACTATACAAAAAAAGAATCTCTTCAGAAAGAGACCGTAACTGTTGTTTGTGAATAAAATTAACCCAGAATCCCCTTACAGCTCCATGAGGCAATAAAAAAAACTAAGAGAAAAAGAATCTCCAGAAACAATAGTAACCTTAAGGGGATTCCAGGTTAGTTTCACTAACAAAAATTGCTGACGGCTATTTATTGAAGGGACTTCAAAAAAATTGTTTATGATATTCTAATATTAAGCCATTTTACCTTTTTCAAATCTTGATTAAGTCATATTTACTTGTTGCTACAAGTGTTATATTTTTTTGACATTTTAACAAGTTTTTTACTGACTAGGCCTAAGATTATTAGGTTCTTGTTCACTATTTACCATCACTAATCTTCTTGTGCATTTCCCAGAATTTAAAAGCTTATGAAATTGTCTTGGAAAATAGTGAACGAAAACCGATTATTGTTTCAACTTATTTTAAAGCCATAAGCTCTGTAAGCTCTTGATTTTTAGCTTAATTGAAAATTTAATTTTATAAAAATAGGTGGTACAATGCATGTTTTGAAAGCAATTTTAACTTTTTTATAAATGCAAATGGTTTCACAATTACTTGTCAAAAAGTTTTTTGTTGTTTGTTTCAGCGATTCTCAGTGTTTCCAATAAAACTGGTTTGATCACATTTGCTGAAAGATTACATAAACTTGGAATTGAATTTATTGCTTCTGGTGGAACTGCTCGAAAAATTAGAGAAGCTGGTATTGAAGTGAGGTATGTTTTTCTATTGTTTTTTTCAAATGTTATCTTGTAAAATTGAAAATTTCCTTGCAGAGATGTCAGTGATGTTACTGGTGCTCCAGAGATGCTTGGAGGAAGAGTAAAAACTTTACATCCAGCTGTACATGCTGGTATACTGGCAACCAATTCTCTTTCTGACAACAAAGATATGAGTGACCATGACTTCAGATACATACAGTGAGCTAAAATTTAAAAAAAGTTAATTTTGTTAAATTGTGTATATTGTTTTCAGAGTTTGTTATCAATTATTTTTGTTTTAATAAGCTAAATTAGTTGCAGTCCAGCTACTTAGGTCTGCAAGCCTTTATTAATATGCTTAAACATTCCCATGCCAGCCAGCATTAAATATTAAAAAACACTTTCAATTTAATTGTAATGCATAACCACTCTTGCAAATATATAAGGCATATCCCTTTGACTTGCTATATAACTGCAAAGTGAACCTGCAACTAAATTTGCTTTACTTGAAAGTTATTTTAAATTTCGTTTAGTGAATAAGAGCACCATAAGATGGCAAACTTATATGACACAGTCATGTTTTAAAACTGTTGTGTGCTTGGGAGAAACACTTCACGGCACTTTTGTCTGCTTGGTTGCTTTAGCAAGCAGCTCGAACTTTCAGTCATATTCTATATAAAAACTTAAAAGCCAAATAAAGAATTTCAACCATACAGCATTATTGTGGTATCTTCAAAAGCAGATCTGGGTAAAGGCCCGTTTCCACTACGAGTGTAAAAAAAAGCATTCTTTGTTTGTTTTATTGATCTTTTTTTGTGCTCGCTTCAATCGAAGATCAATAAAAGAGAAAAAGAATGCTCTTTTCCATGCTCGTAGTGGAAACGAGCCTTAATTGTTTGACTATTGCCTTAAGTATAATACTGGCCAACAAAAAAAATTTTTTTCAAATGCCCAAGATATTTAAACAGTTTAGGGTAATTTTGGGCCACTGAGTTTGAAAATGACATGTTTGGCTCTAGTTTTTGAGATATTAATATTTTTCATTTTTGGCAAGATAAGAATTGTTAAATTTTGTATCTGCCAAATGTGAACACGAGTAGGACTATCAAAATGATGTGTATTGGAAATGTCTCTTATGTAATATGCATTCCTTATTTCCTACCAAGTACTCTTATACCATTACTTTAATAGTAAAATATTAAAAAATCTTTTAAATTTAATTCAACAGGCTCTATTTTTCACAGCACAGGTTACTTGGCTGTACATATGTTGTTGTATTGTATATCTTTACCTTTATGAGTGATTTTTTTTAGTTTTTGGCCAACTGTACACCATCAGTCAACATACCAGGTGATGGGAGTGCAACAGCTTCATCTACTGTATGTACTCCCTTCAGCTATCATACCATGGCAGATGATGTCAGTATCACATTCTGTAGCTATTTTTTTGTAGACTACATGTTGTTGTCAAAGTTTAATAGCTCTGTAGTCAAAGAAAGGAGTACCATGAGTTTAGTTTGAGCTTATAATCACATGACTAAAGTTTGAAAAATATGAAGGGTTTTGCAATTTTACTGAAAATTTGGTTTATTTAAGGTTTGACAGTAAACATGATTAGACACTACACTTGTGCCCAAAATTATTTATATCCCTGTCAATAAGTCATATTTAGTTAATTATTGGAAAAACATAATACTTTTAACCTAGATTGGAGATATATTAATCTAATAAAAGTATTTTAACTATCATATAACTTAACAAGTGATAGGTTAAAAATATTATGTTTTTCCAATAATTAACAAAATATGAATTATTGACAGGGGTATGAATAATTTCATGTATTTTTATCTGACTCAACTAGAGCATTTATTCTTTATCACAAAATAATATGTACTTTAGATACTGAATTCTACCCATTGCTTTAGCTGTATTTAATTGTTATGAGTTTATCTTGAAGAAACTGTCACAATGATCCTGAGAAGGATGTACTTTTGATACTGAATTTTACCCATTGAAGTCCTGGTTAAGTGACTTCCTTTCTTCCTGTTTGCGCTGACTCAAAATTCCCAAGATCTGGAGAAGAGCGCTTGTGGTCGCGATCCCAAAACCAGGAAAGCTCATGGGGGACCCAAAGAGTTATCGACCAATATCTCTGCTCTGTGTCCCCTACAAGATCCTCGAGAGGCTTATCTACGCCCGCGTTGAACCATTAATCGATCCGCTGCTCCCTAAAGAGCAGGCTGGGTTCCGACGCGGGAAGTCAACCGTAGATCAAGTTGTTCTGCTAACCCAGAACATTGAGGATTCTTTCAAGGCTAAAAAGAAGGCCGGTGCCGTATTTATCGATCTGACAGCTGCTTATGACACTGTTTGGCACCGTGGCCTTACCTGCAAGCTGCTGAGACTACTTTCGGATAAGCACATGGTCAAAATGATCATGGAGCTTGTCCGAAATTGAAGTTTCACCCTTACCACCGGTGACAGCAAGCAAAGCAGGCTACGCCGTCTTAAAAACGGCGTTCCTCAGGGATCGGTCTTGGCTCCCCTCCTATTTAACATCTTTACATTCGATCTTCCTTCCACGATTTCCAGAAAGTTTGCTTATGCTGATGATCTAGCATTGCTGCATTCTTCTGGAAACTGGAAGGACTTGGAGGGGACTCTAAGTCAAGACATGTCCACACTTTCAGCATATCTCCAGACTTGGAGGTTGAAGCTCAGTCACACTAAGACAGTGACGGCAGCCTTTCATTTAAATAACCGAGAGGCCAAACGTGAGCTAAAGGTCTACAACAACAGTAGACTTTTACCGTTCTGTCCAACCCCTACTTACCTTGGGGTAAAACTGGACAGATCGCTCACGTTTTGTCATCATTTAGTGGCATTGCGCAAAAAACTATCCTCGCGCGTCACACTGCTGAGGTGACTCGTGGGCTCGGGATGGGGTGCTGGTGCTAAAACACTACGCATAGCCACCTTGTTTCTAGTCTACTCAACAGCTGAGTACTGTGCGCCAGTCTGGTGTCGCAGTGCTCACACTCGCCTCATTGACAGTGTCTTGAATGACGCCTTGCGCATAGTCACTGGATGCCTGCATCCCACTCCAACGGACCACCTACCTGTACTCTCAGGTATCCAGCCAGCTGAGCTTCGCCGAATGGGAGCGACACTCTCCTTGGCTTACCGTGGATCTCTGGACCCCAATCATATCTTGCATGGTCTATTAAGTGGGTCCTCAGATACTGGCCAAGTGAGACTAAGATCCAGACGCCCGTTTGTGCCAGGTGCGCGGAATCTCTTGGACAACCTTGCCAAACTTGGCATCCGCGCCTCTGAATGGACAAATCACAAATGGAACACGGAGTACTGTGAAAATGCTTCCAGGCTCCGTGCTTTTGTGCCCAAGACTGGTGCCAGACCTGTTGGGATGGGCTTACCCCAAGCAGCTTGGGTTAAGCTCAACCGCCTGCTGACTGGTGTTGGGCAATTCCATTTGTCCATGCACAAATGGGGTCTCGGTCCTTCACCGAATTGCGAGTGCGACACCCTAGAGCAAACCGCAGACCATGTACTAACAGCGTGCCCTATACATCGGGCACCACATGGAGCACGAGGTCTGACGGTTTTGGATGACGAAACTCGATGCTGGCTTAATGACATCACTGCCAGCATCTGATCCAGGCAGTGCAGCAGTCTGGGGTAGTAAAAGGATAAACCCTCGGCCCCAGTCTTGTTTGTGTCTGACCTGGAGTGGATGCCCTTCAAACGACGACAATGATGACCCATTGCTTTACCTGTATTTAATAGTTATGAGTTCATCTTGAAGAAGCTGTCTCTGACAAGTTTTGTTCCATCTGTGATCAATATGCCTTCAAAGACCAAAGGAAAGCTATCACTAATTTTGTGAGAAAGGCATACTTTGCATATTTTAAGGTGAAGCTTGGTGGCCAAGATAAGCCATGGGCACCTCATATTGTGTGCAAAGCATGTGTAGAAAACCTGAGAAAGTGGACTAATGATATGCTTGCAGGTCTTAGATTTGGTGTACCAATGGTTTGGAGAGAACCAATAAACCATTTTCATGACTGTTACTTCTGTTTGGTGGACCTAAAAGGGTTTATTTGTCACAAGAAAAGTGCTTGAAATTACCCCAATTTAGAATCTGCTCAGCGACTGGTGCCTCACTGTGAGGAAGTATCTCTGCCTGATGTACCAAACATATCTATAGAATATGATGCATTTCATAAAGAGGTAGAAAACTCTGCCAGTGAAAGTGGAGGTAGTGTGTTTAAAAGTAATTCAGAGGAGCTGAGTGATCTTATCAGGGATCTTAACTTATACAAAGAAGCTGCTGAAATTTTAGGTTCCCGGCTCAAAGACAAAAAGTGCTTCAGAACCAGAGTTTTAGGGACATTACATGTCAACTCACACCCTTTTCAGCATTTTTTTGCCGACCATCTCCAATTTTGCTGAAATTTGGTATGTTTGCAGGTTTGAACGAGAAAATGTCTCACACCAAATTTCAAGTTTCTAAATCAAATAGTTTTTGATATATGAAGGTTTAAAATTAGACACAAAATCGCCTCTTAAACGCCCCTAATCGAGCAAAAGTGGCCCTTCTGGCTTTATTTTTTGTTTGATTTCAAAGATGTTAATATCATTGGAAAGCTCTTTTCAGTAGCTTTCCAATGATATTAATATCTCAAATGTATCTATATAAATAAAAAAGTTATGTTTTGTTGTGACCTTGACCTCGCATGACCCCAAAAACCCCACTCTATAATAGACAAAAAAAATTTTCTATATTTTTGTTCCTCACATAAATAACTGCATCACATTTCAGGAAATCGTACAAACAAAAATTTGTAAACTTCAACTAATTTTATGGTATTATATGACTAATAATATGCTTCACAATGTACCAATGTATCCAGGGCTGGGGAGCCAGACCCAAGTTCTGATATTGTGTGGAGCCGGAGCCATCAAAATTTTTGCTGGCTCCAGCTCCTAACTATATATTTTTTACATTTGAAAGTCAATTAATTAATTTGTGGATCTAAACATGCATTAGATAATGTAAAAACTGTGTTTGTGTTTGAGTCATTTGTTTAAGATGAGCAGCATGGACTGTGAGATGGATGCCCATTGGTAGGATACTGGTTTTGTCTTGCAGGCCTTGAATATTTATGTCTCATGTGTAGTCAGTAGCAATGAACAAAGCTGTGTTCTGAATGGTTTGCAGTTTCTTGATGTTGGTGTTTGATATGGTGTTTGCATATTCCAATATGGGCGAATGATAGCTTTAAATAAGAAATGATTAGTTTGTTTTGTTTACACCATTTGTTTGAAGTAAGTGCTTTGAGAATGTTAAGCGTTTGTTTTGCTTTAATTACGGTGAGATTTATGTATTATAAAAATGTTAGTTTTGTGTCAAAAGTAATTCCAAGAGTTTTTGGGTGTTTTGTTGTTGGTGGCGTTTGATTGTTTAAAATTAAATGATAGAGTTGTCCCATATTGAGCTGGGTCTGGTGTAAAAAGTGTATTACTTTGTAAAATTATTGTTGAATTAGTTGTTGTTTTTTAAATGGTGATTGGTGTGAGATGCTGTGATTGTTATTTCATCGGCATATGTTTAGATTCGTATGTCTTTTGGGAGGAGAGTAATCTTAGAGATGTAAATTTCAAATAATGTTGGAGACCATATTCCAAAATTTTGGTACTCCAGATGTTGATTTATTTGAATTTTGAAAGTGTGCTATTGGATTGAATGCATGCTTGTTGTCCTTAAATGTGGTTGGCTATGAACTTAATGATGTTCGTAATGTTTGTTAGTATAAGTTTGTTTTTGTTCACTGTATCAAACGCCTTGCTCATGTCCAAAGCTACTGCTACAGTGTGATGTTGCCTTGGATTGTTGAAGCCTTTTTTGATTTGGTGAAAGATGTTATGCAAAGCAGTGTATGTAGAGTGTTTGTATTTGAAACCATATTGATTAGAAATACCTGGAATATTTTCTGTTATTTATGGTAGAAGCGCTTTCTCTGGTGCTTAGGCAATGGGTGATAAAAGTGATATGGATCGGTAGCTTGTGCTGATGTTGTGGTCCATGTTTAGTTTTAAGATAGAAATGGTTTGGGCACCTTTCCCAAGATGTAATATTGTGTTAGTGTTGGAGGAAGTGTTGTACATATTTGTGAAATATTTGATAGAAAGTGATTTTAGGTGTTTCAGGGGTGACTGGTAAATTCCACCATAGGTAAACTTTACCATGGTTGTTTTCAGGTGTTTGTTTTGTGTTCATGTATATGTTTGTTTATGTGATTGTTAAAGTAATGATTTGGGGTGATCTGTTTCGTTTGCAAGAGTGGTTACGTTGCTGAAGGAGCTTGCAAATATGCCTTGGCAAGTGAGTGCAATTTGTGCTGTTTTCATTTTCTGTAAAGATAAAGAGTCTGTCAGCATCCAGTATTGCCTCGACAAAATGTTTGTTTGCCTCATGGACATTTGTGGAATGGGGTCTGTAGAAGATGAGATCTTTGATATGATGTTTAAATGATGTCCAAATGGATTTTTGGTAATTTGTTATTGTTTTAGTGAAGTAAGATGGAGTTGTTTTGGTCTTGTGATGTACTGAGGGCGGAGAGTAACAATAATGGTCTGATGCAAGGGAGGAGATGGTCTTAGTGAAGTAGGCTTTTGTGTTTGATTGGATGGTCGACATGTTGAGCGTTTGTGATTAATGTGATGTGATTTGAGTTATTCAATCAGTTCTCCTCTATGGACTTTAGTCTGCACATACCATAATTGCTAGTGAGCATTGACATCTACAGTGATGATTGTGTTTGGACAATTTGTTTTGTATGTAAATGTGCTGGATATATCAAGTCTTTTTTTGTTTGAGATATATGCAGTAATTGGTAGGACCCTTGTATAAAACATAACTCTACCCATTGAACCCTTGGGTAATAGTAAGCCCTTGGATAGTGCAAGTTAGTAAATTTTTAATGATCGATATACGAGGTGCATTCAATAAGTTTCCAGACTTTTTTTGTACAGGCATTTATAATTGCCGTAAACTCGAGATATTTCAGTATGTTGTTACTATACTCCTTATGAGATGATTGACCAATTTTTTCTTGTTTAGGTGCAAATTTATAGCTACAGTAGGAATTAGAGTACACCTTACTAAATCCTGATTGTCACAGCTGGTGAATTTCAAAAATGCAATCTGGACGTGAGGACACATTAGAAGAATGGTATGCGATCAAGTTCTGTTTTAAACTTGGAAAAACTGCCACGGAAACGTATGGTATGCTTCAGACTGCTTATGGACCATCTTGCATGAATCGATCATCAGTTTTTCAGTGGCACAAGAGATTCAAGGAAGGCAGGGAGTCCTTGAGGGATGATGTCAACCCAGAAACTCATGATGATCCCTTTTTTTGACAGCATGGGCATAATCTACATTCACTGGGTTCCCACTGGAATCACAGTCAACAAGGAGTACTATATTGAAGTTTTAAGGGAGTTCAGGAAGACATTCCGTTGGAAGAGGCCAGAACTCTTCGAATCAGGTCAGTGGCATTTCCATCAGGACAATGCCCCAGTCCACAAATCCATCCTCGTCACAGACTATTTGACCCAGATGGGCATCAAGACGGTTCCCCATCCTCCCTACAGCCCGGACCTTGCTCCCTGCGACTTTTGGCTATTCCCAAAGCTCAAGGAAAACCTCAGAGGCAATCGTTATTCCACAATTGAGGACATGAAAGAGGCTGTGACAAGGGTCCTAAACACGCTCACACAAGAAGACTTCCAGGGGGCTTTCCAGAAGTTGTTGGAATGGTACAACAAGTGCATTGATGTCGGAGGAGAATACTTTGAAGGGGACTAGAGTTTTTTGTGTGTACGGTTAATAAAAGTGTCCATACCAAAAAAGTCTGGAAACTTATTGAATGCACCTCGTATCATCTAGTTATCCCTTATTGGCCAATATTTATATATGTATTATCAAGTTGAAGCTGGAGCTGGAGCCAGACCCAGAGCCTAACCTAAATTAGGCTGGCTCCCCAGCCCTGAACTTTTATCGTCACTAAAAGTAGTGTTTGTGCTTTGATGTTTTAACTATTGTTTAACTGTTCATATTGCCTAATTTTGCTTGATTTTTACATTAAGCATGATTTGCATGTAGAAGGCTTTATGCAATAGCAGTTGCTGCTTTTCACAATATCACATCATAAATGAAAAAGTACTGTATGGACATGCTTGAAAAGGCAAATACAGTCCCATCAAGCCTGTTGCATAAAGGGAATACCAATGTCAAAATTGGTGTATCTTTATTGCTTTTTTGAAGCAAAAATATAAAATATCTCAAAAACTAGAGCCAATTTGAAAAAACCAAGGTCATTTTTGGATTCAGCAACATCAAAATAGCCTAAAACTATTGAAACTTTTTTTACACAAAAATTTATGTTGACCAGTGTAATGCTTCTGATGTTTTCCTGCATTTCAAAAGGATAAATAAAGATTGTAATAATTTTTTTTTTCAAAAATTTATAGAAGAAAGCCAGTTTAGACTTTATATATAAATCACACTTTGTTAAAGTTCCCAGATGGCACTCATAGTAAAATTTTGGTTTTACAATTTGTTATTTGTGGGCCCTGCAAAGACGCATACAAGCTGAAAAAAGTTAAGAAAAAAACTAGCATAAAAGAACAATTTCTGTGTGAACAAATAAAAAACATTCTTGCCCAATCTGTGGACCAGTGCTCTGCAACTGCTGTGCCCCAAGATGATGGTAGGTATGCTGCAGGATAATGATAATCCAAGAAAAAGTTTTCTTTTTTTTTAAATTTAAATTTTTACAACTTCTGGACAATTCTGACTCAAGCTTTAGTGAGCTCTCTAGCTCATTAAAATAAATCAAAAAGTTAATTTTGTGTTAAAATTTACAAGATCTTTTTTATTTTCATTAATGTGTGTCACAAAACTTTGGAAGTTTTCTATATGTGCTGTGAGGGAAAAAAGGTTGCTAAGCACTGCTGTGAACGATTTTGTTTGATTGAAGTTATTCTGCAAAACCTTTTTCAAGAAACCAATTACTACTCTTGTTAAAAATATAAAATACTTGTATGTACACTTGCTCCTTAACTGTCATCTCAGAATGCTCAACTCAAGCAGACAAATTAATTGCATTTTCTAATGTTGCGAGATTATTTTCTTGAATTCTTTTTTGTTAGACTTATAGACTGACATTGTTTTCAATCTATTTGCATTATATTGACTTGAAATACTTTGCTATTGGGTCATTCCATGACAAATCGCCACAAAAAAAATTTTTTTTAACCACTACATCTCCGATTTTGATAAAAATTGGTGTATGTGGTTATCTTATAGCCAAAACTCACTGGTGCAAATATTACGTTTCTACGACTAATACTTTTTGAGTTATAGGGGGGCAAAGCTTTGGGGGAGCAAAAAAATCCTTTTTAAAAAACCCTTATATCTTCTTCAAGATATGTTTAAATTATAACATGTTATGTATGGTTGAAATCAGAAAAGAACAAGGAATTCAAATATAATATCAAACAATTTATAAATATTAATATAAAAAAGTTATTTATTTTTAAAAAACATTTTTCTCTGCCACCCCCCCAAGAATTCTGAAAACCCCAAAAAAAATTTTTTGAAAAAAAAAATTGATTCATAAGCCTTAAAAATATGCAATAAAAACAATGGGTATAGACCGTTTATTATGCTTAACACTCAATACAAATGATTCACTAAAGCAATTTTTAGGAAAAATTTTACTTAATTTAATGGATTTTTTAAAAAAATTTATCCATTAAGTTATTATCTCAGTCCTAAAAACATAAATATGGCAATACTTTTGAACAGCATTCACTTTTTATTGCATTAATAGATACCTAGTTGCTAAACTTGAGATTAAATGATGTTAGGTCTACTTAAATATAGAACCGATGTCACCCTCATTTTGCTAAAAATACAATGTTGTTGATCGGCATCGGCTTCATTTTAAAGCAGGGAGTTGCAAAAGTAACTTTAATGTTTAGTAGGTATTTAATTCATAATAAGTATGATTTTTAAACATTTTGTATTTAGCAACCATCTGTGATAAACTACTATCTACTCGTAATTTTAACAACAACAACTTTACATGCTCTGTGTTTTTAAATCGAAGCAAAGCTTTTGACATTAATCATGATCATGATAAAGTCTAAAGATACTGGGGTCAACAGTTAGTAATGATGGAAGATGTGAAGAAGAAGTAAGGAGAAGGATCCAAGCAGGATGGATGAGTTGGAGGAAGGTATCTAGAGTTTTAATAGAAACCAAACTGCTTAAAATGAGAAGCAACAGACTCGAGTTTTGCTCTTATTAGAGCTCGTCAGTGATGCATATCTCACTGCGAATCGAACTCGCTACGTGTTGTCTTCCAAGCAGGAGACAACACCACTAGACCACGCGAACCCGACAACAACTCGATCAAAAGCAGAATTATACCTCATGTTGTTTATAGTATCTAGAGTTCTGTGCGACAGGAAGTTATCAGCAAAGGTTAAGGGTAAAATGTACAAGAGTGTTGTTAGACCAGCCATGCTTTATGGAATGGAAACAGTGGCAGTGACTGAACGACAAATGGGAAAAATGGAAGTTGCAGAGTTGAAAATGGTGAGATGGGCACTGGGAGTGACAAAAAGGACAAGATAAGAAACGAATACATGAGAGGGACTGCGAAAATTGCAAAGCTGGGAGACAAACTTCAGAATGTGAGGCTAAGTTGGTATGGACACGTAAAAAGGAGAAAAGAAGACTACGTGGGGAAAAGGATGATGGAGATGGCAGTGCCAGGCAGAAGGAAAAGAGGAAGGCCAAGGAGAAGGTGGATGGATTTGATGAGAGAAGACATGGAAAGGGTTGGAGCTAGGGAAGGAGACGAAGTAGACCGAGTGAAATGGAGATTACTATTGCACTGTGGCGACCCCGAGTAGGGAGAAGCCGAAAGAAGAAGAAGAAGAATCATGATCATGATGTATCAATAGAAAAAATTTCATATCTAGTTTAGATTAAGAGGCAAGGTCGTATTTATCATAAAATCATACCTAAGTAATAAAATTCAATGAACAAAAATAAAAAATGTTTCATCTGATTTGACTACACTTAAATGTGGAGTACTACAGGGTTAAATTCTTGGACCCTGTTATTCCTACTCTAAATAAATGATCTTTCAAATGTATCTAATATGAAGACTACTCTATTTGATATCTGTGCAAAATAATGTTAATAAAGAATTGTTTGTAATAGATGTATGGTTGAAGTCAAGTAAACTATTATCAAACTACTCTAAAACCTATTTTGTACCATTCAGTAACAAAAAAAAAATTTTACTGATCCCTTTGATATTACCATCAGTGGTCATTTTATTGAAAGAAAATGCAGTTTGAAGTACCTTGGGGTAACTTGAAATGAGCACTTAAAGTTTCTAAAGTTTGTGGCATAGTACTCAGACACTGTGCTAGCCTAGCGACATTAAAAACTATCTATTTTGCATTATTTTAATCGGACGTCTAAAACACTGTATTGAATTGGAGAAGAGCTAATAAATCAATGCTGGCTGCTATTCAGGTCCATCAAAATACGTTCATTCGTTCTTGTTTATTTTTACCAAAATCAATGAATATAAATTATTTCTTTCATAAATTTAATGTCCTAAAAAAAACAATGTTATTAAATTTACTTATGCAAAGTTCATGTTTAAGTATATGCATAATATGCTTCCTAAAACTTTTTCGGATTACTTTCAATGAACATTCAATGAACAAATTCATAATTATAATACCACATAAAAAATTGATTCGTTTTTACCAGGGATGCGGAGTTAGCAATAAAATCTATGGCTCCAGCTCCGGGATTTTAAAATGACTGGCTCAGCTCCAGCTCTAGACTCTAAAACTTCTTCCCACTCCAGGCTCTGGCTCCAGCTCCAGCTCCAGCTCCACACCCCTGCCTTAAACTGTTCATATATGTGTGCTATGATCAAATTCAATACTTTATTTTTTCTTTTATTTTCTACAGTTATCCTTCTGACTCGCAGGAAAGCGACGGAGGTGCTATACATAGGGTAGGCAATTACCCCGACCTGCTTCCGGAGATGCCAAGATATTGCTGTACGCATAATTTAATAGAGATATTACCACAATTTAGAACTCCTTGCCAAGACCACCAAGCAGGGAAAAGTTCCATAAAGTGTCTTTTCCAAGAACAGAACAGAATGGCACAAGTGGGTTTTGAACCGAGACCATATTAATCATCAGCCTGGTGCTTTAACCACTTGACCACCCTGCCTACTTGACTTTTTTTAGAAATGTTTCACTCTAAAAGTGACTATGACTCTTAAAAGTCGGCAGCATGGTCGAGTGATTAAAGCACCGGACTGATAATCAACATGGTCTCAGTTGAAAACCCACTTGTGCCATTCTGTTGTGTCCTTGGAAAAGACACTTTACAGCACTTTCCCCTGCTTGGTGGTCTTGGCAAGCAGTTCTAAATTACAGTAATATCTCTACTAAATTACTAGCGGACAGCAATATCTTGGCATCTTCGGAACCAGGTTGGGGTAATTGCTTACTGTGAAAGTGTATTCCATACCTCTCTGGGAGGCAGAACATTAACCAACTCAAGCAAAGGATAATAGCACTATATATTTCTGATTTACCAAATATACTAGAGGCAACTCTAAAACATAATATTTAATTTAGCTGTGTACTTTTAATTCAATACAAAGCTGGAACTTAAACTGGTGCAACTTTACTGGTTCCAAGCCTTTCAAAATATCAGGCTCCATCTCCAACATATTAAAAAATTGCCTCCAGTTCAATTTTTTGAAAATATGTAGCTCCAGCTTTACATTTTTAAAATATGTGACTTCGACTCTGACCCCACTTTTTTAAAATATGTGGCTCTGGCTCCAGCTCCAGCTCCAGACCCTAAAATTTCTTCCTGTTCCAGGCTCCGGGTCCACACCCCTGGTTTTTAACTGTATGTATCTTCTAATTTTACTAAAAGATGTTAAATTTTAATGGTTTAAAGATATGGTCTAAAATTCCTAAAAACATTAACAAAAACTCATTTCATAATTTTAAAAAATTGTATGTATTTGAATAGTTTTAAATTGTGTCGGTATGTTGTAATTTGCAACAATTTGTAAATTGTAATGTTTTTGAATTGTTTTCATTTTTATCAGTATATTTTTTCATGACCTGACAGTTGATCGAACGACACTTGATCAAACGACACTTGATTGAAACATCACTTGATCGAAATGACATTTGATCGAATAAGAAAAAGGAAAATTTACAACTTTGAATCTGTCTTAATTTTTCGTCCCAAAACCATAGTGATCACTAAAAAAACTATAATTTTTCACTTTGACTCTGTCCCGGTTTTGTCAATTTTTTGTCCCAAAAAAATTTTAATCTCTAAAAAAAAGATCTTCCCTTTCAGTTTGTCTCTTATTTCTGTAAGGGTCTGCAAGGGTGGGGCCATCACAAAATGCCCCCCCTAAATAACTGACTACAATGTAAATTGAATACAAAGGAATGGCAGCAATAGGCATCTAACTAAACATAACTATGGCATGAAATCTACTTGTTTCCCCCTAAAAATGCTGAGCCCAGGAAACTCTTTAAAAAACCCTGACCTTGACATTGACCAAATATTAAAAAAATAAACACAAACTGTTCTCTTACTGATGACCTCTGCTTTTTATGAATCTAATTTACAGCAACCAAGTCATTGTGTAATCGCAAAAACATACGAAAGTAAATCTTTTTTTTTTTATCAACTGTCAATTTCTATCATGTGTCGTTTCGGTCAAGTGTTGTTTCAATCAAGTGTCGCTTCTTTCAAGTACCATTGTGATCAAGTGTCGTTTCGATCAAGTGTGTTCAATCAAGTGTCATTCAATCAACTGTCATAACACCATATTTTTTATGATTAACCTTGATAAATATTATTTTTTTATTTGGTTTGTCTTTGTTTATATTGCAAATTCATTTTTTATATGTATGTATAGCATCTGATTCAAATAGTTAAAGGTGCTAGCTTATATGTGGTAACGTAAAAGGTCTTTTGCTAGCATCTTCTTCTGGAAGCAATTGTATTGTACTATATACGTGATTTTTCATTCTTTTGTATGTGTCTTTTTATTTTTGTTTTTGTTGTCAATGAAGAAAAAAATATAAAAAATGTATAACTTATATATGTATATGTGATTATAATTCTATTACATTAACAATGGAGTTACGGTTAGTATTGCTGATGGCTATACAAAGATTTTAATTTTTTACTATAATACCTATACAGTCATATTTATCAGAGGTATTATTTTTATTTTTATTTATTTATTTTTTATTTTATCTCAATATTTATCCTCCTGACTCGTAGGAAAGCGACGGAGGCGCTAATACATAGGGTAGGCAATTACCCCGACCTGCTTCCGGAGATGCCAAGATATTGCCGTCCACTTGTAATTTAATAGAGATATGACTGTAATTTAGAACTGCTTGCCAGGACCACCAAGCAGGGGAATGTGCCGTAAAGTGTCTTTCCCAAGGACACGACAGAATGGCGCGAGTGGGTTTCGAACCAAGACCATGTTGATCATAAGCTCGGCGCTTTAACCAGTCGATCACGCTGTCAACCACTCGACTACGCTGCCATATTACACATGCTATTTAGTTTGCACATTCCACAATATCTGATACTTACATTAATCCCCATTAAATGTTTTTTTAGATATTATAAATTATTTTAAACTATTTAGAATCTAAAATGCCAAGAAAACATTGCCAAGATTCTCAATGTTAAAATTGAGGTATGCAGGAAAATCTTTCACATTTTAATTGCTTTAGTGAATCATTTGTATTGAGTGTTAAGCATAATAAACGGTCTATACCCATTGTTTTTATTGCATATTTTTAAGGCTTATGAATCAAAACTTTTTTCAAAAAAATTTTTTGGGGGTTTTCAGAATTCTTGGGGGGGTGGCGGAGAAAAATGTTTTTTAAAAATAAATAACTTTTTTATATTAATATTTATAAATTGTTTGATATTATATTTGAATTCCTTGTTCTTTTCTGATTTCAACCATATATAACATGTTATAATTTAAACATATCTTGAAGAAGATATAAGGGTTTTTTAAAAAGGATTTTTTTGCTCCCCCAAAGCTTTGCCCCCCTATAACTCAAAAAGTATTAGTCGTAGAAACGTAATATTTGCACCAGTGAGTTTTGGCTATAAGATAACCACATACACCAATTTTTATCAAAATCGGAGATGTAGTGGTTAAAAAAAAATTTTTTTTGTGGCGATTTGTCATGGAATGACCCTATTGTAAACTACTTCAATTAAATTTATCTTAATCCTATTTAAGGTGGGTTCTTTAAAACATAAATGGCAAAATTTTGCTTGATATTTGAGCTTAATTTGAATTGATTGCCATTAAGGACACAATTTATGGCAATTTTAAAAAGTCTGAAATGCAATTACTAGATTTTTTGTTTTTGTAGATTGGTTGTTTGCAATTTATATCCATTTGTTGAAACTATCAGCAATGCAGCTACCTCGATTAAAGAAGCAGTTGAACAAATTGATATCGGTAATCAAATCATAAAATTTAATTTTCTTTAGAATAAATAGATTAAATTTTATAATTTAAAAAAATTTTGGGTTGTCTGGTTTTCACTCAGGGCCAGTGCTAAAAAATGCTGGCCCCAATTAGAAAACTGATGGTGGAACCTCTACTCTACATATATGTGGACCCCCTACTATATGAATGTTTATATTTTGATATGTAAAAAATACAAACCAACAAAAATAAACTGACATTAAATGTTCGTTAAAATAAAATTTGGAAAGGCAATTACCGTGTTTACTCGCTTATAAGACTGGAATTTTTTCTCGAGATTTCGGGCTGAAATTGGGGGGCCTGTCTTATAGGCGAGGTCTACAGAGATAGAAGAAATAGAGGAATACTTAGAAGAAATGTGATTCAAGAAAGAAGATAGAAGAATACTTAGAAGAAATGTGATTTACAGAGAAAGAAGATAGAAGAATACTTAGAGGAAATGTTATTAAAAGCTAGCATAAACGTACTTTGATACTTAAATGTGTTTCTCTCGTTGCCTGCTTTCCTTTCTTCATCTTATAAACGAGTCTAAACAGAATATCGACAATCTCCCAGGTGAAGATGGGACCCGTCTTATTAGCGAATCGTCTTATAATCGAATAAATACGGTACACATTAGAAAAATATTTTAAAAGTCAATAGCTTTACAAATCTCTTATTCAATAGAGAGTGTTGCTAAGTAT
Organism: Diplosoma virens; assembly: GCA_963680785.1. Lineage (NCBI taxonomy): Eukaryota > Metazoa > Chordata > Ascidiacea > Aplousobranchia > Didemnidae > Diplosoma > Diplosoma virens. The sequence goes on along the minus strand of OY796895.1, from coordinate 16,765,013 downwards.
TAATAGTTAAGTCTTGTGAGACTGCAGATTTCAAGTATGTTTTAATTAGTTTCAGCTTATAAATAAATCCTCAACATGATAAAAAAACTTTAGGAAATGCTCCAAATCTATTGTTACCTATCAAGTATTTAAACAGAGCATAAGGCTTAAATTCTAGAGATAAGAAAGTTTTCAAAGCTTGAAATTCTTCAGCCAATAGACGCCCATCAATGTCTTTATTTTTTTTCATTAACTGACTCTTCTTCAGTGTTTTATTGTGTTGACTGTTAAAGCTGCTTCAAGATTTGATCTGTGTTTCTTTATTTTTACCTTATGTGTCTTTGAAAGTTATTTTTAAATCCAATTAATTTAATGTAATTTTTAAGTTGTTAAATGCTACTTTTCAATGACTGAATAGCTTCATCTAGCATTAAGTTGAAGCATGAGCTCTGTATCTTTGTTCATCTAAAAGTTGATCTTCTGACTCATAAAATCTCTTCTACATATTGTTTTGAAATTGTCTAAACCCTAATAGTAATTCTTCAGCTAATTCATTTGCACTTAAGTAGATTACCATTGAAGCCCTTTTCTCTATAAATTCTTAGCTATAGCCCAAGTTTTCAAACGACTCCATGCATTCATTAATGTCCTTTGTTTCATCTTGTAGTTCCTTGCTTACATAGTTAACTTTAAAAAGTACTTCATACTAAAGTATCTAAGAAACTTAAAATTTGTAGTCTTTTAGCTTGTTTGCTAAAAATTCAGCTTCTGCTTTTGAGCCCATCTGTTATCTATGCTATTTCAATGAGTGTATTACATATTTCTCCCTGATAACAAATAGCTTTAACACTATCTATATGACACTCCTACCTTGTATTGCTCAAGGTTTTCTTGATAACCTAAGTACATGCATTTTAATAACTGCCCACTTTTAGTTGATGCTGAGAACAATATGAGATCGCTTACAAGATCCCAAAGAATGCTAGTGCATCTGGACAACAGTTTGCTATATCTCCAAGTAAACTGTTATCATTGTGACATGCTTTATGTGTTTTGATTTTTTGAACAGGGTTAAACTTGCAAACAACTTCACAAGACGTAAGAAGTTTCCATTATGCGCATTTTCATTACAAACATTTTCTTCTGTTCCACTAAATGCCAGATTTTTCTTGGCAAGAAACTGCACTATAGCTACTAACCTTTTGAATACTTGCTCTTAGTGCTTTGCATGCTCATTGACGATTTGTTCTTGCTTTTTATCAATTGTCTATCCACTACAAAGTCATCCAGAAACTCTTCGTGGGCTCCATATGCTCTTTGATTTTTCATGCTCACATAACTTTGTGTAAATATTAGACCAGTCATTGAGTTTATTTGTTGATAATGCAATGGTTGTGTTCTTTATAAAAAGTTTTTAATAAAAGCAATCAATTCTGTCCGCAGACTTAGAGTATGTAATCCAAGGTCTTTCAATATTCTTCCCATTCAAAAGTTCTCCTTACCATAAAGCTTTGAAAAACAGAATCTTTCCATTTCTGGAAAAGCTGTGCCCAGGGATATTAGGGGACCTTTTATTGTTAAATAATCTCGCATTTTTATTTATATCTGCTGGCCAATTCGCTGAGTCATCATACATGATAATAAAATCTGCACTCATGCATGATGTATTACTAAATGGTGTTTGGGCTTGTTTTTATTAATCATGATTAAGCTTTCTGCTTTGGGACTGTCTTCTAATAAATTAAAATTGTCTTTAATTTAATTCACAGTTGCATCATCTTTAATTCACAGTTGCATCATCTTTTTTCAATTTGTTATTTATATCATCATTGTATTAATCAACAGTAATTGGATTCATGGCTATATCGTCATTTTTGGGTAGTTTTTGTTTTCTTTATCCTCAATCCATGGACGATTCAAAAATGGAGTGACAAGGAATTTGTGATAGCACCTCTATGTTTTTCACTTCCAGCTACTTTTTCCTTGACCAATGCGCATTTCTGATTACTACTTAAATATTTGCGACTTTTATCTCCATCTCTGCTTGTGCTTGCCATGATGTAAGGCAGACATGTGCGTATGCGGGCCGCATCGGGAAAATTTTATCTGAAAATTTACCTTGGGCCTCAACCCGGCTAGCAAACTAAGTTATGGCCTTTTTTTGTTTTCACTTTGATAGCAACATAAAATTAAATAAAAGCATTATGGAACTCCTTGCGTGTGTGAGTTCTGCCACCCAATTGACGCAAAGACTTTTTTTGGTCTTTATTTGAATTGCAACATAAAATCTTAAAATTCTTCATTTAAAGCTGTAAAATTTGCGCTTCAGGTTTGCCTCATATTAAAATTTTATGTTTAAATCAAAGTGATAACCATAAAAAGTCTTTGGTTTAATTGGGTGCCAAAACTGGACTATGCAGTTTTTTTTCTAATTTTATGTTCGATTTTAAAGTCAAAAAAAAGATCAGCATCCGATCAGATGTCATTTTCGTAGATGAAACCTAGTTTTGAATTATTAAATATTTTAACTTCGTATTGAGTATCAGATAAAAAAAATCTTCAAGAACCTTTCCGGGCCACATCAAAAGTCTTGCGGCCGCGAGTTTGACATACCTGATGAAACGCCTTTATAACGCATAAAAGTTAACATAATTTACTTCTTTTGCACCTATTCTTGTTTACTATTTGTATGTTTTATTTTACGTATATAAATTTTTGTCCAGCCATATGCTTTTGAAATGGTCCTTTTGACCCTTGGCAGGATTTCTTTTGGTGAGTTTCTTTGCCTGCCTGACCCTTTTTTGGTCTTTGAGTTTGTTGTTTCTCCCACCCATGATTACACAACATTCTCTGACTATAGCTCGGATGTGTGTATTAATTACTTTTTTTCGCTTTCCGTTTCTTATTCACATCACATCGCTTTGTTCAAAGGTACGGCGACCATAATAACGTACTTCGTTTAGTCGCTGTTTCCTTATTCACAATCTTTATTTCTACATGCACTATGCTTAATTTCAAGTTGATTGTGAGTAAAAATAAAAATAAATATTTTTTAGAAAAGAGTAAAAAAATGACAAATCTGAAAAATGATAGAAAGAAAATTGAGATTATTGATAAAAATGACATAATGATAATTTACTCTTAATTCATCACGCATAATAAATTAATATTTATAGTATGAGGAAGAATATCTTATTCTTCATTTCACGTTTTCAATAGTATTTTGTACCTCATAAGAAAAGGGGCCCAATTTCATAAAATCGGTTTGAAGCCGACCCTGTTTGCATTCCAAGTTTTAACGGTTATGTGTCATTGCAAAGTCTAAATAAGTTGATTCTGTAATTGGGATTCATGTAATTTCTGTATTAACAGAAATAAAGCATTTAAATGCGTTCTGCTTTAACAGGCGGCGTTACCTTGCTGCGCGCAGCTGCTAAAAACCACGCGCGAGTCACTGTTGTGTGTGACCCTTCTGATTATGAGCAAGTCGCTTCCGAGATGGAATCGTCGCTCGACGCCGATACATCACCCGAAACGAAACAAAAACTGGCATTAAAAGTTTGTATTGCTTTTAAAGAATTCTTGTTCTTTTGAAGTCAAAAATGGCGACATAGTTTATATTTCGCGTTATATTTATTCTTCTGCATTTATTTCCAATATACTCGTAATATACGGCTTAGATTTATATCTACTGTCAAGGCTGCGAAGAGAGCCGCTAAATATCACGAAAACTGTTCGTAATGTTGCTTGGCCACCATTTATTTGTGCAAATGCGTTACGTCGAAACTTTTTTTTTTACATTGCTTATAGTAAAACCAAAATAATAGTAAACACGAGCCTCTTACAAAGTTTTGTCGATTAGTTCAAAATAAAAACTAATTTCTGGAAGAAAATAACTTTCAACTTGTCGAGCCGACTTTCAATGGCGAGCAATCGACAAGAAGTTTATCGTTTTAGGCATTTGCTCATACTGCGGAATATGATGCTGCAATCTCTGGTTATCTGAGGCAGCAGTTTGGTTCAGGGTCATGTCAGTTGTCTCTTCGCTATGGAATGAATCCTCATCAAAAACCAGCGGAAGTGTACTCATTAAAAGGAAAATTGCCGTTTCAAGGTAACCTTCGTTCTGCTATGACGTGGGTCTTGTTTACATTTTATTTTCCTGAACTCATTGAACCGGCGTTGCGCTCTTCTTATTCAGGCACGCACGAAAACTTCCACGATTTCCCCCGACATCTCGACCAAAAATATAATAAATTTAATCAATTTGAACAAAAAAGATTTTAAATGAGTTAATGTGCCTGCCTAGAGTGAGTTAGCGAAATGACTAGCAGTTGTTAAGCTTAATTTTCCAAAAAAAAAAAAAAAAAAACGTACTTTTTTTAAAATATGTATTCAGATTACGGTTTTATTCCGCTGCACATCTACCATCGTCTTGCGGTACACCTGTTGCCGAAAACTGGCATAGATAATACAATTGAGCCGAAGCAAGACTATTCGACGGCAGGCCAATTTGGCGGGAAATTAAATAATTTCGATTGACAAAAAGTTTTGTTATGTCAATAACGCAATGTTATACTACAATTTCTTTTTAATATGCAAAACTTATAATCGCCGTTTGTTGCATATTTAAAAGCAAACAGTGATACTAAAACTTGTTTTTATCATCTGCTGTTCAGCTGATAATAAGTAAAAATTCGCATTTTAAAAGTTTAGCGCATTTTAAAATTTTAAAATGCGCTAAACTTAAGGTATGTTCCTAGGAGAATATTAATCTATTAGAATATACAATGGCTTAATTTTGAATATTTAAATTAAAGAAAGGTATTACTTCGTTAAATTTTTCCACCAAGGTTGTTTAACATAGCATGTTTTGATTTTTTCGAAAAAATATAACAGTGTACTGCAAAAATGACAGGTTTATGGTTTTGCGAGCGTACAAAATGTATGACGTCATAATAAGCAATATACAGTACATTAACGATTTTCTGCAAATCTATTCTGGTCGGAGCGCAAGACGCATCAGAAAAGTACTCAATGACGGACAGGCTTCTTTTGCACTACAAACGTGGAATGGTATATTTTTTGTTTCGCTTAGCGCTGAAGCGCGAAAAACAGTTTTAAAAAATTAATAAAACAAACAAAGAATGCTGCATTCCACGCTCGCAGCGGAAACGACCCCTATTTCAGAGCGGTTATTATATTAAACTATAAAACCATAAAAATTATTTTAATTATTTTTTATTAGCTCTTAACAATTTGTTTCGTCTATTCGGCTCGTCAGAAGGCAATCAGAAATATGAAAAACAAATACTAAAAAAAAGGAAAGCTTAACAAAGCAACAAAAAGTCTGCAAAATATGGCAGTAATCAAATAGTTAAACCGGTTACAAATCTTTTTAAATTAAATTTCAATGTGTTAAGTTTTTTTCCGTTGCTTACGTTGTTGTTGCCAAATAAGGAAATAATTTTTTGGATTAATAGAACGCGTTAAAAATCCTCAATTGTTTTAATAGCATTTTTACGGTGCTCTGTTTGTTCCAATAAATTTATTCGTTATATGGTAACACCAGCGCAAGCAACGGAAAAAAACTTTCAACACATTGAAATTTAATTTAAAAAGGTTGTAACCAGTTTAACTATTTGATTACTACCGTATTTTTCTTGTTTTTAAGTTCTTTTGCCGACTTTTTTTCGCTTCGTTAAACTTTCCTTTTAGTATTTGTTTTTCAGATTTTTGATTGCCTTCTGACGAGCCTAATATATGAAACAAACTGTTAGGGCTAATAAAAAATAGTTAAAATAATTTTTATGGTTTTATAGTTAAATATAATAATCGCTCTAACTTAACCGTTAGTGAGTATTTTTCTGATGCGCCATGCGCGCCGACCAGAACAGATTTGTAGAAAAACGTTTATATGCTGCATAATGCTTGTTGTGAAGTCATAAGTTTCGTACGCTCACAAAACTTCAAACATGCTATGTTAAACAACGTTGGTTCAAAAATTTAACAAAGTAATAGCTTTTAATTTAAATATTCGAAATTAAACCATTGTAAATTCTAATAGATTAATATTTGGCTAAAAACATATGTAAGTTTAACGCATTTGACAATATTTAAATGCGAATTTTTACTTATTAGCTGAACAGCGAATGATAAAAACAAGTTTTGGTATCACTGTTTGCTTGTAAATATGCAACAACGCCGATTATAAGTTTTACATATTAAAAAGAAATTGTAGATAACATTGCGTTAGTGACATAACAAAGCTTTTTTGTTGTCGCTTCAACGCTAGTGAAGTTAAATCGAAATTATGGCTCGCCAACGAATTGGTTTGCCGACAAATTTGTCCCGTCGAATTGTCTCCTGTTGAATAGTTATGTGCCCAATCGAGCAGAGCAGATTTTATGATTTCTATTTTTATTGCATAAAATCACCCATGTGTTGTAAATTTAAATTTAATGATTAAGTCTCAGAATTGTTTCTTTAGGTTTTAAAAGTTCTTAAAGAAATTGTTATGTCAAAGCACTGTGCTTGTCAATTTCATCAATCAACTTAAGCGACAATTTTTTAATAACTTATTTAGTTTTGAATGGTTCTCCTGGTTTCATTAATCTTTGCGACGCTTTGAACTCGTGGCAATTAGTCAAAGAGCTACGCAGTTCTCTGAAAATGCCAGCAGCCGCTTCGTTCAAGCATGTCAGCCCTGCTGGTAAGTTCAAATGCTTGTTAATTTATAGCTCTTCGATTGAGTTTTTAAGTATAATTTTAATTAGCGTCCAAAGATATTTTTAATTTAGTGTGATATTTTGTCAGTTTATTTGTCAAAAGGTTCCATTTTTTTTATTCAAAAAAATTTAACACAAAAGGCGACTTTTAAAAACAGCCTGTTTTGTATAATCACAGTATTATGCTACTGCATATATAATATTGTTGTTGTATTGCTTTTTGACAAGAGTTTTATAATTTAAAACGTTTCGACAAGACAAGTCGACATTCATTTTCTACTATTCAATTACCAGTACACCTGCTGTAGGTGCTGCTGTTGGTCAAGTTATCAGTGAAAGGGATGCAAAAGCGTGCATGGTCCATGATTTGTACGATCAACTTTCGCCATTGGCTATTGCTTATGCGAAAGCAAGAGGTTAGAAAGCCGAATGTTTCATTATGACAATATTAAAGTTTATGTAAACACTGTTACCAGGGATAGTACTAAATTTAGAATTCAACGGTTCTTCTGGTACAATCAGAGGCAAGTTAAACTTTAACAAATACAACAAAAGACGTAATATATTTTTTAAAGAAAAACTTGTAACACGACGTTTCGTCCGTTACATCAAGCGGACTTCTTCAGGTAAAAACAACACACAATGCACAACGTATTTAAAAGCCAAAAACAAAACTAATGAGTTTTGTTTTTGGCTTTGGAGTTTTTATATATTTTTTAAAGTTTTTCTTTAAAAATGATATTACGTCTCTTGTATTTGTTAAATTTTAACTTGCCTTTGATTGTATCAGAAGAACTGATAAATTTTAAATTAAATATTAAAGTTTTTCTCGTTAGTGATTTTTAGTTGTACATCTATTATTTTTGCAATAATATATGTTTTGTATTAAAAAACCTTTTGCAAATTTAAAACTACGATAAGCTGTGTATTTACCAAAAATATTTATGATAGAAAATCAAGTATTAGTCCACACAAAATCATTTTTTATATTACCAGGAATAAGTCACCGTGGGCTGCATCTTAATGTGTAAATGAGATCTTGGCTACTTTTTACCACGGGGTGACCAGTGAGCAACAAAACTAGGAGACGGAGAACGACTGGGGTTTAACACTTTTGTGGTGTGAGATGTTAACAGATTTTGAATCCATGTTCAAGTAGTGTCTCATTGAAGGTCTTAAACTAAGAGCGACATGTTTGTTAATTTACTGATGTACGAAGTATGTACTATAAAGCGATGTTAATCTGCTGGTGTACTCTAAGGCAGTGATGGGCTTACAAAAGGTTTGACCATTTTTTGAAATTTATTCTGCAATAATAATAGTAATAAAAGATAAGCTAGTTTAAAACAAAGTGAAAACTTTTTTTCGGGCTTTATTTTTTTCGAGTGTGGTGGGCAGTAGTGGATATTCAAAATTAAGGGCCTGAGGCAAAATCCTAATTAGGAGCACCCAAAAAATGACGCAGCATGAATTCGACCATCATTTTAACAATGTTATCAAAGGTAGTTTACCATAAATTGAAAAAAAATTAATGCAGACTTCTGACTTGAAATGATTTGAATTCGTTTTTTTACTTATAAAATTCATTAAAGACTTGAACTCGATTCAAGTTTATTATTACAAAGAACAAGGACTCAACTCAACTTTTTAAATCAACTCACGACTTGAAAGTTACAATATTTTTGTGCTTTAACTTTCAGTAAGCATAATATGCAATACATAAAAACGCCTTGAGCCTGCAGTTTTGTACCGTTAATTGGAGTTTTTGTGGACTCAGACTCAAACTTTATGAGTTTAGAATACAAAGACTCATTTTTTTAAGGGATCTGAACGCGGCTCAGACTTGAAAGTCGGCTAATAATTGAATTCGATTGTGAATGTCATCACAATCCATCAGAATTATATTTTTGAAACTCTACCATCATTATGCTATTGAAATTGAAGCCAAAAGTCTTAATACAGTAGTCCAAAAAATACAGATTGAAACAATAAATTTTTTTATACTATATATATTTCAACGGCTAAAAACTGGACTGACTGGCTTAATCACTGACAAAAGTTCAATCGCTTTAAACAGCAAAAACGAACTTGTACTGATTACGTGACAACAACAAGAACATCTATAAAACAACAAGACAAAGTGATTATTAACCCAATCTTCACAACACCATTAACTGAGCAAAATGAAATTAATCCCAAAAATTATGCTGATTTCACAATGTCACAACAATTTTTGTCAAAACAATTGCAAAACCTATGACCTAAACATTAATAAAAAAAAGTTTCTGAGTGTTTTGATTTTAGTTATCACAAAAGAAGATAAAGAAAATACCGATAATATAGATCTTTGTTATGAGTATACTATAGATAATATAAGTATAGATAGTATAGATCAGCGTGGTCCAACTACGGGCCCGCGGAACAATTTTGTACAAGCAGCGGCAACTTTTTTTTTTAAAGAACGCTATGATTTTGGGACCAAAAAGGAACTTCGTAGTTCGATTCCAGTTGAAGACCTTTTTTTTTTTAGAGAACACCCTGATTTTGGGACGAAAATAGGTGTTTTTAGCCGGCTGAGGCCCGCAAACTCGAATAATTTTGAAAAGTGGCCCACAAGAGTGCAGAAGTTGGACCACCCTGGTATAGATAATATAAAGTAGAATAAATCCATATGGAATACGTGGCAAAAGGGTGACAGTAAACTCAGTGTTATGTACAAAATGTGACCAATGGATTCATGGAAGGTGTTCTAAGTTGAAGAAAGTAAGTGCGGCAAGATTTTTTGTTTGTAGAAGTGCAACAGGAGGTAATGTGTGATGAAGTAGAAACTGCAAAGAGGGCTTTTGAAGAAACTCTTGTCCACCAGCTTTACACTGCACATCGCCCTCACCATAGATCTTTGCTCTTCTCAAAATAGCTACTTTATTCTCTCTCAAACACCACGTTTTGCTTCCATATAACGTAGCTGATCTTACATAACTTTTATATGTCTTTCCTTTCATTCGCAAAGAGAATCTTATTCCGAACAGTATCTCTTCACACGCTCTAAATTTCTTTCATGCCAATCTTGTTCTTGCAGTCACTGCGGCTTCACATCCTCCACTGGCATTCAACCTATCGCCAAGATAGCAAAATCCCTTTACAGTTTCCACTTTATCATACATTACTTCCTGTTGCACTTCTCCCGTACCATTTGTCGCTTTATCATATTTACTACAAACAAAAAATCTTGCCGCACTGGGAGATGCTCTTTTCAACTTAGAACACCTTCCATGAATCCATTGGTCAAATTTTGTACATACATTGAGTTTACAGTCACCCTTTTGCCACATATTCCACATGGGTTTATTCTACTCCATACGACTTTACTCTCTGACCCACATACCCTTACCTTCGTCTTTTCCAGATCCACTTTCCGTCCCATGCGCTCCAATGCTCTTCTCCATTTCAGAAACCTTTCAGACCCTCCATTACTTCATTAATCAGTACCAAATCATCTCTGTACCTAATCCCTTTTATGAAGCCTTCTATTGCATTCTCTGTCACAAGATCCACCACAATTGCAAACAACAAAGGTGACAAAACAGACCCGTGATGTACACCAACCGCTACAGAAAATTCTTCTGAGAATCCAGATCCAACTTTAACCTTTATCTATAAACCTTCATACAGACTCATCACTGCTTTCACCAAGACCTCTGGTAGTCCTTTTTTCCTCAGTGCCCATTGCGTTACTCTTTGGAACTCTATCAAAAGGCCTTTTTTAAATCTACAAAACACATGTACAATTTTTTTATCTTTCTCCCTGTATACCTTTTGCATGCTTCTCAGTATAAAAAGAGCATCCGTTGTCCCTCTTCCTGGCATAAAGCCAAATTGCATATTATCCACCTCCACCAATACTCTTATCCTTTTCTCCAATACTTTTTCAACGATTTTCATTCCATGTTCCTATAGCTTCACTCCTCTATATGCTCTGCAGTTCGTCATATCTCTTTTTCCCATGTAGATTGGCATCATCACACTAGTCTTCCAATCTTCTGGCATTCCTTTCTCATTAAGTTCTTTCTGAACAAGTTTCATCATCACATCAATTCCAACTTTCCCACTTGTATTTATTATTTCCGTGCTCACCTCGGAGAGTCAAGATGCTTTTCCTAATTTCGTTTTTTTTATTGCACTTGTTTTTTCCTCTAAGGAAACCTGTTCCACTGGACCATCCATTATACCAATCTCAGTCTTTTGATCCCATGCATTCTCTTTATTCATCGTCTTTTCCATATGTTCTTTCCACACTCTCGTCGATCTTTCTCGCTGAACGCAAATCTGCCATTTGTTCCTCTCAAACTTCGTCCACCGTTTGCATCTTGTCCTTTTTTTAAAACTTCACAAGCTTGAACACATTGTTTGGTTTATCACATAAATCATTCATCTCTTGCTCCGTCTCATTGCTCTACTAAGGAGAAAGATTGAGCAAGAGATCCATGATTTACGTGAAAAAAAATTTAACCAAATGTTTTATGTGTAGCCTACGCGTTACAAATCACAAGTGTTTTTATCAATAAAACAATCAAATTTAAAATCGACTTTTTTTTAGTGAAGCATATTTTTTGGTTGTAGAGTTGTTGCTGCTAAATTTCAATCAATTTTAGATAACTTTTATCATAATTTCACAACTGCTAAGAATAGTTCACATTATGCAGCTGGTGTGCAACATTTCAAAACTGAGTAGATTAAAATGTAGGCTACTGTTGTTTCAAATTTAAAGGGCCTTCACTTTATTTTAACTACTTTTTCAAAATTTCATATTCTACTATGAAGAGAGGAAGCAATATTCTGCTTAGGGGGGGCCACTTTAAGGACTTTTTTAGAGCGGGCGGGTCCGATCGCTCTGTTCGCTTCTTGCTAAAGCCATCACTGCTATGAGGCAGGCGCATCGAAACCAGTTGTTTAAACAGCAAAAGTTTTTTCCCGTTCATATTTCTAAAACAACAATTAAAAATAAAACGAGCTGCAATCTATTGATATATGCATAAAACCTAATCGTATTGTTGCTTCACAACTTTTCCGATTGCTAACCGAATTCAAATTCCACTCGTACGATCTTCGGTTTGCAAATTTAATTTTCGCAACTTTTTTATTCTAAACAAAGAAAAAACGCTTAGTTTTTTTAATTTGGTAAACGATGAATTTATTAACTATCACAATAAAAATTAAAATTGTGTATAAATTCTGTGTCCTTTAATTTTATTGGCGGCCTGCATTTATAAATTGAATTACATTGTGTGGTATCGGTCGTAACAGTTTAACGAAGTATAACTACGAAAATATATAATCGAAAAAAATATAAAAAAATGATTTAAATTAAATTGCAGTTTTGTTTTTAAAAAGGTGCGGATCGAATGTCATCGTTTGGTGATTTCGTTGCTCTGTCTGACGTTTGTGACAAGATAACGGCTCGTATTATTTCGCGCGAGGTAGAGCATTTTTATTGTATTGTTTAAAGAAAATATCGCAATATATAGCTTTTTATTATGTCATTTATTAATTATTAAGGCTTATATTGGCCTAGTTTCTCTGTACTACCTTTTTGCTTTTCTTGTTTGTAAATTTAAGTTGTGATGTTTTTTGATAACAGGTGTCTGATGGCATCATCGCTCCTGGATACGACGAAGAAGCTTTAAAAATTCTGAAGAAAAAAAAGTCTGGAAATTATTGCATTTTGCAGGTTAAAAATATTAAGTAGCTTTGCCTGTCGTTAAAAACCTGAAAATACTTTACATAAAATTCAATTGGACTTCTTGTTCCAGCGCTGTAAACTTTGTTATGACTTTGAAGTGGGTGTTGCTGAACAGTGTCGTATGAAAATATAATTTACAAAGAAAGTCGATTAACTTTTATTAAAAAACTCTATCGATTTAGTTTAAAAAAAGCTTTGATTTTGCCTTATCAATTTATCATTATGTTGCGCAACAATCACTTAAAGTAAATCGCCTTCGAGTTAAAAAAAAAGATAGATACCGGTTCTAGTTTTGTTGCGATGAATTGAAACAAGAACACTTAGTTTTATTTTTATTGACCTCATGTTCACCTTAGTTTTAGTTGCCACCCTACCTGAATTTGACAACAATATTTTTCTCCAATATTGCATCAGTGTAATGCATTACCGGTTTACAACTGATTTATGACCTGGGTTTTTAATAAACCGCAGCAAATGATTGATGAATCTCATGCGAAGTGAAAGCGGATAAAAGTTACTTGTTTATTTGAGCCATTTTTACATACCTTGTCAAAAGCAAAACAGTACCCCGACGCAAAACATCCGATTTCAACAGATGGACGCTGATTACGAGCCTGACGAAATGGAAGAACGAACCTTATATGGTGTTCAACTGCGGCAGAAACGAAATCAAGCCTTGATTGACAAATCGATCTTAGTCAACATCGTTTCAAAAAAGAAAAATGTAAACATGATTGAATATTTTTCTGGAAGTTTTATGCTTCAAACTATATTATGCTTTCTATTTCAGTTACCTGAAACAGCCAAACGAGATTTAATCCTTGCAAGCATTGCATTAAAATACACTCAGTCCAACTCCGTATGCTACGCTGTAGACGGCCAGGTGCGTCGATAAACACTCTTATTGTCTGTAGCATCTTTTGAGTTAGGGGCTCGTTACGCCCTATCTGTTGTTTTTCAGGTTATTGGTATAGGCGCTGGGCAACAGTCAAGAATACATTGCACTCGAATTGCTGGCGACAAAGCAAATAATTGGTGTGTTCTTATTGCACTGTGCATTTTCGTTTGTCACTTGCAATATAAAAGATTTTCGTTAAAGATTCACCGTTACAACTCAAATTCATATTCATTTATTAACACTACCTTACTAACAAGTATTTTGATCTACTTTATATACGATTTCTTAACAAACACTGCCATGTTTTTGTGACGCCTATAGATATGTTTTAAAAAACTCACGTAGAAACATTTGCACGCTTGTCAAACTGCACTCATTATTTTCAATTAACACTGGATAATAAGAGACATTCGCGTCTAATTGAAAGCATAACGGAATAATTTACGATTTTCTTTTCGCGGTTATCCCCAGGTGGTTGCGACGTCATCCCTCTGTAATTGGCATGAAGTTCAAAGAAGGTTTGAAACGAGCGGAAATATCAAACGTTATCGATGTCTTCGTGAACGGAACTGTGGGTCAGGTGAGTGCATTTGCGTACTGACTTAAGGCGATTCAAAACTGTTCTTCATTTTGTGAAAGCTTTTGATGATTATGTTAGAAAACTAAACTGAAAAATTTATTACTGAATCCTACTTATTCAGGATATGGATGCCGACTCCTGGTCGAGTTTTGTTAAAGATCCGCCCTCACAACTCTCGTCGGTACGCTTGTTTAGTCGCTTGTCTATGTTGTCGAATTGAATTGTATTAATATTTCAGCGTTTTTTTGAACTTTTTGAATTTTTTTTGCTTTTGCCTATTTGTGATAAAGTGTCAAAGTGTTAATCGTTTACAAAATTGCACCGAGAAAAATCAGAAATATGCAAAGTAACTCCAACCAATAATAATTTTATACTTTTTTCCTTTTAAATGTTTTTGCCCAATAGTTGGTTGCCTGGTTGCTTGAAATTTATATGTAGTCGTTAGAAAGCACGAGATTATGACGTAATCGATTTCGTTACCCAAAGCTTTGTTGTTTCAACTTTGGTCATCTTAAAACGGGAAGAAGTGAGAAAAGCATCAGAATTCAACAGTTTTATAATTTACTGACCTTCATTTCATATTTGAACTTGTCACACGATTAGTATCAAGTCTACTTTAAATTTGTCCCAGGAGGTCAATATTCTTTTTTCGTGCCCATTGATTCCAGATTTTTCATAGCGTGGTCAAGCATTCACATAAGAAGTTGTTGCCCAGCAGCTACGTTGCAAAGATAAACACCGCGAAATTTCGACACAATTCCTTTATATAGCAAGTGTAAAAAAAATGTAAAGCAGGTTTTCCTAAATCGCGGCCCGCGAGCCATTTATGGCTCTTTTTACTCATTAACCCGGCCCGCCAAACTATTTATCTTAATTATTACAGCATTTGATGGCATTGCTTTTGACTGAAATTTAGAGAATTTATTAAAATTAAATGCGTTGTTTGTGCCATTCTGGCCCCTTTGTCAAAATCTAGAAAAAACTTGGCCCGCAACATTAAAAGTTGCCCTACCCTGGTTTAGAGTTTTATAATTTATTATTATACGACTCTTTGATTATAATTTTGTGTTTTTCGGTTCTAGATCGAAAGAAAAGAATGGATTTCAAAATTGAGCAGCGTGTCGCTGAGTTCTGACGCCTTTTTTCCGTTTCGCGACAATATTGACAGAGCTGTTCAGGTTAGTGTTTCCTAGTTGAGTTTTTTACATCTACTATTTTAATCCAATTGCAACAGCTTGTATTTATAATCTTGCTTACTGGTTGAGCCTGAACAGTGAAATCGAGTCTTTTCAAGTCAATTTGCTATTTCACTTCTTGATTATATTTGTTGGTTTCGATCTCGACAAAACGTTTCAATTTTAATTGTCGGTAGGGTAGTCGAATGGTTAAGAGCACCGTGATTGTGATCGACACGGTTATGGTTCAAAACCTAGTGGCGCCATTCTGTTGTGTCCTTGAGTAAGACACTTAACCGCATTTTCCTCAGCTTGGCGGCCTTGACAAGCAATTCTAAATTTCATTCATCTCTCTCATAAAAACTAAAATATAAGATTTCAACCAAACAGCGATATATTCTGGCATCTCCTAAAGCAAGTCGGAATAATTGCTTGACAGTTACTTTGTATATAGCGCTTCTGACGCTTTCCTGCAAGTCAGGAGGATAAATGCAGAGATGAAAATAAAAAAATTTATTTTTTTAAAGAGCGGAGTCGAGTTTATTGTCAGTCCGTCCGGCTCGTCGCAAGATGACGCTGTTCGAAAAGCTTGCGACGATCATGACGTCACTCTTATTCACACTCATACTCGTTTGTTCCATCATTAACCGTCGTGCCAGAAGGCTCGCACGTGTCTGCTCACGTGCCATGCGCTGGAGCTTATCTCGGCTTTTGCCTGTGTTGTATGCTGCTTAAGTGTTTTTCGCGTAGTTTTGATTCCATTTTTGATTTAAAACAGTGTTTGTATGCAATCGTACGAAAATGCATTATGCAATTGGTTAACACTGTCATGAGCAATGAACTTGGCAGTTCTTGTAATTTCCGAGTCCCTGTGCTTTTTTTCCATCATGTGGTGCTGATAAACAAAAGCTAACCATTCCGAGTTTTATGTTTCTGTCATTTTCTAATTAGCGGCTAATCATTAATTTTGAAAAAAGGGCTTTAAGTACTTTAATGCTACTATAATGCTTAAAGGGTTTTAATGCTGGACGACCAGTCATATTCAAAAGTAACGGAAGCCTCAAAGAAGTGAATCTTAAAGCTAGAAAGATTGGGCGTTTAATGTTTCACCGTTGTGCTTCACGATTATTAGGATAGTAATAGAGTTGAATTTTGATTATAAGATTAGAATATTTATTTCAACAGCATACAGATTTAATTTTCTAAAGTGTTGGGCCCTTTTTAGGTCTTTGCTTTTATTCCATATAAGATGCCAATAACTAATATAAAATCAACAGATAGACTTCAAGTGAAAACTGAAAGTTTTAAACAAAAAGGTCTTCACTTTGAATTGAATCCCGAAAAGTGATTTTGCACATGAAAAAGTAAACTGATAAAAACAGTATTAATTAGTCTCTGATCCCATGCTTCCGTACGTGGTTTCCAGGCTACTTTTACTTTGGGAACCGTCCTTTAATGTATATTGCCAAAGATCTTACAATTAGTTAGCAAAAATGACCCCATAACACTTGAAGTCACAGAACAAGTTTTTTAAATGTTTCGGAAAACAACCAAACATAAAAAAAGCTAAGTCGATTAAACAACATCAAAGCGGGAAAAGTCATTTCAGCATATTTAAGTTTGAAAAATTAAAAATTCGGGGCCGGGCCTTCACCGCAGTGATCCCCGCGGAAAACGTTTATTAAAACTTGCTTGAAACAAAAAAATTTATTAAGTTGAGCTTAAGAAATGCTAGAACAGGCAAGCGAACATTATTTTGACTAGCGAAGACATTTTCTACGTCGAAAAGCGACCAAAAAATGCCGAGAAACTTTCTTTCTGGGTTGTAAAAACCGTTTTTCCTTTGTATCGTTGTTTTATATTAATATGTGCTTAATATTTCCGATAAAAAAGCGTTCCAAATTGAGCGAAGACAAATAAAACGCTTTGGTCATGGCAAGTCGCAAAATTTCGGAAGGTGCATCATGAGCGCGAAAAAGTTGCGGAGCACTGCTTTACCCAAAACGTTAAAAGTTACAGTTTTGTCTTTTCAGTGATGGCTTTAGGGTGGAGCAAACAAAGTGGCCGCACCTAAGAACGTCGTAAAAATGACTTTTTAGGCAAAAATTGGTTGCCCCCTTTTATAGTAGCGCCTTGACATCTTTAAAAACTAGTTGAAATTAAAGGAAGATTTCTTATTTTTTGGTCTGCAGCTGCATTGAATTCTGTTTGATTTATAACTATTAAAGGCAATCACTGACTCAAAAGAAAAATAGAGCATAAAAAAACTTAAGATCAAAATAAGGTCTCGACTTCAATGGAATTGTTTTTTTTCAAATACTTTTAAATAAAGAACATTTTGGGTTATCAAAAATGTTGGCGGAACAAATGAATAAAACACCACGGCCGAATTTTACAGATAAAAACTTTGTTTTGAAAATAGCAAATAGAACAGGAATATTCAAAAGCTCTTCATATGAAACTTTTGAAGTTTAGAGAATAAAGTACCGAGTCGAACTGAAAGTAAACAAGAAAGCTATCATTGGGAAGAGAAAAAACTGAAAGAGTTTTAGGTTTTAAATCGTTGCATTTTCCATAGAATAGGGTTAAAATATTTAATAAAAGTAAATTTTAAAGTGGAAAGGTGAAAGTTGAACAACCTCAAGCAATAATAGAGAATCTGTTATCGTTCTAATGAAAAGCACATTTGTCCAAAAGATACTGGCAAGGTTAGACTCGTGAAAAAGACAATGTTGGTAGCTACTGTGATTAGATTGCTGTGGTGATTAGCAGAGGTGTTTTTTTTTAATCTTGTCGAAACAGTTTCTATTCATGATGCGTGCGTTAGACTGGACATTTTTTCAGTTTCGGCTTGGCATTTCGTTTAATTTTTTGGGTAAAAGCAAAATTAGTTATGTGTTCTGGGTATCCATTAATGATTAAAATAAAAAAAATTTTGGACAATTTCATAGGCCATTTGCTTTTCGAGCAGATCTTCAACGCCCTATGATCCAAAAAACCTACTAATAAGATTAGTTTTGCATCTTTGGGAGCCTCAATCCTCAATTCTTTTTTCTCCCTCAAACATCATATCTCTCCAGCTTTCATAAGTTTACTCACGAAAAAAACACCTTCTTCCTTTCTACGATGCTTTGGTAGAAAGATAAGAATTTGAATTTGTGACTCTGATATAGACAAAACCTACTTTCACGGGCCAGTAAATAGCGGAAATTCTTTTAGCTGCCAAAGACACGCGATTAACGAGGGCTCTCTTTCATAATCGAGTTTGGCTCGTTCTTCTTCGTTTTGAGGGTTTTCAAAGTGTCAATACCTCCCAATACCTCCCGATGAGTGTCAAATGAAAAGTCTTCGAAAGTAAACACGCTTTTCATAGCTATCTTGAAGTTTTGGACCGCCAATCGACTCTTTTGATGATTTCTTCTGAAAAGTGTCAGACAAAAAGCTTTGGGAATAACTCTAATACTTCCGGCTATTTTTAAATTCTGTACAACAAACGGTCTTTTGAAATTTTTGGCTTTATTAAAAGTTTTTTAGTAAAAATGTTCTCTAATATGATAGAATTTGCGTTTATTAAGAATGACTTTTTAACAAAAAAGAACTCTTTTTCTAAATTTTGTCCTTCCATCAAAAAAATTTCCGGCACCCCAGGAAAATCCCAAAATGTATAATTAAGAGTTGAGCGGAACAGAAAAAGGATGAAGCAACAAACTACAAGCGTTATCAAATTTTTTTCTTATGTGATGTTGAATTTGTAGTTTTTTGGTTAGATTTATAATAGCAATTTTAACTATAGATTTTTATTCAAGAAATTTTGTTTTATTCAGCCAGGCCGTTCCTGATAAATGCGTTTTTACGGTCGAAAAAAATTGATACAATTCCTATAAAAAAATTTTGGGACTGATTTCTTAAATTTATAGATTGTCTGTTTGATTAGGTGCTTTTTTAATAATTCAAATATATTATCATACTCAAAACGGTTTAGTTTTATTTAAAATCAGTACTTTTAGTATTTTTACCGTATTGGGCTTTAACAAGAGGATCCAGGGGGTACCTGATTCTGAGAGACAAGCCCGAAAAATTCTAGTCTACATTAAGCCCGAAAAGGCCAGATTCTATTAAAGATCAACGTTTATTTTTTTGTTTTTTCAGATCTTCGTTTGACTTTCAAAAGCGCAAAACGTTTTTCAGCCTTTATTTTAGAGTAAAAACTTATCGGTTATTATTATACCCTTTATTTTTAAAAGTGTAAAGCAATTTTCGGCCTTTTTTCCAGTTAAATTGGGGAGCCCAAATTTTCTAACAGCCTCGCTACTAAATCTCTATTAATATCCACTTCGTTTTATTGCAACTTTTGTGATAACTGGTATTCAATTTTAAAAAATATAGGCTACTGAGCTGGTTGTACTTTCATAAACGATTTTCTTTCATAATGCACAATAAAACTTTATTTATAAGTCGAAACATTTTTTGCATATTGACTTATTCAAATTCTTCATAAAACTAACTCCTTAAATCAGCTAGTAATTAATTCTTATTTCTTAATAGCAAGTAAATGGAAGTTTTCACTGACTTCACTGTTGCTGTGTTTACTTTGTACTGCGAGTTTGGTCCGAAAGCAAGTTCATCATCATTCGCTCACTTTCAAGGCAATGAAATATTTCATGACGTCATCATCTCCGGGCAAGGTCTTTTTTCTAGGTAGTCAAGATACTTGCACTATTAAATGCTTAACAGAAAGAAACCAACAAGACCTTTCACGTTAAAGCGATTTACACGTTTGCAGTAATAATGAAGTCAGTCACAATGGGTGAAAACAACTGAGTTCGATGCCACTAATCTTGGCGAGAAAATAAGTTCAACATTGTTGAATAAATCTCGTAGTTTACAAGAGAGCACTTATCAACTTATTTGGTATTTTGGCAGTGTTTTTAATACGCAAACTATAACAAAAGATAAATCTTAAAGTGTACTTAAAAAAGGGGATTGTATATCAAAAAACCTATTGTGAACATATCACTAGGCCAGAATAAAGCAAACTGATTTCTTCAATATTAACGACAACACTTTCCTCAATCACAGAGTTTCTCAAACCATTGGTTTCTACCCAAATGTGGGTCGCCAAAACTTTGCGATGGGTCGTGAAAGGTTGTATCTACAATTATCTTCAACCAAAAGTACGGTTAGTTTAGACTAGGGTTTCCCAAACTTTTTTATTCACGAAACTTCTAGTCTTCTCATTTTAACTCATGGAAGACTCAATTAGTCCAAAAAATTTTTAATCACAAATTTGTCAAAAATATAAATGGACTTCAATTTTGCACGTCACAAAACTAAAATTGCTTAAGTTACTATCAAAACAAAGTAAGAAAGCGAAATTTTTAAAAGTCAGTATATGTAAAGATCATGCAAGCTCATTAAGACGTACTTGCAAACCGTGATGTTTATTGTTCAGCGGAACACTTTAAGTGAGCCGCGGAACACAAGTGCTTCGAGAAACACTGGTTAAGACTATTTGATTGCCACAAATAAAATAGCATCACCTGCTCAATTGTGTCAGTAACTTTCAGACGTTTTGCTTTTGTAGAACCCTTGTTACTTCCCTAATAGCGGGTCCCCTATAATTTTGAAGGCAAAGCCAATCATAAAAATGCAGAAAATTTAAACAAACAAAATTATTAATGATGTATCGTCATCAAAATTTTCATATACTTGCATGGCGTAGCCAGGGGTGCCATGGCCCCCCTTAAATTTTCAACACTGTGACTTTATTTATGATTTTATGAATAAAATTAAAATTCAATCACGATCTGCAGCGAATATTGTGCAGTTACTGTTCATTAGGCAGTTATGCCCATTTTGCTTGCGCTATCCCCATAACTCTTAATAAATTGCTATTGTCAACTAGTCACGTGATTTTTCAAATATTATCAACTTGTGCTTTTAAATTGTTACGCTACAATACGATTGCAAACTGCAGTAACGGATTACGTCATTTAATTCACCTTTACGTCACATTTACGGTGTATCAAAAATTGGAGTTCTCCAAGTCCTTCAAGGATTTATTACATTTGCAAAACAAAAAAATCAGTCCGAATTTGGAAAGAGCAAAAATAGTGTTAACCAAAAATGCCTTAATAAATGCTTTGCTATTTTGCAAAGTAAAGAAGAAAGGAACCAACAGAAATAAATAAATAAGAAACAGATATTTCAAAAGCGACTAGAAGTACTTCTGCTTCTCAGTCAACTAAGTGCGACTCTATAGCAGAGCCTATACAAATTTAAATAGACTTAATGTAGCGTCAGATGATATCGTCTTAATTTTGCCTTCGAACAGATCAATCAATGGCGATAAACTTTATATGTTAAAAAATGCTTTTCGTCCAGTTTGGAAAGCAGCAATAAATAGCATTCAATTTTTTTTAATGCTGCACTGCTAAGGACAAAGATTTAGTTATCGCGTAAAGGTTTTGAGTGGCCCGCGCAGTGTTTTTTGAAGCCTTCTGCCCTGTCAATTTTGGCAGAAGTCGAAGACAAATTTGATGTGAAGGCCCTTTTTTCTTCGATTTTTATCAAGTTTGGCCCGCACAGTGTTTTTTGGAGCCCTCTGTCACTATGATTTTGGTGCAAAAAGTAGCAAATCGGAGACTGATTTCAGGTGAAGACCTTTTTTTTTTTTTTAGAAATCACTATAATTTTGATGCAAAAAGTGCAGTGTTTTCTTTGTATGGCCCGCCAATATTTTTTGTGCGTCAAAATGGCCCTCGGCTCAAAAAGGTTGGACACCACTGATCAACATGGTCTCGGTTCAAAACTCACTCGCGCCATTCTGTTGTGTCCTTGAGAAAGACACTTCACGGCACTTTCCCCTGCTTGGTGGTCTTGGCAAGTAGTTCTAAATTTCAGTCATAACTCTATTAAATTACAAGCGGACAGCAATATCTTGGCATCTCCGGAAGCAGGTCGGGGTAATTGCCTACCTTATTTATTAACCTTATACTCTTGCGAGTCAATAGGATAAATATAGAGATAAAGTAAAATAAATAAAATTATACCAAGCGTTCTAAAAAAAAAATAAAACATCAAAAAGTTTCTTAATGTTTACAAAGACCAAACGTTTTTAGTAATAATCATAAAAATTTTGATTTAGAAGCAAAGAAATCGTGGCATTAATCTAATTTTAACATGCAACACAAGCTGTTTGACGTAGGCTAGTCGATAATCACTTACAGCCGACATTAAAGTCTGAAAATAAAAGGCATGGTAAATAATGTATTCATTATCATTACAAAGTTACTTGCTACAAATTTGCAGCAAAGATCAACCAGATGTAAAACGCCGACTAAGCAAAAGCAGGGAGTCGGAACGAAATTTAGAGCTATTGTCAACAGTCATGAAGAATGAAACGTAAAGAAAAAGTTGCTTTGTCAATGCTTTTATTAAGGTTTAGTCTTGGATTTACTTTGTGTGACGCTTAGTGAATTAGAAGATCGTGTAACATAAGTAATTAGCCAACCGTGTTTTATTTCGTGCTAAGTTCTAATTTTAGCTGCCATTTGTTCAATTTTTGTGTAGAAAATCACAAAATCCCCATAGCAGATCGAACAAAAAAATTAAGTAAAAAAGAGCTAGCACAAGCAGCAAGTAAATTCGGACAAACAAAGCTAATGTATTCTCTAAAGAAATGACAATGTAACCGATCAAATGTAATTTCAACGAGTTAAATAGGAACAGTAAAAAAGCAACTAAAACAAATTAATAAAGAGGACGATTATTATGCGACAGGCCTGTTTCGGTCATATGAACCTCATCTGGCATAACTTATCATAACCTCTTAGGCGAATTGGTAGTGCGAAAAGTTAAGGCAGGACACCCATGCAAAAGCAAATCCTAAATTTTTCAATTTAAAACTGTTTTTTTGGTATTAAAATGTTGTTTGGCGATCCAATTATGAGAAAACACAAAAAAAAATTTTCAGAAAGCTTTAATGTTCTAAAAAATCGCCAACTAGTGGTGAAACACATGCACTTTTCAAACATGAATATCTCGACAACCTCTTATTGAATTTCAATCAAATTTTCAAGCAATGTTTCTAAGCATCTAAAGAAAAGATCTGAGAAAAATATTTAAACATTTTAGCTTTCTTAAAAAAATCTTTATGTTTTTGCTATTTTTTCGAAATTTTTGACCACCCCCACATCAAAAAAATCCATGGGGAGCAAGTTACAATCAAAATTAAAAAAAACCTTGCCTAGGAACTCTGTATGATTGTATCAGCTATGAGTGTTAAAAATTTGAAGGAGATTGATGAAAAAATGGCTCAGATATTTATGTTTGAAAACTAATAAACCCAAAAAGTTTCATTTTGACAGCAATGCTAAAAAAGCATTTATTAGATTTCATTGAGTTTCTTCAAGAACAAATTGTAGAAATGTTTGTCTAAAATGCTCCTTTAGCATATGTGTCTCCTTTTACTGCTTTTTGTTTATCTTGAAAACCTTTTTTGACTGCTCGGAGAGTTTTTCTTCTTTGCTTGGCATGAACGAAGCTTCTTCAGTTTGACTTGGTTACGCTAAAATAAGCATCTAAATTGCGAAAAATTTTCTTTTCGGATGAAGTAGAAGCATGTGTATCATGGGTGGTTGTCTCTACTTCATCAAATTGTAGGTCTACATTTAATTCAGCTTGTTGTATACTTGTGCTGGGTTCATCTAAGTCTTCAGCTAGACTGGTTGACTGAGCAATCTGTACCAGCCTTTGTTGCTTTACAACTCCACGCATTTGATACTTCTTTTGTCGTTTCTTATTTTTCTTATCTCCCACTGCTGCAGTTTGGTGTGTTTAATAGTCAGCTGTATGAGTTACTCTCAGGTTCTACAAGACTAT
Source organism: Diplosoma virens (assembly GCA_963680785.1). Classification (NCBI taxonomy): domain Eukaryota; kingdom Metazoa; phylum Chordata; class Ascidiacea; order Aplousobranchia; family Didemnidae; genus Diplosoma; species Diplosoma virens. The sequence continues at coordinate 16,741,030 of OY796895.1, read as the reverse complement.
ATACCTAAATACAAACAAATTTAAACCTAAAAATGCTTTAATATAAACCGTAGCAACTCCAGAAATGCCTAACATACCACAATAGCCCCGTTGCTATGGGCGTTGCTAAGGGGGTACCTTTTTAAAACCGCGTTTTCTCCAACAAAAAGGCCGAATTTGACCCAAAAACCAGCCAAAAATTTTCTCAAAGAAACAGGCCTTCATGAAATCGCTATAGCAAAAAATTGACAAAATTAAATATTTTCGAGTTTTTGCAGGGGTGTCCTACCTTAAGGTCAGAATTCCATGAAGTACTCTTTTGGAAATGAAAATTCTAATTAATAATGTGTAATTACGAGGTTACATATTAACAGTCAACGTCGAAAAAGCACCGAAAAGAGAATTGAAAAATTGAATTTCGGACGGCAGCAAACCATTTGGAATAGATTTCAACAAAAAGGACGTTAAAGCAGCATCGAATAGGTTTATGAAATTTGAATTTTGAACTTCGTCGAATTACAGGGTGATTCAGCGAAGTGTGCACAAATACTTTTCTTAGTTTTATGTACATGTATTTCGTCCATTATTAACTTTCAATTATTAACATTTCAGTTTCTTATTATTTACACCCTTACAACCTTACGCTACCCATACAAGTTCACCAAAAGATATCTCTTGTCGGAGGCCACTAAGAAGAAAAGGCTCGATAGAGCAAAGGTTTTGGTCAAGAAACTTGTCGATGGCACGCAGCCTCAAGTTTTATGGACAGACGAAAAACTTTTCACTGTTCAAGCTGTCCATAACCATCAAAATGACAGGATTTGGCTTCCAGACATAAACATGGTCCCAGTTGAGCGTCGCAGCTCTTTCAGAAGACAAAAACCCGCCTCCGTAATGGTATGGGCAGGCGCAACATCAAAAGGGCTGAAAACTCCTCTCATATTCATTGAAGAAGGGGTCAAGATAAACCAGACCGTCTATAGGCGAATGCTGGAGGAGAAAGTCCTTCCCTGGGTCCAAGAAGTAGTCGGAGAACAAGGAGTTACTCTTCAAGAGGACGGTGCAACCTCCCACACGGCCAACTCAGTTCAAGCTTGGACCCAGGGAAGGACTTTCTCCTCCAGCATTCGCCTATAGACGTTCGATGCAATTTCAAAGGTTTTTGGGAGAAAGAGCTTTGGCCGCCGTCTTCACCAGACTTGAACCCTATGGATTTTGGGTTATGGTCTATTTTAGAGACAAAAGCCTGCCGTACTTCTCATCCAAATCTGGACTCTCTAAAGCGAAAATTGACATCGGCATGGGACGAAATTGACCCAGAAGTGGTGCGTGCCACATGTGCCCAGGTTCTGCCACGACTTCGGAAAGTAATCAAAAACAAAGGGGGTTATATTGAATAACTTGTATATTTTCTGAAAGCTTATTAAATTTACTATCTTCACAGCATATAACTTGTTTCATTTGACCTAATTATAAGTCCGAAAGATGAGTTTTTATTTGTGCACACTTCGCTGAATCACCCTGTAAATGGAATAAGTTACATTGGAAAAATTTTCAGTAGCCAACATCGAAAAGCACATCGAAAAAAACTAATAGGAGAAGAGCTGGTAGAAAATAAATTTCGGGCTAGAAAAGTCAAATTTCAAAAACTTTAAAATTCATAGAATTCATCATTTCAAAATTCGTACACCATGAATTTTCGATGTCTTCTTCTGAATTACGCTCTGAACTCAATATTCACTGTAAAATAGAGAGACCGAAAAAGCAATGTATATAAAATGCAAAATTACGTAATTAAAGAACTCAAAACATTAAGGGTGATGTAAACCAAACAAAGTTAGATAGTTATTTTGTTTGTGCTTCGATCTCGCGCGCAACAGATTCAGCCTGCCATGACAGTGCCTAAATTACTTCTTTAAAAGAGGTTGAATATTTTAACAATGTTAGCATGGAAGAATCCTTAACGTGTGATAATGTGTCTTCAGAAGAAAATTGCGATAGCACTATTGAAACAGATAATTTCTGGGTTAACTGAGGCGAGTTCACGGCAGTTATTTGCAGAAGACTTACAAGTTTATATTAAGTTATTTAACAAAGAAAGTACCACACCTCTGAAAAAACTAACAAAAATATCAGTGTGCAAAGTCTTAAACAAAAAAACGCCAAACAGGAAATGCCTTGCGGAAATAGATAAATTGCTTCAAATTTACCGCTGCATAGCTCTCGTTTCGGCTTCTGCAGAAAGGTGTTTCAGTACCATGAAAAAAATCAAAACATGGCATAAAGCACTATAACAGATAACGGTCTCAATAATCGAATATTTACCAATATTCATAAGAATTTGTTAAACGATATCAATTTACCAGCCGTTGTGAATGACTTTGCCAAAGCAAACAAAATACGAATAAATAATTGTGGTTGCACTGATCGTGCAGCGTTTCATAACTGCACCGTACCTTGATCGGAAGGGCCACTCATACTCATGTAAGGGACATTCCATGTCAACTTACACCCTTTTCGGCATTTTTTTCCCGACCATCTCCGATTTTGCTGAAATTCGGCAAGTTTGTAGGTTTGGATGAGAAAATGTCTCACACCAAATTTCAAGTTTCTAAATCAAATAGTTTTTGATATATAAAGGTTGAAAATTAGACACAAAATCGCCGCTAGAACACCCCTGATCGAGCAAAAGTGGCCCTCCTGGCTTTATTTTTGTTTGATTTCAAAGATGTTAATATCATTGGAAAGCTCTTTTCAGCAGCTTTCTAATGCTATTCATATCTCAAATGTATCTATATAAATAAAAAAGTTATGTTTTGTCGTGATCTTGTGACTTTGACCTCGCATGACCCCAAAACCCCCACTCTAGACAAAAATATTTTTTCAATATTTTTGTTCTTCATATAGAGGACTATCAGCATGCCAAAATTCAAACTGGGATCTCTATGGGTTTTTAAGATATTTGTATTTTATTGAACAGGTGTGCCTAATGATGCAAATTTGTTGATATTTACGCAATAAATATTTTCGCAACTTTGTCGATATTTTCAAATAAATCATTTTCGCAAGTTTTTTGTTAATTTTTTTCTAATTAAAAAATATCTTAAAAACCCATAGAGATCTCACTTTGATTTTTGGCATGCTGATAGTCCTTTATGTGAGGAACAAAACTATTGAAAATTTTTTTTTGTCTAGAGTGGGGGTTTTGGGGTCATGCGAGGTCAAATTCGCAAGGTCACGACAAAACATAACTTTTTTATTTATATAGATACATTTGAGATATGAATAGCATTAGAAAACTGCTGAAAAGAGCTTTCCAATGATATTAACATCTTTGAAATCGAACAAAAATAAAGCCAGGAGGGCCACTTTTGCTCGATCAGGGGCGTTCAAGCGGCGATTTTGTGTCTAATTTTCAACCTTCATATATCAAAAACTATTTGATATAAAAACTTGAAATTTAATGTGACACATTTTCTAGTTCAAACCTACAAACTTGCCAAATTTCAGCAAAATCGGAGATGGTCGGCAAAAGAGGGGTGTGAGTTGACATGGAATGTCCCGTAATTACGTTTTTTCGTTTTACGCAATTGTTAACAGTACTTTAAGTTTTTTATTTTATCTATTTAAACCTTTTGTATTCTTGATAGCGGAAACGTTTTAGCCAGCGTTGTGTTGTGGGTTGCTATAAAAATTTTTCATTGATTGGCATGTAAAAAACATTTAGTGATAATCCAAACCAAAATGCATTCAATCTCTATTTATCTACCTTTGGCTATCCTGCATGGACGTTGCAATTGGTAAATGATTTTGGAACTAGCTTTGGTGCTTTTCACCAAAGTTTAGTTGATTTTGTTAGATAGTTTTAGGTTTAATAACCAGTTTATAGAATGGCGTTTTTTTAATGTGTAGGCTAATTGAGAAAAACCTGTGTACAATTGGTTACTACTGCAGCTATTGCAGTGAGTGGTCATGATAGAGGTAACTTAAAAGCTTTTAGGCTACAAGATGCAACAATTTAAAGTTTTGAGCTCTGGGTTTATTAAAAAGGTTGATATTAGCCGAAAAATTGATCGCGAACCAAAATAACAGATTAGCAAAATAAAAGTTTTCCGAGATAACGGTCTGTCCTGCGCAAACTGTAATTCTATCTGTCAACCAAACTTTAAAATTGCAGCATGGTTGCCAAAATTTTCTTTTTGTAGGGAGTGCTTTTTCCTTAAAAAAAAATTCCTTTTTTTTTGAATTTTTTTCCTTTTGTATATTGATAAGCGCATATATTCAGATAGTCGCAAAAATCTTTAGGCCTAATACAAATATTGTGCTATATTTTCTGCTTTCTCATATCCTTTAACTTTTAATTGCTTAATATTAACGTACTAATCATCAACAAAAAAATTTATTTTTTTAAGGTCAAATTATGATTGCTACCTGTAAATTTTTGTTTGTTGTTAATATATTTTTGCACAAAATTTTGGCCCCCTTAATTTTTTTCTGTTATGCCCTTGTATATTTGCAACTTAGCACAATTGTTTATCGATAAATTCACAGCCAAACTTTTAAAAGTACGGATCTATTAATAATTAAATATTCTGCGCTCACTTCTTAAACGTTGTTTATGGATTCGCAATTTTAAAAACTACTGTTTTACAAATACCGATTTACTAATACGACGTAATTTTAGAATTAGATTTTTAGAAAAAGTATTAATATTTGAGTTTGATTAAATTTAAAATAGCATAAAGTGGACGGCACTTAATTTATATATTAATTTTTGCACTTTGTCTTATGTAATTTATTTTTTCGTCTGAGTGGTTAATTGGTTTGAAAGACCGTTTAGGTCAAGGATGTCCAACCTTTTTTCATAATGGGCCAAATTATAAATTTAGTTATAGTCGGCGGGCTGTAAAAAAGTCTTCACTTTGAATGTAACTTTATTTTCTCAATTTTCATCTCAAAATTTGTGATCTCTAAAGAAACGGTCTTCACCAGACATGCGGCTCGTCAAGGTTGAAGCAAATCCGAGCTCCGAGTCCGAGTTCGCATCCCTGGTTTTTACTTTAAATCTTACTCTGATTTCTCGATTTTCGTCAAAAAAGTAAGTTCGCGAAACACAGTTTTAAGAAACCAACGACACAGCTATTAAAATATATCTAAAAAGTTTGAGGAAGCTGGGCCGCATAAAAACATTAAGTGGGCCGCAATAGGGCCCGCGGGCCACAGGTTGGACATCCCTGGTTTAGGTGGTGACCATATTGGACAAGATATTGGTTCAGCTTACCTTGCCATGTTCTTGTGCTCTAAAAAATATACTTTACCACATTTTTCTCTGTTCGACGATATTTACAGGCAGCTTTAAATTACAGTAACTGGTTGAATAGACTTTTTAAAAATTTATATGTAAAAGCCTATTACCTTTCCATCTCCAAAAGCAATAATTCGAAGTAAATGCTTGTCAGTTTTACAAAGTTTAACGTTTCCGATGTTTTCCTGTAAGTCAGGAGGATAAATATATAAAAACTTATAGATGATGATATTAATCTGTTTGCTAGGGCAGCTGTCTTGGAATAAGTTTTACCTGTCTTTACAATATATTTTCGACCAAAATTAACTTTAACCAAATTTGTAAACTATCGATTTAGCAAGGAGTCACCGAACTTTTTCGAAAAGAGCCACATAGTGTCAGTGATGGCCGTACAAAAGAAGGGGCCGGTGCAAGAAAAATAGGGGAAGCCAATTTTTAGTGTGTCAAGTTTTTTGTCCCAAAATAAAGTTATCTCAAGGTCTTTACTTTCAATTAATGTCTAAAATCGTAATTTTAGTTTAAAATTATAGTGATCTGCAAAAAGAAGTTTTCATTTTCTATTGCTGTCCAAAATTTTCAATTTCGTCCCAAAATTATAGTATTCTCTATAAAAAAAGGTCCTCACTATCGATCAAGTACATTATTCCTACTTTCGTCCTAAAGTTAAGGTGCAGACAGGGGGCCACTGTGATGGTGTTACTATGCAATAATAGGGCAACCTTTTGCTTAAGGGGACCACTTTTTGACGTTTTTTAGGGGGCCAGTGCGGCGGTCCGTTTGCACCGTACTAAAGCCATCACTGCAAAGTGTAATATGTTTTTGGGACGAAAATGGAGAAATTAAGAACGAATTAAAAGTGAAAATCTTTTTTTGTCTTCACCCTAAATTTTGGAAAAAATTATTTTTGTATCCGTAAAGTATTAGAAAATTAAAATTCGGGCAAAAGTCACAGAATTTGGGCAAAAATGTACAGCCCCCCAAATTTTTTCGGTTGGTACAGCTATGGGTAAGACTATGAATTGAAACCCTACAAATTCTTTTTTGGCCCTACTAGCGGCAATGGCCTGGAGCCGAGACAGTCGACACTGATTAAAATATTACTGTCCAATTAAAAATTTGTTTTCTGTTTTTAAACAACGATACAAATACAATTTGAAACAGTTTATTTTAAGATTGCTAGGTAGAGAAAAGTAAGGTAAAGAAAATTTTCCAAGAGCACAACGTAACGTAACGTACATCTCCGTGTACGACACGCACATTGCAATATATATGAGTAGAATATAGTTCATGTATAGCACGCGGGCATAACCTGTGTTTTCAATTGACTTTCAATAGTCACATATTTCTAGAATCTATTATTGTCACCACAAAAAAGACAGATAGGATTTTATAAAAATTCATTGTAAATTTAAGTACGCCTTATACAAAAGTATTTTTCTTACGTTACAATCACAATCATGGTATACATATGTACACTGTACCTTAAAGCAGTCCCTTAAAGGTTTTGAAGTTGTGTGCCGCGGCGCACTACTGTGCCGTGAGAGGTTTCCAGGTGTGCTGAGAAAGATTTCGAAAAAAAATTATTTAGGGACGTCGAATTTTGCGGTTTTTGTATGTGAAATAAGTGAGATTCGGAGCGAAGACGGTTTTTTTTAGAAAGAACCAATTTTGGGAAGGAAATTCACAAGAAAGAGCGTGAATTCGGGTAAAGATTTTTCGTTTAGGGCAGGGTGGTCCAAACCGCGAAACGAAGACCTCTTTTTTAGATATATCACCTGATTTTGAGAACAAAAATTAATAAAAACGGTCTAAAAGTCCCGCGATTTTCGATGGGTTTCAAAAATATGCCGCAAACGGAAAAAGGTTGAAAAACACTGGTATATGCCATAGTTCAATAAATTGTTTTGTTACTAAATTATTTATTTCTTGTGCTCGTTTTTCGTTGTTTGCGAGTTCTTTGCAAGAATAGTGTTTTAGCCTAGTTAGAAAAGCAATTTGGCTGAGGTCCGAGTGTGCCGCGTTTGAAATTTGTTGTCAAGTGTGCCTTGAGCAAAAAAAGTTTGGAAACCACTGCCTTAAAGAGTTAAAGCTTTAAAACTTGGAATCAATAAAAAGCATCAAAACTTCTTAAATTAGTGTCTATTTAGTTATAGATTTAGTTATTTAGTCGCGTATATAAGTCGCGGTTAATATTAGAGGACATTTTTTTGTAGATCAAAACTCGTCTTATGCACGGAGATTTACGGTAATTAGAGCTGGAGTCAGTTAAATCAACATTTAGATCATAAAAACGATGCTTTAAACGAACGAAAATGACATTTTTGAAACAATTGATATAGTTCGAAAACTTGTATTAGGTTTCAGCGGTAACCATTCTTCTTTTACATACTTTTAAAATCATGAAAAGAAACAAAAAAAATAAAACCAAAAAAAATTATTAGCGGCTACGTCTTCATTTGCTCAATTATTTACTAAATTAACAACAGTAACAAAAATATAAATATTTCTTTTTTATTTTCTGTAATTTAAAAGATATCTAGAATATGACAAAAGCTTCAAGAGTTAGAAATGCACTCTATTAGCTAGCAGTTGTAAACGTTAAGTTAGTGAACTAAACATTTCTATTTGAATCATTCCCGCTACTATGACACGTGCGTAAATCAACGAATCAGAAGGCGATAAACACAGTCTGACCAACACTGCGCGCTCATCAGTAATCTTTGTTACGTTACTTTACTTAATAAACGTTACTTTTAAAACCTTTTTTTATATTTTTGTCTTGAGTTTTTAAAAAAGTCATTTGTCAATTGTAAAGAAACATTATTCAACTAATAATGAAAGATACTGAATTTTGTTTTAGTCTCTTAAATTTTTTATAATTTTAAAAATGCAGCAGACAGTTATGAGCGCTCAGGCTTATGGTGTATGTACTCAGAGTTTCAATAGCTGTGAAATATGAGTGAGCTGCGTCGTCGCATAGCTAAAAACGCTTCGCCATTGTTAGCATATGGTAAGCGAGTTGTTTGATATGCAGAGAAGTGGTGTTGAAAAAACTAAAATATTTAATAGAACAAAATAAAGTTCGATCAATTTTTTTAGTTTTTTGTAAAGAGTAAAGATAACTCTTATAGTATAGTACAGTTTTGATCGACTTTTTTGTTTTACAAAAGGTTTTCAACTGTGTAAAGTTGGATAGCTTAAGTTCTATGCGTTAGGCAACGGTCGTGAACAGCAGCCATTGCTGAACAATGAGCGCGCTTGAATAGCTTCGTCTGGCTGACTCAACTACGTTGTTTTTGCTTGGCTTGAATGCTTGAATCTATAGCAAAGCGAAGTGAACGGTGTAGTTTCTCAAGATTGGCGCGGTGTCAACTTTTAAATTTTACTGGATAGCTAGGTGTAATAAGTCAGTTTAGTAGCCCATCTGTGACTGTGTCAAGAACTTTATTAAAAATTCTATTGTGTACTTACATATGCATTTAAAACTGGGAAGTGTTAAAGAAAAATTTTTTATTTCTGTTAATTTTAGGCTAGGCGTTGTAATAATTTATAAAATTGTTATTTTAAATAAATACTTGGGGATTTTTAATTTTTTTCCTGCTATTTTGAAAATTTTAAAAAAAGTATCGCTTATTAGTGTTGATAAACTTTCGTATGAACAATTGATAAATCTTTATACGAAGAAATATTAAAGCATCTTTTAAGTTTTTTACATATTTCATAGCTTTTAGTACCTGCAATTTTTTTTTTTTTTTTGTAAAAAAAATGTGTATTGAAAATACAGAGCATACCTACTTCCTTACTACAGCATAAATTTTCCTTAGCCTAATGTATTTTTAGGTTGCAATTAGTTTTGTAATAATAAGCTTGCTGATATTTGGCGACCAAAATGCCTAAAAAAGATCCGAACAAGCCCCGCGGAAGAATGACCGGATATGCGTACTTTGTGCAAACTTGTCGAGAGGAGCACAAACGTAAACATCCAAGCGAGCAAATTGTTTTTACAGAATTTTCTAAAAAATGTGCAAAGCGCTGGAAGGTATGTATCATTTTAAGTACTTCATAATAATCTAACTTTCTAACTTTTCGTTCTATAAAAAATTCTATTGTAAATTCTTCTACTGTAAATAATCTAACTTTCTATTGTAAAATTTTGCCGTTGACTATTCAAACGTGAATTTTTAAAGTCATAATGAAGAAATATGCTCGATTGATTTTTTACTATATATTTAGCCCATGAGTGAAAAAGAAAAGAAAACTTTTAATGATATGGCCGAAAAGGATAGGATTAGATACGAAAGGGAAATGAAAAGTTACGTTCCTCCTAGTGGTGACGGCAAGAAGACAAAAAAGAAGAAGGATCCGAACGCACCAAAGCGTCCTCAGTTAGTAAAGACTTAACTCTAAAAACTTTTCTACACAGAAGTAATCTGACTTATCTTAATAGGTCTGCTTTCTTTCTTTTCTGCGCTGATCGCCGAAGCGCTTTGAGAGCCGATCACCCTGACTGGAGTGTTGGCGAAATCGCTAAGGAACTAGGCAAAAAATGGTCGAATGCCTCCCCCGAAACTAAACGTAAATACACGGAACAAGGAGAAAGAGAAAAAGAAAAGTACAACAAAGTACGTCTTTGTGGTTGATTGATTTTAAACAGTGTTAAAATTTTGCGTTTTTTTTTCAGGAAATGGCCAAGTACCGTGCTCAGCAATCGGGAAAGAGCTCCAAGGGTCTCAAAAGAGCTGCGCCATCGTCGGATTCGAGCGAGAGTGAAAGCGAAAGCGACTAAGTCGAAGTTTCACCAGCAAATCAACTTTACTTTGCTCGCGCCTTTACGATTTTAGTGAAAATGCACTCCTTATAAATTAAAACAAGCTGCCCGACAGCATTGTTTTAATGTATGTTCTTGAAATTTTTTCCCACTGAAGCGGTTGCAAAAAGAACATTTATCGAAAAGCGTGAACATTTTTACTGTTATGTTGCCAAACGTTTTTGATTTAGTTAGTTGTGACATTTAAACGTTTAGTAACTTGATTTTGTAATTTTTTCGTTGCTATTGTCAATTTGTACATAGTATAAGATTGCACAGTAATTTAGTTTTAATAGGTCGGCAATTTAAGTTGCAAACTGTCTGCGATAGACCGATAAGCGAGAAACAGTTTATTTAACATTTATTACCATATCTCAACCAGTGACAGCATTCTTATAAGTAGAGCGTTGATCCCTGCCATTCTTTTTATTGCAAAGTTACTTTAATAGTAAAAACCTGTTCAATATTTCCGGTGCTAAATGCTACACAGCATTTCTATATTGTTTTACACACCGGCTTTGAATTTGTATATGTATGACATTAAGTTTCTGTTAATAAAAAATGACTTTAGCATTTTCGTCAATTGTTCAAACCAAATTAATAATCGGTTGTACTGTACTTTTTCTTGGAAACTCGCTGGTAAACTAGGCCGGCCTAAGCTTAACTAAGATTACAAAAAATATTGAAAATAGGGTCGAAAACTAGGTAAGGATTAAAAAAAGGTCTACTCGTTAGTGAACTACATTCAGACTGTGAAAACCTTTTTTTTGTAAAATTTCCACGTTTAGTTAGGTTTTTCAACCTATAAATTGCTGTTTTTTTTTTCAAAGTTCTCCCAGTTGGGGGCGGTTACGCCGCCCCTGCTGGTAATTAATTTTTTTTGTGAAGACCGCTTCTAACTTCTAACTTTGAACATTCGTTTTATGCAAAATTTTCGCAATCTGCAAAAGTAATCTTAAAAAATGTGAACTTTTACTCTAACAAGTAGCTTATTAACGAATCTGCCAAATGTATACCCTCAACTTTTATAAATCTAACTAACTTAGTATCTTATTTTACTTTATATTTTTTTTCATATCTCGCAAGAAAGAGTCGGAGGCGTTATACTTAGGCAACCATCAAGCCATCACTTGGAGACATCAAGATATTACGGTCCGATTCAGATTTTTTTAGTTTTTAGAGTTATGACTAAAATTTAGAGCTGCTTTCCAACACCTAAGCAGAGGAAATTAACTTTTCCAAGCACACAACAGATTGGCGCGAGTAGGTTTTAAACCATGTCCATCGTGTTCGCCATCAATCACGGCGCTCTGGATCATGCTGCCGACTACAAGCAAAAAACATGTAACATATCGACAACCGTAACTACTTGAATAAAAGTCCCTACTGTTTTTATCTATTTTGTTTTGGTTCTAGTCAACCCTGCTTTGAATCGAAAAAATATATAATTGTTTGCAGTATCTTGTCATAACTGTAATCGACCTTCTGATAAACTTTTTCTATTTCCCATAAAAATGAGACTAAGAAACCTTGGTTTTTGAAGTTTTTCTTTAAACTATAAGAAAATTATTGTTTTGTTTGAGCTTGCGACTGAAAATCACAAAAGTAACTATATATTTTTTTAAAAAACTTGCGTCTGTTCACCAATAACTTAAATTAAGAAATGCGTGTTGTTTGTTGTTGAACAGGTCGCTACGTTCTGTTTGAAGCATTGTTTTAAGTAGAAAGCATTATTAACTAGGCTGGCCATACGTCCCGTTTTAGCCGGGACAGTCCCAATTTTTAGGCCTTGTCCCGCCTAGTTAACCAGTATCTCCCGGTATTTCCAATTTTAAGTGAAGACCTATTTTTTAGAGAACACTATGATTTTGGAACAGAATTGGGAAATCTGAGACTGCTTTTAAGTGAAACCTTTTTTTTTAGAGAACACTATGATTTTGGGACGAAAGTGGGAAATCTGAGACTGCTTTCAAGTGAAACCTTTTTTTTAGAGAACACTATGATTTTGGGTCGAAAGTGGGAAATTTGAGACTGCTTTCAAGTGAAACCTTTTTCTTAAAGATCACTATTTTTTGGGGATGAAAAATTATATTGATCCCCAAACTTTTTTGCGGCTAGCACCAACTTTTACTCTTTAAAACTGGCCAGTGAGTGCAATAAGGTTCCCCACCCTGCCCTAGACATATTCAAAATGAAAAAATTTTTTAGAGAACTTTTGTTTTTAAGGATGAATTTTTTTCTTTTAACAAACGTCGCGATTTACCACTTCGAAAATATGGTATGCCTATTATTAATTGAATGAAGTTGTTTATCTTGGCAAAATCTTTTTTTGCGTTATTTTCATCTAGCGGCTCATGCAAAAATAAAAAAGTTTCGCTAGAGCAAAACAAGAGCAAAATTGCAAAATTAACATAAAATATGAAGAGTCGTTAACTAAGTTTTTTTATTCACTATAGTTCTTGCCGTGTCATTTTTACCTTTGCATATACTAATTTAGATTAGATCATAAAAATTTTTTTTAATGTGTTGAAAATTCCTGAAACATGTCTTAATGAGAATAACGTTTATTTCATCAAATTGAATTTATTGCATGGGGTCTTAATATAACTCCACTTTTATCGGGGAAACTAGAGTTTTTTACCAATTTTAATCATTCGATTACAAATTTGACGCACCAACAAAACCCTTGCCATAGCGCCTTTAACTTTTGTCGTCGTTGTCGTTGTCGTCGTCGTTTGAAGAGGTATCCACTCCAGGTCAGATACAAATCTTGGAGTCTTTAGCTTTGATTCTTGGAGAAGCTTTGCATTTAGTTAACAAAGAATTTATAGAAGAATACTAGGAACAACTAGGAATGCGAAATCAAGTTTGAACTTATAACTTAATAATTTTTCTGAATTTAAAGTTCTTATTGAAAAAAAAACAATCAAGTTAAACTTATCTAAAAAACTTTTACAGTTTCGGCTGCAGCATTCGTGTAGCAGTTATAGGCATTAGAAAAAGAGCAGGAAACCTAGTTTAACAAAGAAATTGGCCCGAAAATTTTTCCATTTTGCCAAACTAGATAGTTAAAATTTTAAATAGGACTTATTAAATTAATTCGAAATCGGACACGAACTTGAAATCAAATAAAAACTTTTTTGTTTAAAACCTCACTAGCACCCAATTACCATCGGTTTTAAAAACTAGTCGGTTTTGTGGTTCATGGTTGCCACGTTTTTTCGCCTGTGTCATAGTCATGAAAGATATAAAAAAGAAACACTAGCGCAAAAAACAACTACGTCTCCTTATAAAAAACTTTTTTCTGATTTCTAAAATGTACCAAAAAGTATCATTCCAGCTACAAAAAAAAAGTTTAAACGTTCCTTATGAAGTCGATATTTCTTTAACTAGTAGTCTGCAGTTGACCTTACTGGTGAAAGGAGAATAATTTTCTTTTTAGAAATGATCGGATATTCAGCGATTACGACGTAAATATCAACACTCCAGAATGGGCAATCATAACTACATTTAGACAGTTAAAAATTAATCTTATTTATAAAAGGAAAGCTCCATCTTATGAAGCTGTTTTCAATTGAAATCTTTAGCGAATCTATTAAAAGATTGTTTATTTTTATTTTCATGAAAAAAAGTACAAAAGTCTTATTGTTACCTTTCCGACTTTTTTTTCGATTAAAATTTGTATCTCTATATTTATTCTCCTGACTCCCAGGAAAGCATCGTAGGCTTTATGCTAGGGTAACTGTTAAGCAATTACCCTAACCTGCTTCCGGAGATGTCAAGATATTGCTGTCCGGTTGAACTTTAGCTTTTTAGTTTTTATTAGAGATATGACTGAAGTTTAGAACTTCTTGCCAAGACCGCCGAGCAGAGGAAAGTAGCGTAAAGTGTCTTTCCTAAGGGCACAACAGAATGGTGCGAGTAGGTTTTTAACTGAGATCGTATCGATTACAACGACGGCGCTCTTATCCACTCGACCACGTTGCCGACATCTTGCGACCAAAAATCGTTTGAAAACACATTTTGCAGAAATGACTCGGTCATGATAGAGAAACAACCAAGGGCATCCAAATTAGAGGAAATCTAAAAAGAGAAATTACAAAAGTATTATTGTATAAAAATAATACAATTTATAGTAGAAAAATTAAACAACTATGTATGGGAGGACATAAAATCTAGTAGTTGACCATATTATGCATCTACAGCGACCTATAAAAATTAGATGCTTCTTTAGCTCTTACTGTATCTACCTCTAGATAAAAAAAGACTTTTTTAAATTATACATGTAGTTTTTTATATCACAAACAAAAATAAAATAAAATTAGGATATAAAAATAATTTTACTTCATCTTGGGCTAACATCTAGGCTGGGCTAATCTATAGGATATCATAAAATTATGATTAAAAACGAAGCTATTTAGATAACATGCTATAGTACAGTAGATTTGTGACATGTAAATAACCAACCAAAGCCACAACAAAAGTTGAATGTAAAAGCGATGAATGCAAAATGAAAAAAGATAACTTTAAACTAGTTTTATTTCCGTTTTATTTGACTTCAAAAATTTTTAGGACCGTGGTTCAACCAAAGACTGGTTTAACATCGCTTACTGCCAAACGCATTGCATGCCCCGCATCTAAACAAGGGATGTCCAACTTGCGGCCCACTGCTTACTCAAATTTTTTAGTTATATTTTCATAACTATATAGCAGCCTTTCTTAAACTGTGTTCCACAAGCTTACTTAAAGTGTTCAGCGAAACATTTGGAAGTTTTTTTATTGTAGATCGCTATGTTTTTGAGACGAAAATCAAGAAATTAGAGTCAGATTCAAAGTGAAAACTTTTCGTGGCCGCCAACTCTAACTAAATTTATAATTTTTGGGCTATTATGAAAAAAAGTTCGACAACCTTGATCTGAAGGATTTTTTTAGTCAATTACTCTTCAACGCCACTTACCAATGTTTAATATTAAGGTAGCGCGAATAGATTAGGTTGTCTTTTTTTCCAAGATACAGTGTTTGACAAACCTCATAAGTCATAACTAGCGAAACTAGGGCAACTTAAATATATAAAATAGAGAGAAATTCGGGTTTATCTTAAGCAAAAGTTTTGTTTACGCATTTCAAACTGCAGCACTTTAATTTTTTTGGGTTTATTTAGATATAATGCTAATTTGCTAAATATTTGTCAAAACATTTGGTCGAAAAAATTATGAACTTTTTCTAATTGTTTGCTTAGCATGCTGAATTTTCATGTATTGTTAATAAAACTGTTTGGCACTGTAACTTGCGCAATTTCGAGTTCCTTTGTTCCGTTGTTGTGTATGCGATAAAACAATCATTATCCTTGTCATATTATTACGATAGCTTACTAAATGAATAGGGGTAGTTTATCAACGAAATAGTGGTTTAAATTTTCTGTAAAAGCGAATGCTTTTACCGAAATTTTAAAAACCGAAAAGACTGGAAATTAAAACATTGCTATTATCATAATTCAATCTGTTTTTGAGTTTTGTGATAAATAGTCCGATAGCTGAAAAAAAATTTTACTAGTTCCACTAATAAGAGTTTATTTATATGTAGGGCATGGTACAATTTTTCAACTTATGCCAGAGTTTTTCAACCGAAAGTATCGATTTCAGCCTCATGATGAACCCAAATTTTTTAAAGGGCACCAGCTTGATGGGATGCACTGGAAAGTGCAAAGTCTTTCAGGACTTTTTTTTGGTTTAATCTGACAATTAGAATCCCGTATTTATAATGGGTTTACTTATCAGTAATATTTTGTAATACAATCAATTCCAGGAGTTAGTCGCTACTCCGGCTCATGTTTGATATTGATGCAGCCAGTTGCAGATACACTACACCTGTGGTTCTCAATCTTTTTAAGCCTGCGAACCGGTAATATATCAAAAAATACTTGGGAATGCTCATTCATTTTAATGGGGAATGCTCATTCACGTAAAAATTGAATTGCTTCTTCCCTCAACTCAAAAAGACGTGCAAGAACGTGTTCTCTCGAAAGCCATATCACTTCTGCATGAAAGATGAGATGGCAATTTTGCGCAGCCATACTCACACACAGTGCCTCAAAAAGCCTCAAATGCAATACTTGGTCACGAGTAATTGATAATCTTAGCTGGTGGGATCATAACGTCATTTAATTTAGGTAACAGTTTCTGAGCAGCTATATGTTTACAGCGATATATGCAATGTGCAGACAGCAGATTTTTCTTTGCAACTTTTTTTATTTTTGCGGTTGCATCCAAATGACAACCAGCCATCCTAGCAGCTCGATCAGTACACAACCATAAACATTTTCGCCAATCTAAGCCTTGATCTTGCATTTAGTTATTAAGGAAAATCAATAATTACTGTTAATATTCTTCTGACATTGTTCTACATCTGAACTCGTAGGCCCTTCTTAAAGAGTAAAATTGAAATAAATTGTTGCGGACCGGCAAAAAAGCTAATGCAGACCTGCATCGGTCCGCGGACCGGCGTTAAGAACCACTGCACTACACGGTAGATTATTACTTTACTCTAAAGATAGTGGGTCAAATTTTTTAATAAATTGAAAGATATGGTAGCTAAAACTATAAACTGTTAGTCAGTGATGGCTTTAGTAGGGTGTGAACGGAGCAGCCACACCGCCTTCCCCCCGCCTGAAAAAAAATGTGAAAAAGTGCCCCCTCCCCTTCGCAAGAAAGTGCTCTATTTCTCCATACACCATGACGGTGGGTGGCATCTCTAAAGTGATGACCTTTTTTCCCGTTATTTTTTAGAGATCGCTTTGTTTCGGTACACTAAAAATAGTTTCCTTTGAAACTTCACTTTAGAGATCATTGTTTTGGAACACTAAATAGTGGCCCCCTAAAACGAAGACATTTTTTATAGATAGCTTTGTCGCTTTGTTTTGGAACACTGAAAATTGCCTCCCTATTTTTCTTGCACCGAGCCCCCTTTTTGTAAGGCCATCACTGTTGTTAATCATCTGTTATACCTTACCAGAAAACAAAGTTCTGTTCAGGCTTCCTGCCTGCGATTACCCAACCACTAATAATTGTTGCGGCACAATAGTCACAATGCAAGACAATTTTTCTGGCTTTAGTCTCCGACTATTTCTTTACAGCCAGAGTTGAACATAAAGGCCTGTTTCCACTACGAGCGTGGAAAAAAGCATTCTTTGTTTGTTTTATTGCCTTTTTTTTGCGCTCGCTTCAATTTTAACCGCTCGCTTCAATCGAAGATCAATAAAAGAAACAAAGAATGCTCTTTTCCACGCTCGTAGTGGAAACGGGCCTTAAAAGTTAGCCAAAGAAGTGTGTGGTTCGGCAGTCTACACACGCTTGTAAATGTCTTTTTTCTCTTTCTTTATCCTAATCTATGGCTATTTTTCTGTGGCCCGAGTTCGACATAAAAGCTAAGCAAAAAGAACGACTGCTACTGCGTATTTTTTCTGAATCTTACTGTATACGATGTTAGATGTCTTGTAATAAGTCTGAGTTTTGTAGAATCAATGTTGACTGTAAAAAATTCAAATTAAACAATGCTAGCTTTCATTTTATGACTCGCACTGAACCCGAGTAGCCCGAGTGCCGGAGTCGCTACTACAATCAATACGCTTTGGACTGTTGTTCCTGTACAGCTTGGGTTGGGAACCTTTTGGGCGAAGAAAACCGTAAAAGCTACATATTTTTAAATGTATTTTCGTGAGAGCCATATAAAATTTTTAACACTAAATATAACTGACGGGCGCACTGTTAAGCAAGAAATCTTGATTTTTGCCAGGAAGAAACTCCTATAAAGTTCTATTTTCTACTTTTTTTAGGCATTGAATATAAAATGTACAAAACCAGAAATAAATCGATAAAATATTAATAATGAATAGCCAAAAAAAGTATAAGCTAAGTTAGATTCTTCTTACAAACTTTCTGAAAATATCAAGAAATCAGCTGCAAATTATTCAAAGAAATAATGCCGCACATAACTTCGAATGTATGGCTGCAGTGAACGGGAAGGGTAGGCGGGAAAAGATAAAAATTTTTTGAACCAACCATTTTGGAAATTTGGAATTCCAACCAAAATAACTATTAAAAAGTGTTAAATATAGCTGTTTTAATTAATATTTATAAAGAAAATAAAAAAATTTTTTAACCATTGGCAATTATAATTGCAACGAGAAAATCCTTTACAATGAGCAATTTTTATCGAAAAAAATTTTAAGCGGCCTTTTTAAAAGTAAAATTAAGCTACCAAAGAATTCAAATAATGAAAAACTAGTAATATATTCAAAATCCTGCTAAAATGTGGTAACTTTTGACACCAAAACAATGATTTTTAATAGATATTTTTTACATGAAAGAGAGCCCTTAAGAAATGTGAGCTTATAACTTATCGGCGAGCCATGCGTTCCCAACCACTGCCATGAAAGAACATTTTGTTCGGAGACTTGAATAATTCGTTGGTTGTTTTTAATCGACGTAAATTTTAAACAGAGCTTAGCTTATTGACCTAGAAGCATTTTCTAAAAAGTTTTTTTTTAATGCGTTTACCTTTGTTTCTTACGTTAAAAAAAAAACAACCATTTTTCGAAATCGCAATGACATCAATTTGCGCAGAAATGCTGACTTAACAAAAATTGTGCAATCTTTCAGTTATATTTTTTAAACTATATTATGTTATAAATGTAGTGGTTCGTAATTGATTGCTTGATTGATTTTTACTTTTAAATAATATTTTTACGTTTATTTTTTTGTTCTTCTGTGGGAAAACACTATCACCAACAAATATATTGAAAAAACATTTTATATCTTTATTTTTTGCTCAAAACACTTTCTTTGCACAAAAACTTCAAATGAAATCAAAACGAAAAAAATAACAGGAAAACACGATTTCACCGTATTTATCCGATTGTGAACACAGTTTGGATCTTTTGTAGAAAGCCCCCCGCCACTAATGCAAAAATGTGAGATTTGAGAAAAACAATTGTTAAACAATTGAAAAATAACACTCTTTCAAAATGCGCAACAACTAGAATGTGGCACTCACCGTTCCATGGTTGACAGTTATCTCTGTAAATCTATGTGGCGGGGTGTTTTTTTTTTTGGCGGGGGCTTTCTACAAAAGATCCCACGGTTTAAATTGTTTTCTGCTTTCATTTTGTGCGGAGCACTTTCAAAAGCGATCGACAACTTTCATTTCGTAGCAGTATATGTTACCAATTTCAGAAGAGTTTTTGAAATAAAGACATTAATCAGAATGACCGTGATGACACAGTTGATGTAGATCTAGACGCTATTATTAACGATGATATTGATAAGTGGATTTGATATGTACAGATTTAATATTTTAGGACTCTTTTAATTCGTACAGTAAGTTACCGTAAATTTCATTTGACGTTTACAGTTGAGGTGTTCTTTCAAGGGCGGTTTACAATCGAATAAACACGATATCTCTTGTGGTAGCCAAGAAAGCATATACTGTAGAATGTAACCAAACATTACTTCATGTTTGAGATTTTTTTCTAGTGCTGTTTTCAGCTTGCACAGCATGGTTTTTTTAGTTTCCGCGTTCAGATGGGAGTGTAGACCAACATTGTTGTTCAAGATCCTTTGTCTATTTGGGCTTGCGTATATAGAGTTTTTTTTCTAGTCAGCCCCAACTTTAGCATCTCCACACACTGTCCACCAACATTGATTAATATTACTACTTTGTTTAAATCGTTCGTTTTTATTCGTTTATAACTCTGTAGCGTGGTTTAGTGGTTAAAGCGCCGAATTGTAATTGACATGATCTCGGTTCGAAACCTACTTGCGCCATTGTGATGTTTACCCCTACTTTCCTGGTAAAGACATTTTACGGCACTTTTCCTAGCAAGCAGTTTTCAATTTCAGTCATATCTCTAAAAACTAAGCAACCAAACAAATTTTTGGTGCCCAGTCCACTTTTAAACAACAAAAAAAAAAGGTCTTCACT
The DNA here is from genome assembly GCA_963680785.1 of Diplosoma virens. Classification (NCBI taxonomy): domain Eukaryota; kingdom Metazoa; phylum Chordata; class Ascidiacea; order Aplousobranchia; family Didemnidae; genus Diplosoma; species Diplosoma virens. The sequence goes on along the minus strand of OY796895.1, from coordinate 16,720,961 downwards.
TTAATCATACGTTTTTAAAATCAGGGTCTACAGTTTTTTCAGCTGAGTCAAAAGTGTTTCAGATTTCAAATGTCTGATCTGAACGGATTTCGCTGAAAGTATTAAAGATCACTAGGAGCGTTAGCGGGAGTATTTTTTGTTTGTTTTATTGACGTTTCTCTGCTTTTATTAACGCTTAAGCGCCGAAAGAAGTAAAAAAATCAATAAAACAAACAAAGAATACTCCCACCTACGCTCTTAGTGAAACAAATCCTTACTATTCTTTGTTGTTTGATTATATTAGTCTCAAACTCTAGTTTAATTTTTTGCTTTTGGCGAAGTTATTCTGAATGTTGAAAAACTATTTCGAATTAAAGCAAAATCGGATTTTTAAATTTAAACTTTTTAAAAAACAACGACCAAAAGGCGCTAATGCGTCTGTTTTATTTTTTGATGGGAATTACGCAAACATTTTTGAACGATAAAATTAGCTTTTTAACTTCATGTTCAGTTTTAGCACGATTCTGCGGTTTGAAAACAATAGCAATAACTAATACTTGGCTAATTAATGATTAATTTAAATCAAACTTTCATTAATTCTCGTTCAGTAGAAACAAACATTACGTCATTTGCGTTAATTGTACAAAATTTACAAAAAAAATTAAACAACAAGTTTTTTGATACTTTATGCCACTTTATGCCATCTTTTCGTGTTAACTATTCTAGCTAAACCAGTGGTTCCCAACCTTTTTAATGTCATGGATCCTTTTGAGGATTTTCCTGAAAGTTGTGGACCCCTTAAATAAAAAAGGAAATAAACTCCACTCTTTTCTCCCAAAAACATGGTGATCTCTAAAAAAAAAAAAAGTCTTCGCTTCGATTTTATTTCCAATTTTGCTGTTTTTTCTCCCAGAAACATGGTGACCTCTAAAAAAAAAAAAAAAGGTCTTCACCTTAAATCGATCTTTTATTTTCCTAGGCAACTGCCTAATTCGCTTCCCTAATATCCACCACTGCTTTCACTATGACATATTCTTTCATTTTTTCCGTAAAAGGCTCATGGACCCCAAAAATCACTCTGTGGACCCCCGGTTGGGAACCACTGAGCTAAACTAAAGCGTTTTCAGTGTCGACTAGAATAATATCTTCAATCAATTTGCGTTAAGATTAAGGTCTATCTTGTTGTTTTTTACGAGTTAGATTGTTTGACAGACAAAGTTTGATTGTTTTTGCAAATAAAATTATATAAATAAATAGAAATATACGGAGAATATACGCCAGGTATAATCCAGGTGTTAACCAGGGGCGTATACTTCATTCGTGCGAGGTGTGCGGCGCACACCCAATAATTTTTCACAGCAAAGTGTAAAAAATATTTTTTTGAATTTTAAATCAATTGTAATAATATTTTTATCTGCGCACTAGATTAGAGATACTTTATTTCACTTTTAACACTTTTCTATTTCTTACGATAACAATATTTGATGACTTTTAGAACTAGCCATTCCAAGATATCAATTGACACACATAGCTGTACCAGCCAAAGTATTCTGGGGGAGCAACACAGTTTTGCCCAAATTTTATTGATGATTGCCAAACTCATGTTCTAGTAGCTTAGCAAAAGTTGAGACAACATAGCATAAATTTTTCTCCCAAAATTTTGGTAAAGATTAAAAAAAGTCATCATATTGAAACCGTGTCTGATTTCTTATTTTTGTCGCAAAAAACCATTAGTAATCTCTAAAAAAAGAAAGTCTTCACTTCAAATCATAATCGTTTTTTGAGATCTGGAAACTTTGTCCTGTGCAAGTAGTTCGATTTTGGCGCAAAAAAAAGTTGTTTTGACCAAATAATTTATTTCTAGTGAAGGAACAATTCTAATTATACTCAAATTTTTGAAACTTGGCGTGGCAATTGCCCCCAAGCCTGCCCAGCTGACGGCTTGCTGACCCACATACGTGTTACGGTTGTAATATTGCCCGTGTAACAAAAAAATGTCTTCTTTTTGTTTTGGTTTTAATTGACCTCGACACTATGGCTTATATTTCAGTCTAAGCGCACAGCTTAAAAAAAGCTCCGGTTGTTAACCAGGCATTAAGTGAGAGCATGCTAGTAGTAAGTCAGATAGGTGCTGAAATCGTTGTATAACTCTTAGATTGCATATAAAAAATAGCAGCGTCTTTTTGTATGAAGTTATGATAATCAGTCAGTAAATTAGGTTGGAAACTGGTCATCATAGTAATAGTAAGAAAAAGCAACCGCTCCGGGCAGGCATAAAGAGGACTGGAGCTGAGAGTCTCGCGGCCTGGACCGTAAGTACATCTGCTGTTGTTAACCTAGATAATAGACCGTTACCAAAACTGCCAAAACGCAAGGATAGCTACCTATCCCAATGTTCAGCAAGGGTTTGCTAATTGGCAAACGTCTTTTTAAGGACGAGAAAATACTTAGAAGAAAGTGCTCTTTTCAGGACACATTGCCAACAAGTTTCGAAGGCCCACTGCTCTCCAACTGAAGTCGAAGGCTTCACAGTGAGCAAGATGAACTTTTTTTATCATCTTGCTCTACAGTTTTAATAACTAGTGATCTCAGTTGCTCTACAGTTTGAATCACTTGCTCAGCGGTTTGAATCACTACAGGATACCCACTGCATTAGTGCAAAAAAGCTAATACTTTGATTAGGCCTAACCTTCATATATTTCTTGTGAAACATTTACTTAATCAACATTTAGCTTATAATTTAAACGAAATTTAGCGACTAGGCAACTACAATATCACCACATGGTTTTCAAATCAAGCGGCCACCTTATTGCGTCATTCAAAACGACAAGAAACAAAACTTTTAAAAAGAAAAAACAAAAACTTCAGAAAAACAAGCTGCGATTGGGCAAAAAAGTAATTAACAAATGAAAACTTAAAAAAGAATAAGAAAATAATAAAATCAAGGTGACAAAACTAACTTCATGTCGCATTAGTTAACAGTAATATTTTATATTTGTTTTTAAATTTACAGAAAAAAATTTCCAAATTAGTTGCGGAAGAGAATTCCATGCTTTGGCGTCAATATATTGAATCAAAATTGTGTTTTTTTTGTTTTAAATACTGTATTAAATTGATTACCATAAGCATAGGCGTACGCACGGGGAGGGGTTTAGGGGTTCAAACCACCCCCCTTCCTTGAAAAAAGGTGATCAAAGATATCAACTTATACGTAAATAACATATTAGCAACAAATAGACTACAAATAGTGTGGTATAAGCTTTTATCATTTTTGCATTTGTTCTTTTTGAACTTTATTAGTAATTTTTATTAAAGATCGTTTTTTCTATCGCCCCAAATTACATCAAAGTTTGCTAATCTGAGTAAAACTCTCAAAACCCAAAATATTTTAACAAAAAGTCAGGTCTTCTATGTTTGATTTTTGATGTCTATTGCCTTATCGCAATGTTTACCCGTGAGATGTAAGCCTATTTTACTCTTCTGTCGGATACATTGCTACTAAAAGCGAAACAAGTCCTAAGCATCTAAGGAGTATCGCTGAAAGAAATTTGATTATGCTCTGGAAAGCCCGATAAAAAAAATATATAAATATATGTATATATACAGTATAGGCCAATATAACGAAAATAGTTTCTTATTTTAACAAAAATTGTTTTAAAGTTGTTTTCTTTCTTTTCAAGGTTTCGCCATTCCCCAAGCGCATATGACAAAATTTTTTTGGTTTTTGTTTTAATGTGAAGCACCGTGGTCCTACCTGCAAGCTGCTGAAACTTTTGTCAGATAAGCACATGATTAAAATGATCATGGAGCTTGTCCGAAATAGAAATTTTACTTCTACAAGTAGACAGTAAACGAAGCAAGCTCCGCCGTCAAAAAAATAGCGTTTCTAGGGAGTCGGTATTGGCTTCTTTTCTGATTATTAATATCCATACGTGTGATCTACCTTCCACAATTTTCAGAAAATTTGCTTTTACAGCGAATCTATCATTGTTGCAAACTTTGGAGACTGAAAAGAACTTGAAAGTCAAGACATGACTACAGTTTCTGCGTATCTCCTGACCTGAAATTTGAAACTCATTCTTTTAAAGACGTTGAGAGCAGCCTTTCATTTTAATAACCGAGGAGCCAAACGTAAGCTAAAGGTTTGTAACGGCAATAAACTTTTACCATTCTGTCCAGCCCCGACTTATTTCGGGGTAAAACTGAACAGATCGGTTACATTCCGTCATCATTTTGTGGCAATACTTAAAAAATCGCGTCTTCTCGCGTCACACTGCTGAGGCGACTTGCGAAGATGGGGTGCTGGGCCAAAATATTGTGTACAGCTGCCCTATCTCTGGCCTAATCGACAACTGAATACTGCGCGCTAGTCTGGTGTCGCCCAGAGCATTGGTTCTCAAAGTGCTCCGTACGGAGCCCCAGGGCTCCGCGAGAGAAACCTAGGGGCTCCGCGAGCTATTCGTTTACTTATTAAAATACTGACTTGGCTAATTTTGCAACTGTCCAAAGAAGCAATAACAACCTACAAGTAACTTCAATTAATCCGCAATTTGAATATCTTTTAAATACAAAGCAGCAAATACATCCGTATACAGCAGATACAGCAAATTTAGACTCAATTTAAGGGAAGACCTTTTTTTTTTTTTAGAGAACACCTTGATTTTGGGAGAAAAATAGGGAAATCAGAGATGAAATCGAAGTGAAGACCTTTTTTTTTTTTTTTTAGAGAACACTTTGATTTTGGGAGAAAAATATGTAAGCCAAGATCAGACCTCTTTTTTTTCTCAGACAACATCAATTTTTAAAAATTCTTGCCTCGGGCCCCTAAATGGTAAGTAATAATGTGTTTTTTTTGTTTTTATTTTGATAAATTTATTGTGGGGCTCCGTAAATAATGGTCAACCTTTTCATGAGCTCCATAACAATAAAAGTTTGAGAACCCCTGGCCCAGAGGATGAATCATAGATGGAATACGGAGTACTGTGAGAATAATGTTACTATCAGCTAAAAAACTACAACGTGGACCTAAGGAGCTTCAGGGCCTTTACCAACTGCATTTTCTAGAAATAACTTTATTGCAACAGAAACAAAACTAAAATTTTTATTGCAAACAAAACTTAAAACAGAAAAATTGATTCGCAAAGTACAACAGGAATCAATCTAATTTAGTCCTAGATAGCAAAAAGTATAAAACGCAGCCTGCAAAATAAATTAAAGGATGGCTATTCCCGGCAACCAAAACGACAACTGATTCTAACTATTCGAAGCAATTACCAAGAAACTATTAAAACTTACCATTAAGCCAAATGTCGATCAAAAAAGAATAATGTAAATAAAGCGCAAACTAATTAAGATTATAACATGACCTATAGATTGGGATTAGACGGAGTTTGATTCCATTTTTAAAGTATAGTTAAATTATAGACAATTGTCCAACAAATACATCAGGCTCCGTGCTCTCATATCCACGACCAATACCAAGCCTGTTGAAATGGGCTTACTTCGAACAGCTTAAGGTCAATCGCCTGCAAACTGGTGCTGGGCGATTTTATTCGTCCATGCACGATGGGGTCTCGCTCCATTGCCGGATTGCGAGTGCAGCAGCATGGAACAAACCGCAGACCACGTCTTAACAGAGTGCCCCACAGCCTGCATTAGGCATGACATAAAGTGCGTGGTCTGATGGTTCTTAATCACGAAACCCGATTCTGGATCAATACCATCGCTATCAGCATCTGATCCAGGCAGTGTACCAGCCTGAGGTAGTAAAAGGATAAACCCTGGGCCCGAATGCTGTTTGTGCTTGAACCAGAGTCGATGGCCTTCCATACTACGACAACAACAACCTTTTTTCGGTCTTTACTTTAGTGAAACAATTTTTACAAATTTAAATTCTTTGTTGTACAGAATTTAAAAATAACCAATGATATGGACGGAACCATTAATTTTTTCAGTTTTTGGTAGTCTTTAAAAAGACTGTTTTTCCTGAGAATCCTTTCGGCCAACTCTCGTCAGAAGAAATTGTTGGCAAATCAGAGACGCCGTTATTTTCGATGTCTTGCAATCCTATATAAACCACAGTTTTCATGTAGTTTGTCATTTGCCAACAATTTTTTCAGACAAGAGTTGGCCAAAAGAACTCTCAGGAAAAACAGTCTTTTTAAAGACTACCAAAAACTAAAAGAATTTTGGTTTCGTCCATACCATTGGTTATTTTCAGATTGCAAATTTCTTTCAAGGGAACCAAGCGGCTCACTTTGAGGAACACTGAGCTAAATATAATTGATTCAATTGCCATACAAAGTGCTCGATAAGGCAGTTAGAGCTGAATATTTCTACTGTAAATCAAACTATCATGCCATTAAATATAATTATTAAAAAACTTAAGAGTCTGTTTCACCCGGTACTACGACAGTTGATCGAATCACATTTTTGTTTTTATTTGAATTAGATTTTTTAATTCTTTTGTGATATTTAGAGCGCATTTGGTTGGGATTGAAAAAAAATTTGCAAAAACTCTCGCCATAAAAAGGTAGTTTTCTGTATATTTTGTAATTCTTTTATAGCTCACGTGAAATCAAACATATTTTAAAAAATTTGGTAAAGACAAATAGACCTAACAATAAATCTCATATAAAAATAATTTAATGTATTCTATATATATCTGTTACCGATAAACATGCAAAGAAAAAATCACGTTAAATCTTAATAATTTTGAAATGAATCAAAAAAACAAAAAAATTGAGTGCTTTCTCTTCGAGTGATCTCAACGCTATAATAAAGCAACATTTGAGAGGCGTGAACCATCACGTTAAGAGCTCATTTCCACTACGAGTGTGAAATGGAGCATTCTTATTGTTAATTTTATTGATTTTTTTATTTTTTCCGCGCTTAAGCGCTAAGCGAAGCAAAACAAAAATCAGTTAAAGAAACAAAGAATACTCCATTTTACGCTCGTAGTAGAAACGAGCCTTAATCCTAACGCCAAGGATTAGGAATAGCTTCAGATCCTGGAATTATTTATCGAGTGAGATTGCGCGCGCCGAAACTGCACCAAAAATTGTTTGGAAGCAATAAAACACCAGCTTCACGTCTTTTTTTCACATTCCTCTCTTCGATTAGTTTGAGACTTTTTATATGCACAAGCAGAAAAATGTAACTAAAAAGCACCGATATTTTGAAATATTGTTTTTCAAATTTAACTCTTTGCAAGATCTCTTTAAATTCGCTCATAAATTGATAAACTACCCCTGGGAGGGAAGGGTGGGGATTTTTTTTGGGGTAAAAGAACTAAAACAGAGTACAAACTTAGTTGTTTGATCGCGTGAGGCAATGTTTCTCAACCTGTACGTCGTGAGAGGTTCCCAGGTGTGCCGCAAAAGTTTTCGAAAAATATTCGTCTAGCGATGTCCAATTCTGCGGTTATTGGACATATGATCAACCAAACAAAGTCAGATCCTGAGCAACACTTTTTTTTTAGAAAAAACCTGATTTTTGTGATGAAAATGAAGAAATCAGAATGTAGGTAAAGAGATCACCTCATTTTGGATGAAAATCAAGAAACATGGTCTAAATGCGCCGCGAATTTCTAAAAGTCCAAAAATGTGCCGCAACCAGAAAAGGTTGAAAACACTGGTGTAAGGTAATCTGTTTATGATTAATCCTTTGTAATTAATTAATAGTTTTCCGGATACAACCTGAGGAAACGAGTAGTGATCTCTTGGAAGCAGAAAATAGCTGTGAATTGAGATAAATCAAAAGTTGAAGTTTTAGAAAATAAACACGACTGCAAAACAATCTGATCAACAAACATAAATAGACATCGTTTCTGCAACAAATAATAATTTAGAGATTTTTTCCTAATCGCTTTAAAACTCTATCTTACAGGTTTATTTAGAAAGTAAAGACCTTTTAGACATTTTTTTAGAGATCACAATGTCTTGAAACAGTAAAAAATGCCTCTCCATACTTTGGATCACCCAATAATGACCCCTCCTAAATTGAAGACCTTTTTTTTTTAGAGATCACTTTGTTTTTATACACCAAAAATGGCTTCAGCTACCTTTTTTTAGAACACTAAATAGTGGCCCCCTTACTTTTTTTGAACCAGGCCCTCTTTTCTGTAAGGCCATTACTGATCCTAAGTTAATATTAAAAGTTGTCTTTGCTTGCAAAGTTTCTCAACTCCTTACGATCTGTTGTTCTGGTTATCTAATTTTTTCACAATTAAAGTTACAATCGTTTCAAAAAACAGTCAGGTATTGTTTAATTATATACTTATCTTTTGTATTTAAAACTATAAAAATAGACTACGCTATACTTTCAAAATTGGTACAAAAGATGCTTTAAATTTGAATGGGTGGCAATAAATAAAATTTCCAAATCTGATTACAAGTACTACGTTTTGCTAAAGTTATCAGCACAAATTATCCAGTCTTCTTGGTGATAAAAAAACAAACTATCATAAAACAAAAATATTGTAATTGCAATTTTGCCGTAAAAATACAGGGTGTTTCAAAAAGAATACGCCAAATCATCACTTGATATGTCAAAAACAAACAACAACAGAAAAATCGAGCTTGAACACATGTGTTGTATATACCTTAAAGTTTTATTTTATGTTTTACAAGTACTCAATGTGGCCACCTTCGGTAGGACGGACGACATCAAGCCGATGTGAGAATTCATCCCAAACGCGCCTTAGCATGTCGCGGTCCACCGTGTTGACTGCAGCTGTTATTTGACCTTGGCCCGCCGGATCTTTAGACCTCACTGTGTGTGACTTTTTCTTGTGGAGGTATGCTAAAGACAAAGTTTATACTCCATCGCTTCCAGTAAATATTCATGACATGAAGGTAGAATAACAGCTGCAGTCAACACTGTGGACCGCGACATGCTGAGGCGCGTTTGAAATGAATTTTCATATCGGCTTGATGTCGTCCGTCCTACCGAAGGTGGCCACATTGAGTACTTGTAAAACATAAAATAAAACTTTAAGGTATGTACAACGCATGTGTCTAAGCTCAAGTTTTCTTTTGTTGTTTGTTTTTGACATATCACGTTTTGATTTTGGCGTATTCTTTTTGAAACACCCTACTTTCTTTTTATATGCGATCAAGCATACGGCTAATTCCAGCATTAAACACACGTCGTGCAAATTGCGAGCTTTTCGTTTGTTGCTACAGCTGCACCACACACCACAAGTTACATTTTATAAATGGTATTAGGAAAGAAAAATACAACAGAACTGCCACGCCTTTCACGATCACGCTCCTAATCCGGGTTTTGTCACGATTAATTGATTAAAAAATTTAGCGCTGCTCCTGGTAAACACGCTTTCAAGTTGCAATTGAATGTCGTAATTAAACAAGCTTTTAACTCTGATAACAGAACAAAAAGCTATGCGCAAACAAAAAACAGATACGTTATGGAAGTAAATTACACGTTTCAAGCTTGCAATTTGAAACAGTCTATTTTTTTGGCTCAGGCTCTCCGTGACCGCCAGTTGCTTGTTGGGAAGCGTGGTGGGCAATCTTCTTAATTCCCATAGAGGCAATGCATCCAGAACAGCACATGGTCAACAACAGCCAAGCGTAAACAATAATGATTAGAACGAATGAAAAGTAGTAAACTCCACTCTCACAATAGTCTGGGGAGCTTGGGTCCGTAGTGTTTGGTTTGAAAGCAGAGAAAACAAAGACGTTTCCTAAAGCGAAAAACCCGTATAAATAAAAACATCTTTACTAGTTTTACCTAAACTTATGAGTTCAATGCACAAATACAAATTGCAGACAAATGTTAACGACAGCTAAAAATAAGGAACAGTTAAGTGAAATTCCTGTTTGAAATAGCCATTTTCTTGTGCAATGTTATAATTTTTTTGAATGTGTTTTTTTAAGCTATCATGCAAAGTTTTTCGCCGCAAAACTATTTGATTAATAAAAAGCTTTAACGCAAGAAACAAGAACATACCGGCAATGAACCACCCGATGAAAGCCAATAACACAACGACGTTGAAAACTCCGTACAACTTGTTGACGTGCGGGTCCCGTTCTTTGAAGCAAGCCATGCCAAAGCTGGTTTTGAGGATGTAGACTACCTGCTGGACCCCCAGAATTGCGCCACTGATCAAAAGCCAGAGTGGAATTAAGCTATCCGTTGGGCAATCGTTCAAGTTCAATGCTCCTGCAATGTGTTTTAAAACCAAAAACGTGTTCACTTCAAGTAAGAAAGCAAAAAAATATAATTTGAGGCATCTATCTCATGAATTTTCACTTAAGGTTAAAGCAAGTAACTTACCGAAAGCCTAAAGCGGAATTGTTAAGCAAAAAACTTGGATTTGCTTTTTTACTATAGTCTTTTGGGATCTTTGTTAAAAAACGGGAGATTATTGAAATACTTATTACAAAACGAAGATACGGCCAAAAATTTGAAAAAAGGTAGAGTTTAATTCAAAATGGTATGTCTCATGGTCAGCCTGGTTATATATTCAAAACAACTAGGTTTTATAACTCTACAGAGGACTTTTGAACAAATTAGTTTTTGCATTTAAAAGACTTTATCAATCTCAGGATGATCCTCGACTAGATAATCTACGAGAAGAATTTAAAAATTATCCTCTTTTTTGAGATTATTGAAATGTTTTATGGGCCTGCGGAGCAACGATAAAAAAATTAGTAGAATTAAAACTATCATGCTTGCATGAAATATCTGCGACGTCTAATCTAAATTTTTACATAAAAAGCATTTTGATTTAGTTTTAAAAATTAATTCATTAAAGAATGTCCTAATCTCGTCGTATATCAATGCATCACCATTTTTCTTTTAATTTAGATAAAATAAATTTTTTTAGTTAAGTTCTTGAAACCCTGCACGGGCTTGGACCGTTTATTTAGGTTTATACAAAGTTACGACAAACGTTGATTTCTGTTTCTTAAATGCAGGTCCAAAAGAGTGTGCATTGTATTGTTTCGAAATGTCTGTTTCTTATTTTATATGTACAGTAATCCTTCGTTACTCGCGGTTAATGTGTTCCAGGACCACCCGCGAAAGGTGAAAATCCGGGAAATAGCGACAAAATATTTATTGTATTATTTACGTATAATTTAAACGTTTATGAGCCCTCCCCATACTGATATCAAACCATCCTATATCTGTACACTACCTTTTCCTACACTCTTATAGACTTTTTATATATGTATTAACATATAGCAAAATTGAAAAAATCATTAAGTTCTTTTTGCTACATACAGTTTTAGTAACAACAATTGTTAAAATAAACATTTGAAATTTTTTAATTTTTCGTCTCTCTCTCTCTCTCATATTATGATGACTATGACGATGAACCCGAAGGTTTTGTTGCTGGCGGCTTCGTGCAGGTGAGGAACATGGTGATGGGAAGTTGCTGACGTTCTCTTTTCTTTTGAGCCAAAATTTTCGTTTAGGTAGTCATGGCACCATCGATGAGATTGCTGAAGTGCACAGCTCGGGTCATGTCGTTGTCGATCTCTTGTGCCCGTCGTTACCAGGTCCTTAGCGACATTGCACATTTCTTGCAGACCTTCAAGGGTTAAGCCATGCTCTTCTATTTTTTCCTCTTGCGGGTTTTCGTCGCCCTCTTCTTAGTAATTTACATTTATATATAATTTGAAAAACCCGCGATATAGCGAAGGCGCAAAGCTTGAAGCGGGATTAAGCAAGGGATTACTGTGCTTTTATCAGTGTAATGCAATTTATCTACAAGCTTTTTGATTAAATTTAAAACGTCTTCCAAGTTTTTGTTGGATATACTAATTGAAAAATTCTGCTTTTAACTTAGTTTAGCGTTGTCTTAATCTGTTTGTCCGTTTAGATTGGTTAGATTTCTAACTTTTTAGTGGTTTTCAATAATGAACATTTTATCTAGTGTGACTCACCGACGAGGATCATGGCGATTGGAATGGCTAATAGAACACCGACAAAAATTAAAAAGCCAACTGCAAACAAGAAACCATTTATTAGAATACTGCTAAATAAAAGTAAACAAAGATGTGAACAAATTTTTACATTGTGCAAATTTCAAAGTAGAAATTTTGTAAGAGGTATTATTAATATTAAAATATTCAACGTTTATAAAGCATTATGCAATTTCTACGAGCTTTAAATTATTTTTTCTTGACTCATCGACATTTTTAAAATTTTGGTTCTTCAACAAAACAATATATAGATAAAATATACACTATGGGAAAAACTTGGTATTTTTATTTACTTTAACTTTATTTAATCACCTGTATCAAGTAGAATCAAGAGGAATTGTTGCAAGAAATGACAGGGGCCAGAAGACTCTTTCCTCGCCTCTTCCAATCGCGTGAGAAAGGTTGAGCGATGGTGGCCTTCTTCCCCTTTCTCAGCATCAGTATAGTTGGCGGCCTCGTGGCTGCTGGTCAAAGGCTTTGTTTCTTCAGTCATGTTGAAAATGGCAGCAATCAAATTCTTAAGAAAATGCTACTTGCTGCAACCAAAAGAATTGGGTTTTAAATCTAAGCAGTTTTAAGTAATAAGGTTAGACCAATTGCGTTTAAATGTTGTTAAATAGCAACTAGGAGAACTATGATCCTAGGCTTTTGCAATTAATAAACATTTTGGCTGATTCCGAACCGAAATCAGTTTCTACTAATTTTAGACTATTTGCGCTCGCCGGTTTTATGGAGCCTCAAATGCTGATGAATCATGTGAATCAACACCTTTATACGACTACATGGGGTTAGGGTTGACTGTTAGTCTCAACTAAAGTGAACGCCCTTTTCAAATTCGATATAAAGTTAAAAAGGTGATTAATTATGTAGATTCGTGCGTGTCGTCGCTGTGCATAAGGCGTTCAGATTGATCAAAAACAAAATATACGCAATTTGTCGTGGTAATCAGACAACGGAAAAGCATGAGAGCCGGATTTATGAGAAATGGAAAATACCGATAATATTACGCGATGAACATTGAGTGATTCGTTGATATATTGCAAATCCAGTAATGCAACTATTTTTTTTGTATAAAAAAAACTTGCCGCTTGTCCGAGCCTGCTGTAAATCGATTTGTTTTTGTCGGAATCGTTTATGTGTCTTTTCAATTTTTTAGCAGCTGAAGCTGTGCACTTTATAAAGCAATTAAAAACACTGCCACAAAAAGCAGTGAAATTGACCTTTTCAAAAATGTTTTACCAAATGCAGATGAGGGAGTTGCCGATGTTAATATAATGACATCATTTTTTTTGGAAGCAAAACATTACGAATTTTGCTGACTCGCGAAATATAGCGATGCAATTATCCATCAATTTAACATTATTGTCAATTTTTTAAAAACTTTTTGTTACCGCTAGAGTTTGGTTTAAGTAAGTAATTACAAATTATTTTTTTCAAAAAAGAAATAGCCAAATTACTTAACTATTTACTTGAAAACCTTTCCTTATTGCTAGGGCCGTTTTTTACCTAAAAAATTTTTTCTTACTTTTTTAAAATTTTGAACAAGTGGTTTGTGGTACAGAATTGGAATATAGCCAACAAAAACATATTTCTAAGCTTTTTGTTTGACACTTATCCGGAGATAAACGTCGCAATGAAGGAAAAAAATTGAATTGACTGTATAATAAAGTTGAACGAAGATGATTGGATGTTTGAAAAAGGCGTGAAAACGTGTGATCAGCGGAATATTTTCAAGTTGTAAACAAACTTTTACAATTTGAAAATCTTGCGCTGATTACGCGTTTTCACGCCTTTCTCAAACATCCAATCATCTTCTTTCAACTTTATTACACTTACAATCAATTGAATCTTTTTCTTTTTCAACGTTTTTCTCCTGACAAGTGTCGGACGAAAAGCTTAGAGAAGTGTTTTTTGTTAGCTATATTAAAATTTTGACTTTATTTTAACCTACAATTTTGCCTGTTATAAAAACTTTTTTTATGGAAAAATTTTGGTTAATTTACATTATCATCAGATTTCAAAAAATTAAGTTTTTCGTCGATAGTAAAATACAAAAAAATCTCAGGTATAAAGTTCAAAATAAAATATTAAAAATTTTTATAGCTGCTCGAAAATTTTCAAAAATAAGACAACAATAAAGTTTTGTAAGTAAAATTTAATGAGGTAAAATTTTTCAAATTTGGACTGTGTTCAAAATTTTGGCTTTATTTTGAACGATGAAACTCAGTGAAAAGACTTTTGAGCAACCAAAACTAACGTTGTGTAAGTTGGATGACGTAAAAAAGCCCTGAAAAAACTTTGACTTTATTTAGTTTAATGAGCTCTACTTATTACATTATTTGATTAAATAATTTTGTCATTTCAAATAGGCAATTTTGCTTTTAGAAAAATTAGATTTCAGATGGCATGTTTGCTGCAGTAAGCGCAATTTTATTCATGACATGCATCATCACACATCAAATAAGCCATTAAGGTGTATAGATTTCTTGCCAGTGCAGAGCTGTAAATGTTGATGTTGCACAAAAATTAATCATAAAAAATTAAAAGCAGAAAAGCTTAATAATATTCTACTCAAAACAGAGATCTTTCACCGAAATCAAATCCTGGAAAATCGCTTGCCAATTATATCAAAAAAAGAAACGGCATTTTCTTAGGCAGCTAAAAAATTCTCAAAAGTGCTTTGAAAAATTAAAATTTTTAATTATATTCCACCTTTTTCAGAGGAATTCGAAATATGCTTTAGTGCTGCCGATCCGTTCATATAAAGAATTAAATCTTTATTAAATGATGAGATGATTGACAGTTTGTGTCTTGATCAAAGTTGTTAAAAAAGAAATAGCTATTCGCCCATTATGTGATTTAAAAATGCAATGATTTTGATGTGTTTTTATGTTTTTGACTCTTCTAATTTGTTTTTGAATTGCTTAAGTAATCTGTTATACATCCTTTTTTTACTTAAACAAAAATTTCTTGTCACTTAAACCCAGCCCTGCTTACTACTAATGAGAATATTATAAATAGCCTGCTGTCTAGTACAGCCTCATTAGAACTTTGTTGAATGAAGTCTATTTAATATATCATCAACACTAGTCGGGCACGAAAATTAAAGAGATCACTCAATTTCTGTTTTTTTAATTTGCTTTACGTATATCGATGAAACGGAATTAATGTTTTCCAGAGAGGCTACATAGGCTGATAAGTTTGAGGTATGCACCCTTTATAAATAATCAGAAACGTGTTGATTAAAAAAGAGTGTAGTTTTGATGGCGAATATGACCGACAATGCCTTGGTTCAAGTACTACAATCCTTACGTTGATGCGTGTTTTTGGAAATTAAGAATTTACAACCTTTCATGAATTAGCCAAAAAAGTCATACTAAAAACCAACTAATACTCGTAATATCAACCAATACAACAATATCTTATAGCATATCCGAAAGCAGCCAGGAGAAATCGCATGACGGTTGCTTTACTTTTATACTATTTCTACGTTATCCTGCAAGTCAGGTAAAATAACATAGGATACAACTTACATTATATAAGGATCATGATTTGAGGATTTACACAGATCTCTTTTGCTTCAAAAAGAGAGAAATCTGCCACGATCCTTTCTCTTTTATCCTCTTTCTTGGCTTAAAACTTGCTCTATAGATATTGAGTTCTTTTATTTTAAAAGGTTAGCTCCGGATACTTACGAGTCTTATTCATTTTATAAACTGTGAAAAAATTTTTAAGGTTAAAAAATTTATGGAATCCGCGGGAGGAGCAAAAGGATCCCTTGTTCTCCTTTGCATTTTGTCTGTTTAAGAATTCATTTGACTTATAGCAATGACTCAACTGAGACAATTGTTTTTGTTAATCAATAAATTGCATGCAACTTGAGTACGAAGCAAGCAAAGCGGCCTCATTAGCCCCTTCTAAAAAAGTCGTAAAAGCACCCTTTATAGTAGCACCATGAAAGTGTAAAAAAGTTTTTTAATTAAAGTGAAACTATTTTTAGTCTTTAGTTGCATGGAACTCTTTTTGATTTTTAAATTTATGTCCATTTAAAGGTTCCGACTCCACTCGAAAGAAAAGAAGTATGAAAAAGTCAAGACAAAAAAGCCTTTCAGTTTACTATTTTTTTAAAAAAATAAATCATAAAAAGTGGAGTTTTCTTTTCTTTCTTGTATCAGTCCCCCTTTTTGTAAAGCTATCAAAGAATACACTTGTTTAAGATTGGTAAGCCTACTGTAATCTGTTATACAAAAAAGGAATCAAATTTAACAAAAGTTGAAATCATTCCATGGCTTTCATTATAATTTTAATAATCAGGTCTTTTCTTCTGAATTTATATGGATTGAGCCGGTTTTAAGCTTATTTGAACAATTAGATTAAACTGGGTGCATGTGTGCAAAAGTTACCGAATTAAAAAACATAGTAGGCTAATCTATTTTAACTGAGTTATCAGTCAACTTCGCTCACATAGACCGTTGGTTGTAAAAAGAAGCCGTGCATAGAAATTTGAAAAATTTTAGATTGTCTTTCAATCTATTTGACCAAACATAGGTTTATGTACGTATTTTGAGGGGGCTGAATTAAACCAATATGCTACATCAAATATAATATACAGCAATTTTACCATTCCCTGGTGATATCCTTACAAAATGGCAAGAATTTAACATAATTTTCTAATTAGAAATCGCTCTACTTTGTACCTGGTGATGAAGACGAAAAGCAGTCGCGTAATAAATTTTCATTAAGCAAAATGTAATTGGCTACCATAGTTTATAGTAGTAGTTGGTGCAAAAAAAACTGTGCATGTTGGTTGATACTTTTTTCTTGTTGAATCTATTTATTGTGCTTGAAAAGCTTTTGAATGAGAAAATTTCAAAAAATCATTTTCTTCATTAAAAATTATATATAATTTTCCAAAATAATTCTTAAAAAAATATAAACTTTTTAAAGTACCATGTATTGCTTTTTAAAAAGTTAAAAATGCTTGTGACTTGTAAGAACGCAGGCGGTTTAAAATGTAGTTATATTATAGTTTGCACTTTCGTGAAATCAGGTTTTATTTTGCATTTTTTTAATACAAAAACTGATGAAACTTAAAAAAAAGAAAATGTCTTTTTATAAAGAAGTTGTCTCAATTACCCAAATTGCATCTACAGTAAGTGTCGAAAAATTTAAAACACTAATTTAGAAAGCTTGCTACCGCTCCTAGTGACTTTTTAGTTTATACATATTTAAGTTACGTTAAGCTAAGTAAAAAAAAGTTAATAGAAAAAAAATTGTCGGAATTCATAATTTTTGTCCCAAAAAAAAAGTTTTCTCTAAAAAAAATAAGGCCTTCACCTCTTATCTGTCTCCGATTTCATGATTTTCGTCTCTGAAAACAAGTGATCTCTGAAAGAAATAAGAAAAAAAAAGGGTCTGCATTGCACATGGAATCTGTCTTCAATTTCTGGTGGGATTTCTGCTGAAATGGGTGGGACAAAACCTTAAAAATCGGGACGTATGGTAAACTTACTAATGTAATCCCTATAAACTTCGGACACGTGCACACACAGTAGAATTTTTCTGTGTTGGAAATTAAAAAAATTATTCGGTAATTTCCAGGTGTGAAGCAAGTTGATATCCTAAGGGACCGGCGAGCTACTTCTAGCTTTTTTTACTAATCAATTATGTAAAATTTAATCTTCAATCGACTTTCAGAAACAAAAATTTCTATCTGGTTTTCAATTTTAGTCCGCAACTTTTTTCGCCTTGTACGTTCAACTCTTCTAATTTAATAAAACAGAATTAAACGTCATTGCAAAGTGCAGAAAAATCAGCCCAAAAATATTTAGGCAAAAACAGGAAGACAGCAACGTGACCGAAAAGTTCTAATGAAAACCTATTGAAATTATCACGGTTCAACTCTTGCTCGTGTAATACTGTTGCGTTCTTAAAAAAAGCACTTTCCTCTGTTTGGTCGTCTTAGGAAGCAATTATAAATTTTAGCTGCATCTTGAACATATTAATCAGTAAAAAACTTCCAACCCGAGAGCAAAACAGGTCAAAAAATGCTTGGCAATTGCAATAAGCATAAAACCTTGGTTGTTCTCCTGCGAGGAGGTTAAATGGTCAAGAGAAGTTTAGTTCTTATTGATGTTTAGTTTTTATTCAGCACGGTGATACAATGTAGTTTGTTTACAGTAGCGGTGCCGCATTAGTAATTTGATCAATCCATCAATCAATTTTATTCGTTTAGTGCATAAGACGTGCAGCAGATAAAAAGAAATAGGTATCAAATAATGTTGCACAAGGAGACAGGATCAAATTACCCCCAAAAATATTGAAGCGACGACTGGTTCTAGTGGTGATGATCTTTTTTTGGTCAAAAACAGGAATGTCCAACTCGTGGCCTGCCTAAGGTTTCTTGTGGTCCACGCGTTTTGTTTGTAATGACGTAAACTAAATACAATAGTCGGTTTTCCAAAAAAAAAACTCTTAAGACAAAAAAGCCTTCACTTGGAAATACTCTGCCACGCTGTTTTGTTTTCTTGGCCGGCAAATAATTTTGATAAACCAAAATGGCTCTTGGATCAAAAGATTGGACGTCCCTGATCTAAACAGTTAAAAACCTAGTGCAAAACGTCATGTAAAAATAACTGAGCCCCTCTAGTGTGGAAGGCTCCTAAACCCAAGACTAAAAGAAATCACTGATTGTATTACTGTCTCAGTGGAGCCGACAAAGACAATAAGGTTGGTTATACTGGAATAAAAAGCACGTATTTCGAATTAACATTTAAATTTGCACTGAAGCAAAGACACAATAATACGATAGCAGCTTTAGTCAGTGCTCCGCAATTGGTGTGATGCAAGACGATGCTAGGTGTGCAGCGGAATAATGACAATCCAAAAATTTTTTTTAAGGAAAATACCTTTAATGTTTTTGAAACTTAAGCTTTACAACTGCTGACTCAAATTCTGAAGCGAGGCTCTATAACTCATTACATAAATCAGAAAATTTATTTCGTGTTTAAATAAACGAGAATTTTTTACATTTTTGATGAAGGCATGCCGCAAAATTTTGTAAGTTTTTAAGTGCGCTGTGATACAATGGGTTGCAGAGCATACAACTATTAAAATTTCTACATTAGACCCGTTAAATTTGACGCAGTTGCTGCAAACTTCCAGGTAAGCTACTAAACTGTTCAGTGGCCAAACACGATGCTACAGAAATGGGCACGGCAAATTGCAACTCAGCGAAACGAATAAAAGGTTTGGATTTTAATAAAGTCCTGAAATAGCCTCGCGAAGTTATAAACGGGCAGATTAGCTCAGACGCGAACCCGAATTTGATTTGAAGCGCTAAACAGGCCCGAAAAAAGCCGGAAAATTAAGTTTGATACAAAACACTTTAATGTTGAAAAGGTGTTTGCTTATGCGTAAGTTCCGCACTGGGCCCGAAATTTTTTCTCAAATCGAGGTCCGAATTACGACTCTGTAGCCTCGTCTGGCGTTCAAGAAACAAGCACGTCAATAACTGAACTAAAATAGTGGTGGTGGTGGTGGTTTTACCCGACCCATTCCTAGGGATGGGGGCGCGGATCAATTCCGCGGAATCCCAATAGTCGGGCAACTCCCCACGGACGGGACCAGAGGTCCAGAAGAGAAGGGGTGTGGCCGAAAATGGCCCGACGCAGAGGGTCTAGTACACTAGTACAGGGCAGTCGAGCACGAGATGTGAGAGATCCTGTGGTTCAGAACCACAGTTGCTGCATGAAGGAGTCTCGGCTCGACCAACCCTGTGGAGATAAGAGTTGAGGAGAGTGCTGTGCCCGTTGCAGCGTAAACGGGAGGGCACAGCGAGCGGATTGGACACTGCGTCTCCAACTGGTGTAGAGGGATAGTCGCTGGGAGGAGATAAGGGGTGCGAGGGACACTGATGTACTGGAGGGATCGAGAGAGGCACCGGCTTTAGCTAGAGAGTCAGCTAAGTCGTTACCTGGGAGGGAAGAGTGACTAGGTATCCATTGTAGATGGACAACCTTGAATTGAGATAGAGAGTTAAGAGATTGAGTATTGGATAGGGATTTGGGGGTTAAATATGGTAGGGGGGGTAGAGAGAGTTGATAGGACAGATAAACAGTCGGAAAAGAAGGTGATAGATTCGAAATTACATGTCTTGGAGTGAGAGATACACCACTAAAGAGCATGTAGGAGAGCGAAGGTTTCAGCACTATAACTGGTAGCCCAGAGACCAGCCGAGGAGAGCGAGGTAGCAGTGACACACTTTGTACACTTGATGTGTATCCCTGCACCACCCTGTCCCACCCCGCCAGGTACCGAACCGTCAGTCAAGGCAGAGATATCGCTGTGAGATAGAGTGGAAAGATGGGAGGTAGCTGCGGTGTTACAAAGGGAGGGGGGTCTTTGCGAGAGCATGGGGATGAGAGGTGGAGTGAGATTGTGTAATTAGATGGGGCAGACCAGGGGGGTTTAGGAGAGCAGAGGATTAGTGGTTCACGGGTAAGATGTAGGTTAGGGGTAAGGTTATGTGATCTGGAGAAGGATCTCCATGAGCTCTTCTTGAGACGTGTACGGGGGTTAGAGTTCGCAAGAGAGGCTATGGGAAAGGTGGGAGGTAGACGGAGGGCTCGTTCAAAGGAGAGGGATTGGTGGGTGAGGGTGACTCGTAGAGGAGGTACAGGTGCTTCTATATGAAGTAGAGGAATGGGAGTGGACGATAGACAACCTGTGATTACTCGACAGGAAGATCTATGCATCCTCTCCACGGAGGTGATGTGAGTAGGAGATGAGAAGGGAAACCAGCCTGCGGAGGCATAGGTGAGGATGGGGCGAATAAAGGCTTTGTATAGGGTACACAAGGATTCTTTTGATGGACCCCAGGAGGCAGAGGCAATGGAGCGGAAAGCACGGAATCGGCGGTGAAACTTTTTCCGTAAGGATAAGACGTGATATTTGAAAGAGAGAGTGCGGTCGAAGGTTACACCGAGAAAGGTTGGAGGGTTGAATTGGAGGGGTGTTAAGAATGTGCAGAGGTGGTTGTATACGTGATTGGTGGGGGTCTAAGCTGAAGAAGGATGTTTCACATTTGAGGGGGTTGAGAGGAAGGCGTCATTTTAAGGACCATTCCACCAGTCTGTTGAGGGCAGCTTGTACTAAAGCGGTTGCACACTCAACACTCGGGGAGGAGGCCCAGATGGCTAGGTCATCGGCATAGAGAGAGGTCTTAACAGATGCAGGAAGGAAAGTGGGAAGGTCATTGATGTATAAAGAGAAGAGAATTGGTCCTAAAACCGAACCTTGGGGAACTCCTCTTCGGAGACGGAAAGGACGACTGTATGAATTACAGATACGGACTTTCGAACGGCGATGTGAGAGGTAGGATCGTATCCATTCGACAAAGCAAAGAGGAAGATCTAATGAGAGGAGTTTAGAGAGAAGGGCAGAGTGCCAAACTGAGTCAAAAGCTTTCGCAAAATCCACAGTGGCAAGGACTGTACGTGCGCCTGGCTTAGATTGGTGGAAGGAATCTGCGATTGACTGTGAGAGAAGGAGAACCTGGTCTACAGTACAGTCGATCTACCAGGTCTAAAACCAGCTTGCACGGGTGAGAGAATGTCTTGTTGTTCGAGAAAATAGTTAGTCGTCCTAAAACCATTCTTTCGAAGAGTTTGGAGGTACATGAAGTGAGAGAAATGGGTCTATATGAAGAAGGTGAGTCAGAGGGTTTTTCGGGTTTGAGAATGGGGATGATTGTTGATTGCTTCCAAGCAGACGGAAAGGTGTGTGTTGACCAAGAAAGGTTGAAGATGTATAGAAGAAAATTTAACGCAGATTGTGGTAGGTGGGATAGAAGAGGGTAGGTAATTTGATCAGGGCCTGAGGAGGTTGAGAGTTGAGAGATAGCTGTAGAGAGTTCAATTGAGGAGAATGGTGAACAGAAAGTGGAATGCAGGGTGTTGCAGTGAGCAGTTCTGATTTGCTTCATTTGGGCTTTCTTGGTGCTTCGAAAAGGTTTTGGGGTTTGGGTAGAGAAATGGGACTGTAGATGTGAGGAGAAATGGTTGGCACAATCTACAGGTAAACACAAACTACACAAACTAAAATAGTCGTCAACAGAAGCGGATTGAAGCATTTATTTTCTACTAGAAATCAAAACAAGAGTCACACTGCAGTTTAACTGAAAAAACGCTTCGAGTTATTCAAACAGTGATAAATCATACACATCAATCAAATTTTCGAGATTTACAAGTTCTAGTCAGCACCAAAAAAAAGACTCTAACAGCACTTTAAAAATATGCACACAGTTCAATTCAAAACACATTAAGACGTAGCCTTAATTTGTTTTTACAAGAATTTTCTATATGAATTTTTACAAACGTTGTTTTTTATCAAAAATTTCAATTTTATTTAGAAAAATCCTTTATAGTTAACAACATAGCCGGCGTCATTTTGAAACAGCACGACGGCATGTAAAATTGCTGAAAAGAATATTTTTTTACCACAAATTAGTTAAAAATAAATAAACACCAAAAACGCTTGAAGACTATAAATAAAAAATTAATTTTTTAATACAATTCTGCAAACTTTTGAAAACAGAAAAAAATTAAAACGCAAAAATCCTCGCAAAAAGAGGTTGCATAAACACATAATAAAGTCCAGCTACAATTCTAAAAACAGTTTTCTAAAAATCCACCAGTCTTCGAAATTTTTTTGAGCAAGATTAGATCCAAAATGAAGTAGCTAGGTATACAGTTCACACACACACAAAAAAAAAATAATAGATTGATTAGTGTTCACAAGATAGAAGAAAAAGTTTGCTTAAAAGTGAATTTCATACGAAACACTAGAGAAACGAGTAGAAAGCTATTTGTTTTACATAGTAGTAAAAATCTTTTCTCAAAACACTTTTAACCAAGAGTTTATTAAAATTGCAGATATAATTTTTATAAAATTTGCAAGATTTAGATTATAAATACCCCAGGTGTGGGTCTTTAGAATTTGGATAACGAAAATTTGATTATACATTCGGGTCGAATCTATTCTCAGAAAAAGGAAGGTTCAACTTTTTAACAAAAATTTAAATTCCGTTTTCGTAATAATCGGCAAAGCAGATGTCTATTATGTATTGGTTTACAAAACAAATTAATGGATATTATGTTTTAGTACCTTATTTGCTTAGTAAACCAACACACAGTCGGTATCTGCATTACCAGATATCAAAAAAACTTAAGGCGACAAACGATATCGTGATATTCCTTATCCAAAAGTTTTAGAAAAAAGGCTTCTGCTTCTCCCTAACATATATTTCCGGTCTGAGTAAAGAAATTCTGTAGATCAGTAAACTCTGTGTGGGCCGAATTCTGGGCGACCAGACCAGTGTCAAATTGATAATACTAAATAGATGCTCCAAGGCGAAAAACTACACTAAAAGCATAAAGAAATAACAAATGTTAAACTAAAAAGCTACGGAATGAACAAATTTCTAGGCACGAAGCAAAAGAACCTAAGGAAAAATAAGTTAATGTTTTGGATCTCGTCGGTTTCGTGGTTCAATATACAAACGTAAACTTTTTAAGATTTGCATTTTGCGACACTGAGATAAAAAAATTTTTTAGAACAAAACACTGTGAACTAGTTACAAATACAAACTACCTGCTCGTGCACCAGCAAACAAAAGTAAATAAGGTGATTAAAGTGAAGTGCAAGTGGCTTTTGAAGCAAATTACATAGAGCACCATAACATCTACTTAAATGAACATAAAAATGTACTTTTAACACTGCTTTGCTGAAGTCAAACAAAATATACTTAGATGCAAAGTATACGACAAAACGGAATTGAAGAATTTGACGACGAAAACAGAGCACATTTCTAAATACTTTTGCCACATTTCCAAAAAACAACCTTAGTCAAATACGATATTGAATCTTAGATATACTTTTACATGTTAGGGAAAGGTAAACTTCTAACTCAAGGGCTTAAAATGCAATGCATTTTTTACGTTTACATATGACAAAGCATAACAGATATGAAACAAAACGCCGTGGAAGCTTAAAATTCTGTCTATTGACGTAGATTCCAGTGTCATTAAAAAAACAACAATAGAAAAACGCTTAACGCATATATCATAATCTTGTTAGAAAAAAAAAATATTAGAAACGCATCAACACGGTTTTGAGAGAATTAAAAAAGTACAAATTAGAAAATAATTTTCTGTACAAATACTTAACGATCAAATGCATATGATCGGTTGCAATTTCTATGAAACACTAGTTTGTTTATTCCACTATTATCATTATGCCATTGCATTATTTCGCTATGTTCATTCTAACAATAATTCAAACTATTTTAACCTTTAAATCAAATGCATTCTAGCGGAAACTAAAATTATATTATTTCAGACTGTTTATAGCAAGTTAAACAAACATTAGTTCAACAAACACAAATTTTTTTCGAAAATTTAGGACGGGCATTATAATTATAACAAATCTAACTCCATGTAATAAAAATTGTAGACTGATAACCAAATACTAATATGTAATTTAAACCACGATAATCAATATAAAAAGTTTGAATACACAAAATATGTAGAAAGGAAAAGAAAATTCACTGGTCGCTGAACGATCTGCCAGGTGTGAAGCAAGAGGCAAGACAACACGAACAACAGCAGAAGCAGAAGGCAGCAATATAGGTGAGAGTGATGAGCCAGAACGCCAAGTAGTATGTAGTGTGGTCGCAATAATTATCGCTCAAAGAATCTTCGGTGTTGGGGGTATAGACTCTGTACGTCCAAACATTACCTGATTGAAAAAAGTAGTGTTGTCGCGACTAATCAAATAAACTTTATCTCGCTTACAAGTTACACGCCTAAAACGGTTTCGAAAACATGAACGACAAAATAAAACTTGATACTGTATCAAACACTTTTACCATTTAATGAAGCGCGTAAAAAGATCATCTCAACAAGTGTATTTTTTTGAAGACCATCATAAGCAACAAGTAATATTTTTTAATAGTTACAAACTGCACGCGAGTTTATCGTTTAAATTTAATTATATACAAAACAATGAGCTTGCGACGTCAACCATACATAAGAATTTCTTGTTTTTTGAAATTTGAACTCTGATCCAAAAAAAGCAACAAATCAATCAGTCAGTTTAAACTTTGATACCTGACGAGCTTACCTGCAAAAAACCATCCCAAAGAAACAAAAGTAAAAATGGTAATGAGACAAGCAAATCCTTGGTTTTGTTCATTTTGTTCATTTTGTTCAGATTCTGATGAAGAGCAGCATTTCTTTCGGATGCGTTTTCCAATAGAAACAAGTTGAATTACAGACAGCAACGACCCGCTGACGAGCAGCCATATCGGTATCAACCTTTCCACACGGCAGTTTCCCAGGTTCAACGCACCTGCAAAACGAAAAAGACGCAATATTTTTGACGAGCAACTGCGCAATCGAAAATCAGTTAACAAATATTTTTGGTCTTTTGTTAAATAAGCTTTACGTTGAAAAAAAATAGCTTCACATTTAATCATAAAATTAAGTACCAGTTTAACTTGCACTTTTATTAACAAGAAATTCCCAATAAAAACACGCTTAAGATCACACTGGTTAAATATAATTATTGGTATTTAAAATATGTCAATTTTAGCGAGCAAGGGTTGCACTTTATCCAGTAATTTTGTCTTTATACTGCTAAATATGAAAAGATTGTTTAGGCTGCAGAAGTAGAGCCTAAGTAGTAAAAGGTAATTTTTTCTGGTTTGAACAGTTAATATGTTTTGCCTGTTACAAACTATTGCAATATTTTATAGTATTGTTTTCAAGTTGTTTTAATGACTAACAACTATGTGTCCCATAAAATATCTTTTTTATTCCAAATTGACATAAAATACTGGAAAACCTTTTTTTTTACTTGCTTTAAGCCAGGGGTGCCCAACCTTCTACTCATCGCGGGCCAAATATTCGTCTGCAAGATTACCTCGGGCTGCAATCGTTGCAGTAATCAAAGTGATGTCGAATTCAAGTTGTTGAGGAAGTTAATTCAAAAATTTTACGCTAGAGTCAAAGTGATAATTTTTTTTTCTTGGTTTCATTTCAAATAACTTCCGTGATAAATAGAATTTAAACGACAAATTTAATTGAAGACAAAAAAAGGTTATTACTTTGACTCTACGTGTTGTTTTTCTAAACAAAGCAAAGAACCTCAGACAAAAATAATTGTATTCCAAATTATATGCGCATCATTGAATTGGCTCAGAAGCATTGCGATAATTCAAGATGATGGAGAATTTGATTAAAAATTCCTTGGCTGGACGCAGGTTAGGCATCCTTGCTTAAGCAATGCTGCAGCCGAAATATTGCCAAATAATCTTTTTCATATTAAATTGATTTTTTAAAACCGATTCTCCTGTGACAGACTTGAACATTAACTAACTTACAGTACTTTCTAGCTTCTTGCTCTTTCTAGCTGTAAAGTGCTGTGGAAAACGTTTTGAGCAAATTGTAGTTATCCCGCAGTTAGTGATAACCAAACAAATACTATCAACTAATAAACTAAAATTTTGTTTGTAAAGAATACAGTTTTAGTTCTTGTGTTTCTGCACTAATATAACATATCTACATATCTTGCAGAATTTCCTGATAGTTTGAGGAATAAATTACAGCTTATCAACCCTGGAAAAGATGCCTTACTAAAAACCTACTTGTGACATAGGTTTGAGATTCTAGTAATTTAGCGACTTCAGCAAACACAAAAAAGTCTTTTTTTTCATTCGTTGCTTTTTTTGCAATTAAGTTGACAAATTTGCAAATTGACTTTAAAATAAAGATGGCAAATAAAGAGACAGCAGCTAAACGACTACATTACTATATGCCCTTATTTATGACACTGAGCCATTAAATTTCGTACATTTATGGGAAGAAACAACAACAATTCAAGAACTAACAAACAGACAAAAACCTATCAAGAGAAATCTTGTCACTGGTTAAAAGATAAATGTCAAATGTATATGGCTAGACAATTGCATTTAAATATAAGTTAGTAAAAGCAATATGGAAATGGGTACATCCATTGCCTGCTGGGATACGATACGTCACTATTCGACGGGAAAATAATTAATTTCGATTTAACTTCATTGGTAATTATTTTCTGCTTAACATGGCTAATAATTGCAACGCCGTACGTAAAGATAAACGGCGAAATTTGGCGGGAAAATGGCTTTTATCTGTTTAATCCAGTGGTCCCCAAACTACAGCTCGCGGGCCACATACGGCCCCCCTCCACATTTGGTCCGGCCCCTTGAACAATATCAGAGCGCATTTAGATTTGTTTCATATACAGTAGACAAAAGAAAAAATGTCAAAGAAGGGGTTGAAGCATTCTAATTACAAAGTAAAATCCTAAAGATTTTTTAAATGCTTTAATATAAATATGTAATGATAAAATCAAAAAAGGTTTATTTAATATCATGTATTTCCACCTTTTTTGGTGCCGGTTTAGTATGTGGCCTACCTTTCAAATGTAAATAGTATGTGGCCTACCTTTCAAATGTAAATAGTATGTGGCCTACCTTTCAAATGTAAATAATATGTGGCCTACCTTTCAAATGTAAATAGTATGTGGCCTACCTTTTCAAAAGGGTAGGCCACATATTAAACCGGCACCCCTTTTTTTAAATTACAGCTTCAATTCTCTTTGGAATACTTTTTTATAGGTTTTTAAATAAAATCATCGTCAATCATATTCCACAAGTTCGAGTAGTAAGTTCGAGGACATAATTTCTTTACTGTTGCGTCATAATCGTTTTTCTGGTTTATTCTGGGATTTTCGTAGCCGTATATACATAGAGAGCGAGTTTGCGTTTCTGATCATTCCTAGTTAAAAATAATTCAGCAAGCGTGAGGCTGTGTGTGATTGACGGCGGAGTTTATTGAGTGTTATTGTTGGAAAGCAAGCAGTTTGGGCTATTTTACAATGAAGGAAAGGAGTCCGGTGTACTAGCTTTCGATTTGAGGATAATTTCGTTGTTGTAATAATAGTGTGGTTGTCTGAAGCAGTATTTCTCAGTGAGCCAGTGAGCCACTTGGCTCCCTAAGGAGGAATTTGAAACCTCCAAGAAGGATAATCACTAGGGGAGGAATCGGCATTGTGGTCGAGTGGTTAGAGCACTTTGATTGTGATCAACATGGGCTCGGTTTATAACAGTAGTCACCAAACTACGGCCCGGAAAGAATTTTTATTTGGCCCGCGGAGCTTTTTTTAAAACATATACACTCACTTTGAACCACAGTTGGATAGAATTATGTCGGAAATACCCAGTTTCAATGTTATTTTTTTATTATTTTAGAGATCACTACGATTTTGGGAGAAAAATAGCGAAACTAGAGATCAAATCGAAGTGAAAACCTTTAGAGAACGAAAAAATTTTAGAGAACACCGTGATTTTGGGAGAAAAAAGTGAAAGACGAGATCAAAGCTCTTTTTCTTTTTCAGAGAACATCAATTTTTGGAAACCCTTGCCTTGGGCCCCTGAATTTGAATATCCACCACTGATCATCGAGGTATTCTTTTTTAGAAAAGGGAAATGATGGTACCCAAGTCCTGAAAGGGAGGAATGTAGCAAAAACTTTTGAGAACCACTGGTCTAGAGAGACGGTAGGTCTGTCCTGGAAGTTGAAGCAAAGCCCTGAATAAAAGTTTACTTGTGTTTCGGCATTGTTTTATCGAGCGTCTCTCGTCCCGCGCCTTTAGTGGTAGCTATCGCAAGTAACTGCCATATTAAATAACTGTCGAGTGAACATTTTAACTCACGTTTATCTGCGAGGTACGGAATCTTCATCAGTTTCTCGTATAATTCCTAATAGATATAAAACCGTGACATATTGTAAAATGTATATATGATCTTGAAAAAATTGTCTAATATTTAAATATAATTAGACTAAAAATATGTTTTTTATTTCTACAAAGCTTTTTATTTTATGTTTTTAAGTTAAAATTTTTTTAACATTGGGTATGTGTATTTAAAAATAAAGTTGGACTTTTGCAATAAAATGTTCGTTAGTTATGAACTATTTTCATTATTAACTATTGGTTAGTAACTATTTCGTACACGGATATAACGTGACATTCTGTTCCACTTTTCTGCGGTCTGTGCCCCTATCTGGAAACCCCAGAAAAAAACCTAAACCTGCCCCTCTTTAGAATGAAGAAAAATGGCGAAAAAAATATGTAAAAGAAAAATCGATTCAGAATGCAGGGTATTTAACCTGTGGTGGAAAAATGATTATCTTTTTGTTCAATACAAAAAGGCAGCTTGTTTCATCTGTCAAGAGACAGTGGCGGTATTCAAAGAGTACAATCTTCGCAGACACTATGAATCCCGTCACAAAGACAAGTATGATAGCTTGCAAGGCCAAATGCGAGCAGACAAACTCTCAAAGCTAAAAATTGGACTGTTAGCTCAGCAGAATACATTTGTACGCCAAACTCAGATGAACCAGTTAGCTGTTCGAGCCAGCTTTCGGATTGCTCAACTAATAGCAAGTAGCGGTAAACCTTTCATTGATGGCGAGTTTGTCAAGAAATATATGAACACTGTCGTAGAGGAGGTGTGTTCCGAAAAAAAAGATGTCTTTAATACCGTGAGTCTATCAGCAAGTACAATCACCAGACATATTGAAGAAATTGGGGGTAATGTATATGCCCAGCTGCTGCAGAAGACAAAAGAATGAATTATTTTCATTAGCACTGGACGAGAGCACGGACGTGAAGGGCACCGCGCAGCTGCTAATTTTTATTTGTGGAGTAAATGCAAACTTTGAGATGTGCGAGGAGCTGGCAGCCCTGCAAAGTCTCAAAGGGACTACGACGGGGGTGGTTATTTTTGGTAATGTGCCAAAGCATAAGAGTTGGACCTGGACTGGTCAAAACTAGCCAGTATGACAACTGACGGGGCTCCTAGTATGGTGGGCATGTCTCGGGGGCTCATAGGACGCATGAACCGGGAGATGGAAGAACGAGGTCTCCCCGCCCTGCTACTAAGTCCACTGTCTAATTCACCAGCAAGCACTGTGCTGCTAAGTTTTGACGTGGGATTCTGTCATGAAGGTTGTGGTGTCATGCATAAACTTCATAAGAGCAAAAAGACTTAAACACAGGCAGTTCCAAGAATTGCTATCTAAACTAGAATCTGCACACGGAGATGTGTTGTACTACACAGAGGTCCGATGGTTGAGCCGGGGCAGAGTTTTAAGGCGTTTTTACAAGCTGCTACCTTAAATTAACTTATTTCTTCACTCACAAAACAAGACGGTGCCAGAGCTGATTGATCCAGAATGAAAATGGCAATTTGCGTTTTTAACAGACATCACAGAAATGCTGAACAGCTTTAACTTGCAGCTAAAAGGCCAGGGTAAACTTATGTATTCTCACATAAAAGCATTCGAGCTGAAACTAAAAATGTTTTTGAGACAAGTGAAAAACCACAACTTCATCCATCTTCCTGCTACACAAAACCTCTCTGCAGAGAACCCAGTGGTCGCGTTTCCAGTTGAAAAGCGTGTGGAAGCATTGGAAACGCTAAAGGCAGAGTTCGGTGTGCGATTCTGTGAACTACATGTTTATGCAAAAGAAATCCGTCTTTTTCAGAACCCCTTTATTGCCAACATTCATGAAGCCCAGCCTTCTTATCAGTCTGAGTTAGCCGATTTACAGAACTGTGATGTTCTGAGAGATGCATTCAAGCCAAACAGTCTTGTTGACTTTTATGCTGCCCTCCCAAAAGACACATATCCCAACATTAGAAAACACGCAATGAAGATGTCCACACTTTTTGGCAGTACGTATATCTGTGAGCAAACCTTTTCAGGCATGAAAGTGATAAAAACCCCAGTGAGATCAAGATTGACAGATGAACATCTGCATCATTGTTTGAGACTGGCAGTAACTAGAATGGAACCTGGCATTCAACTTCTCACCAGCCAGATGCAAGCCCATGGTTCACACTGATGAACATAGAAAGGTAAGCCCACTTTTCTAATTTGAATGAGTCACTCTGATAATAAAAAAATATAATCATAATAAAATCTATTGGGATAAAATTTTTCTTTAACCGTATTGGTAGTGGTACTGGTTGTGCTGTCTAGGTGCTGTATCACTTAGTTCAGTTTCTCAGCCTGCTTGTTTTGTGGTTTTCACAGGAAAGTTGATGATAGAAAGCTACAAACAGTGATGTCTACAAGCCTACTGGAACCTACAAAAGGATTATAAGGAAGTTACACAATAGCTTTGAGAGACTGCTCATGAGTCATTTAAGTAAAAGATTCTGCTCTGGTAACTAAGCTGAACTTCGACATGTTAAGATTTATTCAATGGAAAGTTTATGCTCCATATTTTTTTTCTGTAAAAGACTCAGAGAAAATTATTTGGTTTTATTTATTTTATAAATAGTGTTATTTTTTTCTGTCTTTTTTCTGTGAAAAACCCAGAGAAGGTTATTTAGTTATTATTTATTTCAGTGATAGTGTTTATTTTTTTCTGTCTTTTGTTCTGTGAAGAATCCAGAAAGGATTATTTGATTGTGCTTTTTGAAAAACAATAAATTTTTACTTTTAGGCACACCTGCAAACGTTACATTTTTGCTGTTACAAACTGAACCTGGCTCCCCATCAGAAACGGGAAAGCTATGTGGCCCTCACAGGAAAAGTTTGGGGACCACTGATTTAATCAATCTTTCCATAATATTATTTAAAACAACTCGTTGTGTGAATTTGAACTTGTAATGCGTATTTGTTACTATGTGCTGGTCATAAACGTCATCTTTGGTGATGCCACAAATTTCATACACCCGTGAAAGGTTAACAATTCGGTTGCATTAATGGCAGCTGTGCAATTAGCAAACTTCAGGAATAACTAATGGTAGTTATGTACTAATACAATAGGAACTAGTACAGAGGTTTTCAACCTATGGGCCATGAAGCTGTTCTCAGTGGGCCACAGAGCTTGACATGAAAGCAATATCAGAATTCATAATCATGACATTGTGAACACATAAGACAGATAAATAGCAAACAAGCTCGACCTAATGTTACGTTTGTGACATCATTTCAGCTTACAATACTAACTGCTGTGTAAAAATTGCAATCTTGCGTTGATGCTCGTATACTTTGGTTGAGTGAGAAGTGAATTTGAAATACTGTACAAGCCAGGTCTTTTTATAAACTTATCATAGCAAGTAAAACTAAAATCATGCCTGACAACAAAGCAAACTGAAAAATAGTTATAAATAGTAGATAGAGACATAGAGTAGGTCTACTTATTGTTTAAACTTCACTGATTTATCAGAAGTTAGTACAGTATAAAATTTTGTACAATATTTTGTATATAAAATTTTGTAAAATAATACAATATAAAATTTTGTACAATAAAGTATAAAGACGTATAAAAAGGTTCGACTCCCTGGTACAAGCTTTACAATAAATTTAATTTTGATTTTAAACGTGATTCAATTTAACGTTTATTTTTAAAAGTATCAGCATGCCAAAAAGAAAATTCAATCAACATTTTATAAAGTATGGTTTACTTCATTCAGTGATCGAGGAGAGGAAAAGGGTCAATGCATCATTTGCTATCATGTTTTGATCAATGAATCACTGTGACCATCCAAATCACAAAATCATATAGAAAAGAATCATCCTGGCCTTAAGGGCAAAGATATTGAATACTTTAAAAAACTGGAAACAGTTTGAAACGTCAACGACTTGATGACAAGACTGGATCGTTTGCACATACTGATAAGAAACTGACAGAGGCATCTTTTGAAGTGAACCTACTTATTGCCAAACAGAAAAAGGCTCATAGTATTCCTGAGACTCTTGTTAGGAATTGATCGGGGGCTTTATTGGGTGAAGAAAGTGAAAGATAAAGGCAATTTCTTTGTCAGACAACATGGTTCAGAGCAGAATTGCTCTTATGGCAAATGATATAAAAGAGCAAGTGGTCACCGAAGTTAAAGATAAGTCATTGTTTGGGTTGTTTGCTCTGCAGCTTGACGAATCCACAGATGTTTCTTCAGCAGCTCAGCTAATAGCCTTTGTTCATTATGTAACAGAGAAAAATGTGAAAGAGCTGCTCTTTTGCAGTGAATTGAAAACCACCACAAAAGCAAAAGATGTAATGGCAAAGGTTGAGCATTTTTTTGATAAAGAGAACATAAGTTGGGCAAGTTTGTGTGGTGTGTGCAGTGATGGTGTACCAGCCATGTTAGGGGCAAAGAGTGGATTCCAGACGTTTGTAAAAAATAAGGCACCTAATCTTGTGACCACTCACTGCTTTATTCATCGGAAAGTGTTAGCTTCAAAAACATTACCAAACAATCTGAAATGCGCTTTGATGTGGTCATTAAAATCATGATTTATTTTAAAAACAGTGCATTAAATACTCATTTGTTCCGGAAGTTGGGTGAAGACCTAAATTCTGAACATAAACAACTTCTCTACTACACCAAAGTACAATGGCTGTCAAGAGGCAATCTTGTCGCCAGAGTGTTTGAGCTTCATGATGAAATAAAGATCTTTTTGGAAACAGCAAAACCTGAACTCACAGTACGTTTTGAAAATGTAAAGTTCCTTTCTCACTTGGCATATTTGGTGGATATTTTTGAAGCTTTAAACCAGCTGAATTTAAAGATGTAAGGGAAAAGAAAAGATAACATTCAGTTTGTAGACTTTACAAGGGCATTTGTTGAAAAGCTGGGCAATTGGAAACGTAAAGTGAAAAATGGTAACTTTGACATGTTTCACAGTTTCACATGTTTGTCTGATGTGGATAATGAGATTAAGGATGAAGTGGCAGACAACCTTGGTACTTTACAAACTGAATTCAAATCTTACTTTCCCGAGCTTAGCCCAGATGCTTTCACACTTGAGAGGAATCCATTTCGTGTTGCTATTGAGCAAGTGGATGACCAGTTTCAAGATGAACTAATTGACCTTAGAAATGATTCAGGGTGTCGTGACGTATTTGAAGATGTGTCTGTCACTGAATTCTGGATCCAAGTGTCCTCATCATATCCACAAATCAGCAGGAATTATCTTATGAAACTACTGCCTTTCACCACCATGTGGTTGTGTGAGTCAGCCTTCTCATCCCTAACAAGCCATGCAACAGACATGATGTTCAAGCTGATATCACTGCGCACTCTCATCGACTGCACTCAGAATACAAAGTCTTGTGGACAAAATACAGCAACAACCTTCTCATTAAATTTGTGTAAACGTTTTCAGTCCATTAATTTATTGTGTTGTTGAAATTTGGTGTTTTTTATTGAAAGTTAACAGGCCACCGCCATATCTTACCAATTTAGTGGGCCATGAGCAAAAAAAGGTTGAAAACCCTTAAACTAGTAGAAACAAAAGACAATAACAGTAGAATTAACTTTTTAGAAAAACTTTAGTGCAACTATTGTCACGGCAGAAAAGTAGATCAAGCCAAACATTAATCAAAGCTTGCAAAAGAGTATGTACAGCAGTTTAAATTATCCTGAAAACCATTGTCAAAAATATAGCATAGACGAATTATTTGAGGTGAAGAAAAACCATACCGGTAACCAAAAGAAAAGTATCTCATCAAAGCAATATTTTGACTGAAATAGTAAATAACTAATCAAAAAGATTTGTAACCAGTTTAACATATTTAATTACTGCCGTATTTACTTGTTAAATTTTAAATTCTTGTGCTGACTTTTCATTGCTTTCTTTTTTGTAATTGTTTTTTCAGATTATTGATTACCTCCCTGACAAGCCTAATGGGCAAAACAAACTGTAGAAAGCCATTAAATAGATAATATAGTTATAACAATTGAGCATTTTTCTGATGTGCACTGACCAGAAAAGACTTAAGAGAAAAAGGTGTACCAGTATATGTTCCACTAAAACTGTGAAACAAGGAATTTCATAAAATTACTGAAAAGATGATCCAGTGACTAACATTTCCAGGGATAACCCTTATTTAAATAAATTTTTGGTTGTAAGGAAGTTTAAAATAATCGATGGTAATGACAAAACCATTAACTCTTTCAATTTTGGTATTCTTTAAAAAAATTCTTTTTAGAATTCTTTCGGCCAACTGTTGTCAGAAGAAATTGTTGGCAATGACAAACTGCAAAAAAACGTTGTTTATATAGGGTTAGAAATCATCGAAAATAAACATATTTCTGATTAATTTAGAGGAAGAGAGCGCATGATTGGTTGCATGCTCACTCGGGCCACAAGCGAGAAAGCTTCAGTCCATAGACAAATTTTTTTCTGGCGACATAAGAGAGGATTTTCAAGAGATTCTATGAAGGTGGCTCCTCTGTTTGTCACCCGAAAGGATTAGTCTAGATGGAAGCTTTCTCACTTGCGGCACAAGTCAGCATGCAACCAATCGTGCACTCTCTTTCTCTAAACCAATCAAAAACGTCATTACTTTATGTTTTCCAACCTTCCAACCTTATATAAATCACGTTTTCTTGCAGTTTGTCACTTCCACTGATTTCGTGAAGTAAAAGATTTTTCTTTCCAAAGCTTTTCATCTGACACTCTTCAGGGGAAATCGTCAGAATGAAGCAAAATTGAAACCGAACTGAATTATAAAGGGGAAAGCAGAGATCTCATTGGCTGAAAGAAGTTAGCCAATGAGAGAAAAGATTAAGAAATTTTCAAAGAGTAGACGAATTCTTTTTGCTTACACAGAAGGGGATTGAGAGATTTAATGAAAGTCGCTTCAAGAGCAGAAAGGTGAAAAGAAGAGCGACTGAGCAAGAATAGAAAATTTTTCATTGCTGTAGTGAAGAGCGCATTGGGTGTTGTCAAGAAGATGTTGACCAATGGAGGATTCATGAAATTGTTGTGGGCGTGTGTTGGCCTTGCAAGAACGGGAAAGACTTTGGCAGTTGTGCGAGGCAGGAGGATTGGTGATGGATCTAGGAATGTGTTGTTTAATTTGCTCTTCTAGGCATTGAGACGTGTGATCAACGTACTGACTATCGCAGTGGCACACAAACTGGTAAATAAATCCCCTTATTGTGAGCCACATGTGGTACACATTGCAGTAAATGGAAGTGAGGTACAAGCCACATGTGGTACGCATCGCAAGAAACGTGTCAAATTTGAACATAGGAAAATAAGCTATTAGAAATACTAATACATTGATATTCGGCTAAGAAAACCCTTAAATATAACACATTTACAGTAAACATATTTTTCAAATGAGACTTTTTACTTTTATCAGATGAACGATGTATGGTAAAAGCAAGTTTTGGTATTATAGCATACTTTAAATATGCAACAATGGCAATTGTAAAGTATGCAGATTAAAAATAAATTGTACTATAATATTGCCTTGATTGCTGTCATTTCAATGTCGAAATGTTTACATAATATAACGACTTCCAAAATTTATAAAAAAAAAAGCTTGCTTATCAAATGATTATTCGATTATACCATACAACACAGTGTGTTTCTTTTATTGCTCCCTAAAAAATTCAACATTTAATGATTGTTATTTTAGAATATTAATTTTTTTGCATATTCTAACTGTAATTGTAATTTTAAAACTGGGTGCTTTCACAAGACCATTTTGCTAGAGAAGTCTAAGTGATGACCGAACTAACATTTTGACCTTTAAAACATTTAGATCACTAGTCGAGCACTTTTGCCCTATTTCCTGTTTTCATGGCAAATTTCTAATTCTTGTGACAAATGCGCTTACATTTCAAAAAACTTTAAACGTTGGCCAATCAAACTAAATATTTTTATTTGAAATATTAAAATGTACTTTTGTTTCAAGTTGGAAATATGAAAAAGTAATATTCAAATGTCACACCATTTCAATTTCAATATGTTTGGTGCAGCAGCAATAATTTTGCCGTGTTTATCTTTACCCACATCGTTACAATCATTAGCCATGATACCAGCAAAACAAAAAACTAGTTAAGTTAAATCAAAATTAAATATTTTTTCACCGAAGAAATCTTACTTTGAGAAGAATGCGGCTGAATCAGTTACATTTTAGCAGCGAATTCTAACTGGCCGATCAAATCGTCAAGAGAGAAAGCTTTTTACATAGTGTGGGGTGGGTATGTGTCATGCATTACAAATTTGTTTTTAATCTGCAAAACTAATAATCGCCATTGTTGCATATTTAAAGTACGCTATGATATCAAAACTTGTTTTTACCATATATTGTTCAACTATTAAGAGTGAAAAGCAAGGTTGCAGAGTCGGAAGATTTAAGATCCGATCTGACTCCCAGAATTTCTTTCAAGGATTTTGACTCCTGACTCCCTACACCAACTCCCCAATAAGAGCAATAGCATTATGCAAAAAACAATTTTCTTAAAATTAGGGTGGTCATATTTTTTAAGTCATAAATCGGGGCATTTGTTAACAGAAAAAATTCATCTCAAATTGGAATTTGTCTAAAATAGTGTTCTCTAAAAAAAAATTGGACATCAGGAGTCGAAGTGATTGTGATCTACATGGTCGTGGTTCAAAACTTACTCATGCCATTCTGTTGCGTCCTTGGGAAAGACACTTTACAACACTTTCCACTGCTTGGCAGTCTTGGCAAGTAGTTCTAAATTTTAGTGACATCTTTATAAAAACTAAAAAAAAAATTTTAACTGGAGAGCAATAACTTGATATCTCCAGAAGCAGGTCAGGTAATTGCTTGCCCTACACATAGCATTTCCATTGCCTTCCTTTAAGTCAGGAAGATGAATATAGAGACAAAATGAAATAATTCTGTCATTTGCACTTTTCATAAATTAACAAGAAATCTTTCACCACTCTTCTGCAGAGGCTGAGTAAAATGCTTCAAGATTGTCACATTGAAGCCATTTTTGAATGAAATTGGTGAAACCTCCAGATTGCATACAAGGTTAGATTGAGGGCTGAGGGAGCAAATCAAAACACTAGCAGTTTCTAACCATATATATACATAATGACTAATTTGCAACCAATTTTTCACCAACTTACAAAGAAACACAAAATTTACTTCATTATTTTTAAGCACTTCAGTAGAATTGCAAGAGTATCAATTTCTTGCAATTTACTATAAAATCATTTTGAAACTTAATCCAATTTGTAGTAAATATTTTATGTGTTTGATTTATCCAAAAGTAAAATAAAGATTGATGCATTTTTTTCAGTACTGGTACATGCTAAGTATCCAAATTCACATTTAAAACCACATACTTATTTGTTAGAATTAATCAACCTCCTAAGAGAAAAAAATAATCACCCAACCGAAGAAAAAGTTTGTTTTGCTAACTGGGAATTCAACAACTGTATGACATGCTGGAAAAAGCATTCTGCTTTAAAATTTGTTTCTGCATCTAAAAAGAGTTTACTGCAAAATGTACAACACAAAACTATATTGCAGAGTTTTAGTATAACTGCTTAGAAAATTTGCACTATAAGCTGTCTGAAAGCTTTTTTTAAAGCTAGCTACTTGATGTCAGCAGTTTGTTGAGTAGTTAAGGGCAGTGTGATTGTGATCAACATGGTTGCAGTTAAAAACCTACAGGCACCATTCTGCTGCATCCTTGGAAAAAAACACTTTAGGGCACTTTCTCTTGCTTGGCAGTCTTGGCAAGCAGTTTTTAAATTTCGGTTATATTTCTATGGAACTTTAAAAAATCAGACAGCAATATCTTGGGATCTCCAGAAGCAGGTGAGGGTAATTGCTTGCCCTAACACCTCCAACACTTTCCTGCAAGTCAGAAGGATAAATATACAGGGTCTGCCATCCAAGTGTAGACTACTATTTTATTGTTTTTTTATTATGTGTATAAATCTCCTAATGCCTAGATTTTTCTTCCAGATAAAGTATTAAGCATCTAGTGTATAAATATTGTAAGTTTGGTTCATAGTTTAATTAAAAATCGTCATGAATCGTGCTATCGAGAAACTGTTTCGCGACGGTAAAACTGCCCCAGAGATTATCAAGATATTGAAGGGATCTGTATCCCGCTCTGGAGTTTTCAAAGCAATAAAAAGACTCAAAGAGACAGGGAGTGCACAACCCAGAGTGAGGAGCACCCCAAAAAGGCCAGTAAGGACGCAAAAGCTCGTCAAGAATATCAGAGAAAAACTGAGAAGAAATCCAGCAAGAAGCGCCACCAAACTGGCTCAGGAGGCCCAGGTGAGTCTCACAACCATGCGCCAGCTTCTCAAACATGATCTACACACCAAGCCTTATAAATCACTAAGAGACAACTTCTTTTGGACGCCACCAAGAAGAAGAGGGTCGAAAGAGCAAAGCTGCTGTTGAAAAAACTTAAGGACAACACGCAGCCGACAGTTCTCTGGACCGACGAAAAGCTGTTCACGGTCCAAGCGGTACACAACCCACAGAATGACCACGTTTGGGGGAAAACCAAAGAGTCCATCCCTGTTGAACTCAGAACTGCCTTCAGGAGGCAGAAGCCATCATCGGTGATGGTGTGGGCAGGTGTGACGTCGAGTGGCATGAAGACTCCGTTAATTTTCGTCGAAGATGGCGTTAAGATAAACCAACATGTTTATCTTAACATGTTGAAGGACAAAGTTGTTCCCTGGATGAATTCCTTGTCATTAGACGACGGTTTGACGCTCCAGCAAGACGGAGTGACTGCCCACACTGCCAAAATGGTTCAGGAGTGGTGCAAGGAGCATTTTAAGGCTTTCTGACCAAAGGATAT
The DNA here is from genome assembly GCA_963680785.1 of Diplosoma virens. Classification (NCBI taxonomy): domain Eukaryota; kingdom Metazoa; phylum Chordata; class Ascidiacea; order Aplousobranchia; family Didemnidae; genus Diplosoma; species Diplosoma virens. The sequence goes on along the minus strand of OY796895.1, from coordinate 16,681,301 downwards.
TTGGCCTCCTTCTTCACCGGACCTTAATCCAATGGATTTCGGCATATGGTCCATATTGGAACAAAAGGCATGTAAAGTTTCCCATTCAAGTGTGGAGGTCTTGAAGCAAAAGCTGACCGAATCATGGGACGAAATTGACTTTGAGACTGTGCGTGCCACTTGTGCGCAAGTTTCTGAACGTCTCCGTCGCGTAATCCACGCAAAAGGAGGATATATCGAGTAAATGGGAGTTCATTTTAAAGATTAAAGATTTTTCTTTCATATTCTTAAAAGTTTGTTTCATTTTTCCTTTAACTTTTTGAAATAAATGAATTTTTAACAGTCTACACTTGGGTGGCGGACCCTGTAGCAATGAAATGAAATGTTTGTTTCAACATATTGCTATCTTATACATTGCAATCATGATATCCCAGTATATTTGTCTTAACTGGAACATCCTAGAACAGGGTTATCCAATCTTTTTTCATAATGGGGCAAATTTAGTATATTTGATGAGCCACAAAGGTACATGTATATAAAATATTTCTTTTTAGTATTACATGCCTTGACCAATTATGAGTATTAAAAACATAAATTTAAATTTGATCACATAATTAGGAAACTAAGAGGAATGTGAACTATTAAAATCATAACTTAGGAATAGCCATAGCCATGGCTTACCTGTACTCTCAGGTATCCAGCCAACTGAGTTTCGCCAACTGGGAGCGACACTCTCCTTGGCTTACTGTGGATTTCTGGACCCCAATCACATCTTGTACGGTCTTTTAAGTGGGCCCTCGGATACTTGCCAAGTGAAACTAAGATCCAGATGCCTGTTTGTGCCAGCTGCGCAGAATCTTTTGAACAACCTTGCCAGACTTGGCATCCATGCTTCTGAATGGACAAATCGCAAATGGAAAACAGAGTACTGTGAAAATGCTTCCAGGCTCCATGTTTTTGTGCCTGGGACCAGTGCCGATGCCAGGCCTATTGGGATGGGCTTACCCTGAGCAGCTTAGGTTAAGCTCAATTGCCTGCAGACTGGTGTTGGGCAATTCCATTCGTCCATGCACAAATGGGGTCTCGCTCCCTCACCAAATTGCGAGTGTGGCGCCTCTGGGCAAACCACAGACCATGTACTAACAGCATGCCCTATACATTAGGCACCACATGGAGCGCAAGGTCTGACAGTTTTGGATGATGAAACTCAATGCTGGCTTAATAACATCACTGCCAGCATCTGATTCAGGCAGTGCAGCCATCTGGAGTAGTAAAAGGATAAACCCTCGGCCCCAGTCCTGTTTGTGTCTGGCCTGGAGTGGATACCCTTCAAATAACGATGACAACTTAGGAATATAAATGAAATATGAAAAGTATTTATTAGTGCCCAGTGCAATCTGCATGAGTATTGGCATTAGGCCTAATTCTTAAAGGCCTAATAGTCTTTTTAACTTCCTCATCACTAATACAATTGTAATTTTATTCCAATTTTCTCTAAATTGGTGCAAAGTTACTATCTTCACTACCACTAAAGTCTTTAACCAAGCTATGCTCACAAAAGTTTTCCTTGGTCAGTTCATAAAACATCACTCAAATTCAGCACTGAATAGACATATTCAGTTTGTTAATCTCTAAATTACTATGGAAGCAGTGACAGAGTTCTATACAGTTAAAAAAATATAAAAAATTTGAGTAAGTGGTCTGCAAAAAAACATTGTGAACTGCACTGTGTTCATGGGCCACAAGTTGCTAACAAACTAACCAGCTAATTTACTTTTAATCGTCGTCATCGGTTTGAAGGGCATCCACTCCAGGCCAGACACAAACAGGACTGGGGCCGAGGGTTTATCCTTTTACTACCCCAGACTGCTGCACTGCCTGCCTTACTTTTAATGACCTACAATTATGTTTGCATGAAGAAAATTGTTAAATACAGTCGTAGTGGTAAAACAATAAGTTTTTCTTAAATAAGCTTTTAAAAGTATTTTGTTACATTACAAAGCTTGTCTATAATTTATGTGCTGGTTATAACATATTTTTTTGTAACATTTTTAATGCCAGATAAAATTTCAAACACTGCACCTGGTCATATACATGTAACGCATTAGATACAAAAATATTTTCTAGACTCTAAGCTTTCTGTGATCAATACATCTAATTTTTAACATGCTTTTGAGACATTGATTATTTGGAAAATTTTATTGTATAGATCAAGGGTCTCAAACACACAGCCTATAGGCCACATGTGGCCCTTGAAAACATTTTGTGCAGCCTGTGACAGACTTTGAATTTTAAAATAAAAACATTTTTTTAGTGCCTTTTGTTCTCATCAACATTCTTTGACCAGTACCAAGTCTTCAAATTATTGCACCATTTTTATTGAGTGCAAAAAAGAGTACAGCAAATACTTTATTGCTCTTTGCAAAACCAAAACTAAATAGCAATTGGACTAAATATTTTTATTTTAAAAATTAAAGTTTTTTTTTTACATTTTTTTTAATGCAGTAGACAATACAAGTATAATATGTGGTGACAATACAAAATAATGCAGGAAAATAAACATGATCAGTACAAGGGCAATATTAAAAAAAAATCACTGATGTAACTACAATCATGTAAAACTATTTAAAGTAAAACTAGTTTTATGGATAAAACAGTTGGATGAAGGTAATTTGGTCATTTTTCAACTTTAAAATCAATGGGAAACATCCAATCTAAATGCTTGAAAAATGGACAGATTTGTTGTCAAATTTGCTTTAACAATTTGATGAGCACTTTCTGAAAACTTGTTTTTTTCAAGAGTTAAGTTTTCCAAAGTTGCTCTTTGCTACTGCAAGAATTGCATATGTTTGAAAGTACAAACATATGCAAACAATTTTTTCCATCCATGAAAGCTATGTCCATAAAAGTTTGTTCTAAGGTTACATTTTACTGTTGAGCATTTGCAAGCAACACTAACATTGATTTCTACTTATGAAGTCTCCAAATATCAAAAAGCTTGCTGATGCCAAAAGCTTGCCAGCTAAGTAGCCAGAAAGAAAATTGTCTGTACAGCCAATTTAATTTATTTTAGTTGCTATTCATTTTCGCTTATTGGGGTTTTAATGTGTAATAATGTATATTGGTCTTGTATTGTATATTGCAGCCCTCAAATGATTTATAATTTAGAGCTTGATTCATGGAGTCATTTGAGTTTGAGACCCCTGGTATAGCTAACAATAAAATATAAATATTTTTTAAAACTTCCATGGCAGATGCAATAGATATTTTATTAACCAACTGTTTTTTGATTGCATAAAAATGCATAGATGATATACTGATACATCACTTGCTTTTAACAGTTTAAGACAATGCATATAAAGCATAGCAGCAAATAATTTACAAATATAATAATTTAATCCTAATATCATAATTGAATGTTGATAATATAACAGTGTTTCACGTGTTATAAATTAAACTATTTCTGTAGTATTATATGTTACAACACTTACCAACAACAATCATAAGGACAGGAATAGATAGCAAAAGACATATTGATATTGTGAAGCCAGCTGAAAAATATTTGAGTGCTTTTAAAAAACAGAAAATTAAAAAATAGTTTAAAAATGCAATAAGCTATTAAAAATGATTATTTGGCTTCTTTGAGAGTTTAAGGAATCCTTTATGGTAAGGCCTAAAATATATAGCCTAATATCTTACTTGTATCAATTAAAATTTTTCCAACACTTTTTAGAAAGTGCCCACGATCTTCTGCATTTCTTTGTGCAGCACGTATCTCACCAAATAATGTGTCATAAGAAGGAGGTGGAGGTTCATTTTGTGTTTGTGAATAAGTCGGAGGTGGTGTTGCTGATATTTCTTGAGCTTCATTTGGATCAGGAGAATATGGTGGTGGTTTTTCATTATCAATCTCATAAGCAAAATTTTCAGCCATATTAAAATCAATATAAACTTGTTTTGTCCTTCAAAAACTACACACAAAACAATTATGTTGTATAGCAAGTGTTTTGTTTCTTTAATTTTGGACTACTAAACTAATGCCAATTATAAATTATTAGGTACAAAATAAATAGGGGCACCATTCACTGTGTTGCCATTACTAACATCGCAGGCTTTGAGGATTTTTCAAAATTTAAAAGCTAATAAACTAAACTTGGCAAATAGTGAACAAGAACCATTAATTCATTAATAAAGGCTTAACTTTCTTTCAATAAACTATATTTTAGTCCTTTTCTACTGTCAGTAATAGTAAGAGCTTACATTAGGTAACGAGTTGTTTAACTAAACCCAAACTTGGTCTCTTTAAGAAGAGACCGTAACTGTTGTTTGTCGGTGAAACTAGCCCGGAATCCCCCTAACAGCACCAAATGGCAATAAAAAAAAAACAAAAAGCAAAAGGATTTCTTAAGGATAGCAACAATAGGGAAATTCCGGGTTAACTTATCATTAACATAAAGCGTTCACGGTCGCTTACTGAAGGGACCGGAAAAATTAACTTGCAAAATTCCTGAATTTGCGATATAGATCGATCGTCACCTCAAGCTTTTTACAAAGATTTATGACATTAAACAAAATTTTCTTCAACTACCTTGTTTTTTATTTTAAAATTCATATGTTCTTCTGGTAAATTCAGAGTAAAGCAAAAATTCGAGCAAAACAAATTTGCCCGAATTTTTGGACGATTACTCAAATTATAGTTTTGTTTCATGACATTGTTTGATGTAAAGATCTTTTTTGTTATTAATATAAACACTGTTACCAGGGATATTACTTATTTTAAAATTCATTTGTTCTTCTGGTAGAATCAGAGGCAAGTAAAACTTCAACAAATACAAAAGGCGTAATATATTTATTAAAGAAGAACTCAACGACGTTTCGTCCGTTACATCGGGCGGACTTCATCAGGTAAAAAACAGAACACAACGCGCACCGTATTTAAAAACCAAGAAGTTAAAAACACAAACCAACAAACACAAGGTGAGAAGCGAACATACATAACAATTCAATAATTACTTAGTGCAAAAGAAACAAATTTAACTGGTTGAAAACCCACATAAGTTGAGATTTTTTATATTGCTGTATATTTTTGGAAAAACATTACGATCTTTATCATTTATTGAATTTTTTGTATTATTAATATAAAACGATTCTAAAAATTTTCTTTTATCATAGTCAATGTTATAATCCAATATTTCAAAATTACCAAAATCAATCCTATGTTCACAATTAAAACAATGCTTAACCAATGCAGTTTTTTTATTCAAATCGTCTTCTTTTAATTTAACCAAATTAATCGGTTTCAAATCACGTTTATGTTCCGATAAGCGAGTATTAAAACATCTGCCCGTTTCACCAACATATACATTTGAACAATCTTTGCACGGAATTTTATAAATTGCACCACGCTTATATATATCATCAACAGAGTCTTTTATTTTTGGTAAAATATTTCCAATTATTTTATAAGGGTACGTATATTTACCAGAAGAACATATGAATTTTAAAATAAGTAATATCCCTGGTAACAGTGTTTATATTAATTACCTTGTTTTTTCTGACTAGTCTAATCCTCAAATTGTATTTATAACTTAAGACAAAAACTGATCAAATGATTCGTGCATTTAAAGAAATGACTGAGGAAGTTTTAAGAGCGAGCAACCAGATGCGAATTCAACTGATTTTGAGTTACTGACCCTTTTCGGAGAAGCGTAGTACCTAATGAATTGCCGATCTGTGGGAAAATACAAGGTTGAAGTAGATGTAGATGATGTCCAACCATTACGCTTTCTGGATTTGATTACTGGCTACATGAAACCACAAGACGATTCTCAGAGACTGACAAACTCAGAGGTGAACATAAATTTACTCGCCAACAAGAATGGGGGGAGAATCTGGCTTCATTGCTATCCAGAAAGGCTTTAAGAACGCCAGAAGTGGACAAGCGCAGTGCGCAATATACAAAAGGGTGACTTTATACTTGTACTTGATGATACCATTCCACCCGTTAGTTGCTATCCATATGCCACAGTAGTGGGCACGAAAAGTGCAAAGATGAAAAAGTGCGTTTGGTAACAGTACGGATGGGAGATCGCCGCGTAAGAAAGGGGACGATTAATTTTGCGCATTGTTAGACTGTTAATTTCCTATTGCGAAGGAACAATTTATTCGCGCACATGTGTACTATTATACCATACGCGATTGCGTGGGGACAGTTAATTTTGCACATTGTTAGACTGTTGATTTCTTGTTGCAAGGGAATAACTTATTTGCGCATATGTGTACTGCAGTGGCGTGCAGTGACCTTTGAGACTAGTCATGCAATTGGCAATGCAAAACCGACTCATAAAATTGGGTTTATTCAAGACCAATTTTCGTCCTAGATTCAAGGTGATCTGTTTTGAGTTCAAGCAAAGGACAATTTCTGTTTTGAAGTGATCAAAAATTTAAACCGCTATATCGCTGAACGTGCAAGTGCGACCAATTCCCATCGGTATATTAATTCTATTTGATGCGCAGTGGTTTGTCATTTGTCTAAACTCTTTTCGCCCTTCTTAACTTTCTTTTGTTCTACGCCCAGCGGCTTGGCGCTTATCTGTCCTTTTGGTCCTTGTGAACTTTCTCGTTTTAGCTTTTTTTTTTTTATTTCAAATATTGATTAGCAGGGGGCCCTCAGAAGATAAATAACGCTCGCCAGAGAAAAGAAACATTTTATTTGAATAAGTTGTAAAAATAATTTTTTGGCCGAAATGCAGCTAATTGTTTTCGAACTTCGGAATCACAATCATCAACTTAATTATTTGGCTCTCCACATTCCTAAACTTTTGTGAGTACCTTTTATTTGGTTTTGTATGAATTTCGTAGCATAGCTATTTTAGCGATTTATTCGTATACAGTATATATTATCCATAGGATTACAAGTACAAAATAGGAATACTTGTCAATCAAGTTTTTAACGTGGAGAGAGAGATTCGCGAAAAACAAACTAAATCCAAAACATGATCTCTAAAAAAAGGTCATTACTTGAAGTCATTCCCTGTGTGACGGAGTTGCAAAACTGCCTCGTCCTTCCAGCTCCGCGCAAACGCGATTCGCGACCAGCACCAAAACTTTACGGTTTTATTTTATTAACAAAACAATAATTACGGTAGTCGGAAACGGTTTTCTGAACAATATAACACAAATTAGTTTCAATACATAGACACACTTACAAACTTACCAACGATGTTGGGCGGACGAGCAAAGGAAATCAAACACCAAACTCTCTACCCTAAGTAGACAACGTCCAAAAGGACAAATATAGCAGCCAAATAATCTAAAGATTCTGTGCAAATGCGAAGTCATAGCCCGCTCAAGTCCAAAGGCTTACCAATACAACGTGGCATCATTTGATGCCATACAGTCGCACGAGAACACACTAAAAGGCAGCGCTGATTAATGAGCGCTAATACAAAGGGCGCGCTAGTTCGAAACCCGTACCCAACACCTACTTCGCAAATATTTTACGCGAACGACGTAACACCCTGGTAATGCAGTTTTCGTCCTGGAGATGCAGTGATCTCTAAAAAAAGGTCATTACTTGAAATCTTTCCTAAAGTAATGCAGTTTCCATCCTTCCAGTGATCTTTACACAAACAAAAAGGTCGTCGCTTGAAATTATTCTAGACAATGCACTTTTTTTTCTGAAAATGCAGTGATCTCTTAAAAAAAAAAAAAAGATCATTGCCTGAAATTGTTCCGAGTAATGCACTTTTCGTCCTCAAAATGCGGTGATCTTGAAAGAAAAAACAAGTCATCGGGGTAATGCATTTTTTGTCCTGAAACTGCAGTGATCTCTAAAAAAAAAAAAACAGTCATCACTTGTAACCAGTCTGCGATTTCTTACTTTTCGTTCTAAATTCACAATATTCTCTAAAATAACAAAAAAAAAATAGGTCTTCGTCTCAGATCGGCCTCAGATTTCATCCGAAGCAAGTAATATTTTTCATCCAATTCATTGATATACCTCATCGCACAAAACTTCGTCATGCAATTCCTAAAAATTTGCAAGGCATGACTTGCATGCCCTAGCCGCACGCCACTGGTGTACTGTTATATGTGATTGCGAGGGGACAATCATTTTGTGCATTGATGCACTGTAAATATGCTGTAGCCAGTGGATAACCTATTCGCGCACCTGTATATTGTTATTTTCGATTGTGAGGAGACAATTTTGTTCACTCATTAACTGTTAATATGCTGTTGCGAGGGGACAACCTATTCGCGCACCTGTATACTGTTATTCTCGATTGCGCAGCCAGTTGTGAGAACATGCTTTGCTGCTTAAGTTCACCAATTTTAATTGATAATTTAAATAATTCTTAAGCAACTTTCGTCATTGCATTTGTTTAGTTAGTTAATATAAGATAATTCTATTTTAAATAAGCAGGTGTATCCAGTGGTGGGATTCAAATTTTTTGTCAGCCGGTTCCATCACAAAAGTCATATTTTTCAGCCGGTTCTGTTACAAAAAGTCATATTTTTTTAGCAAATAAACTTATTATTTTTAATTACTTCCTAATTAACATTTCAAAATAATGGTTAAGTAAGCATCATTATGTCAAAATTAGCATCGAAATTTTTGATGATGTTGAGGATTTTCTATATTGCTGTATATATTATATACTCGTTGATAATAAACTTAAAAACCTGAAGGTGTATGATCTACTGAAAACACATGCTTGAATGTTGATATTCTATAATCTATAAAAATGCTGTTATTCTATAAAAAATAAACACAAGGAATCTTTATCAAAGAAAAAAAAGTTTACTGAAATTAAACTCAAATTTTGCAATTTTACATCAAATATTTCCAAATGGCAACCTGATTGTCATCAATTTCTTTATCTGTCTTTTTTTATCCTGTTGTCATCAGCAGAGTGGTTTCTTCTAAGCCATTTCTTAACCGAAGGAGTGGGCTTCCATGAGCTAAACGGGAGACCAATCAGATTAATTATCATAAGATTAGCTACATGCTCAACATTAAGGCGACTCCTTTTATCTGAATATATGATATTCATTTTTGAAAACCCTCTTTCTGCCTCTACAGAATTAACAGCAATAGCACTGATAATATTTTTAGCTTTCTGTACACTTGAAGGAACCTCAGCCTTTGCAAGGTTGCCACAATTTTGCAAGACATTTTCCACATAGTCTCGAAATTCATTGATACTGATTTCATGATGAAAAACTTTATTAAATTTCCTCAGCTTTTCTTCTGCAGATAACCAAGGTACAACTACTTCCTCAATATTCCAAGAATTCGGATCAAGAAAATTAATCAGATCTTGAAATACATCATCTTGTTCATTGTTTTTTGATATTAAATTGTCACAGTTCATCAGCCTCTTTTTCATATTTTCTGTTACTGCTTCAAGTAGCTTTTGACGAGGAAGGCTAACGAATTTGTTATTTTCAACAAAGTGAATATCCTTAAAAGATTCTGAAGCAGCAATATCATCGATTGTTTTTTCATAGGTTCCCTTGCTTTCTTTAAGCATTTCAAATACCTTAATGGTCCTTTTTACTAGCTGCTCAGCTTTTGTCAGTGTTAAATTTTTGGCTTTAAGAGCATCAGATAGTAAGGAAATTTCTTGAAGTATATCTATCATTAGTGCCAAATTCTCCAAGAAATACCTGTTGGAAAGACGTGCAGCCATACCTGAATGTTTTGCTTCACTAGAAAAATATTTGTACAATGCTGGATATGCACGCCACACAGCAAGCGCAGATCTTAGACTGCAAGCAGCCCACCTTGGTCCTAGAACTCTACGTATCTTCAAAATTTGTTGCCCAAGCATTTCTGAAATTTTGAAAAGTTGCATTTGGTTTTTGTTTGATTGGTGAAAAATTGTGTAAATTTTATCCATAAATATTTTGAAATGATTCATCAGTTTTATATCATTAACAGAATCGTCCAAAATAAGTTGCAAACGATGATTTAAGCAATGCCAAAGGATTACGTTAGGATAATCATTTTTAAGTCTAGTGCCTACCCCGGAATTGCGATCAAGCATTACACTTGCTCCATCAGAACAGAAAGCAATCAAATTGTTACTCAAATATTCATTATTAAACCCTCCATCATACAAACTCTTTAACAGAGACGCGTATATTTGCTCAGCTCCTTGTCCTTCCAATTCAACCAAATCAAAGAAAATTATTGGTGAGACATCACAATCTTCAATCTTCAAAAAATTTATGAGAACTGGTTTATTAGATATGGTTGATGCTTCATCTACGATGACACAAATTTTTAGTTTTGTGCAATGATTTTGGTAAATATTTCACTTTTGATATCCTTTGCAATGTGATCAATTATTTTTACTGCAGTTTTGCGAGAATGAAGTCCAACACCCATATCAACTCCATTTCTTATTTGAAGTTCAATCTCATCTTTAATATCAGAGAATGGCCTGCATCTTTTTGCCAAACTGTAGACTGTATTAAAAACTCTGCAAGTAGAGGCAATATATCTCTCATTCATTTTATCAATGCTTTTCGTAATTGCATCACATGCATAATACTCTTCTTGCTTTACACAGAGCTTATGTGCCTTTGATGAAAAGTGTTCCTTCATTTTTTTCCTGAGAGACGCTTGAATAATGGTTCTAGTCTTTCCTGAGCCTTCGACTCTGCAGTTTGCCCATTCAGTTGAAACTCGAATTCCTTTTATGTTCATAGAGTCACATTTGGCACAATGATCACAACCAAGTTTCCTGTTACGAGCAATCAATCCATCGTATTTTTTTAGAAAATTCTCGTATTGCATTGTATTCCACAGTCTGGCAGAGATGGTGCTGCATCTGTCTGATCTCCAGGTGATACAGTAGTTGCAATACACTTATCAGATGTAGCCATTACATCTGTCTGATCTACCGGTGACACAGTATTAACAGTAGACATATCAGAAGCAGACGTTGCATCAGCATTATTCATAAAAGATGGATGTATATCATCTGTTGCAATCTCAGTTGCTTCTTCCACCGAGCTTTCAGTTCTTGGAATTTTACGCAAGAAATTTAGTATATTTCTTTGTCTTTTCATTTTAGGGCTATAATCTATAAAAAAAAACACAATTCAATAGCACAATTATCCTAACAGCTTGTGGTAAAATTTATTTTTTTTAGGAACAGGTTCTCTCACTCCAGGACTTGCTAACAGCAGCTTCTTTCACTATCACATTTTTTAAAACCAAACTATCTAACAACCTATTCTTGAGATTAAAGTAGTTGCAAGCAAGGCTGGGGAGCCACTGTAGAAGAGCACTAGCTCCGGCTCCAGCTCCGGAGCTATCAAGTACTCATTCACTAGCTCCGGCTCCAGCTCTGGAGCTATCAAGCACTTATCCACTAGCTCCGGCTCCGGCTCCGGCTCTCCAACTCTTTATTAAACAATTATTATTTAGTATTTAAATATAATATCAATATATAATATCATAATATCAACATTATCATTTAGTGTTTAAATCTTTTTTGCGTTTAAATTTTTTTAAACTATTCTATTCTAACAAGAATCACGACTTCTGATCTTTACAATTATATTAATGAAATCTGAAAGCGAGTACCACGAAAATAAAAATCAATTGTCGCGTTATCTAAACATTGAAAAGGTTAAATCGTAACTATTTTGAACTGCAAACTCCGCACTGTCAAATAGCCAAACTTTATTTTTTAGTGGAAAACTTTAGAAGCACATGTGCCCGAAAACGAAAACTCCCAAGAGATTTAGCGCATGAGGAAATAAGCGAGAACGTTTGTGACGAAACATTAAGGCAATAAATAAGGTTGAGTCAGCCAAATCTTCACTCTACAATTTTAAGAAATAAATTTATGACGTGACAATCATGCGAAAATTGAACCAAATAAAAAATTTAAGTTATCCAATTCTCACGGCTACATTATGTTTTAGTCATATTAAATTTTGATATTTATTTACTCTTAATCATTGAGTTTTTAAATTAGTGGTGAAATGATGCCAATTTTTTTTGACTCCAATGCCGATATCAACAACATTTTTCGATTCCGATTCTTCTTAGTCAGAATTCACCTTGTTTTTTATACAGTATGAGGCTAACAATTTTTTTAAAAAGCACCTAGTTTAATTAGTTGCATAATTAATGTACAGTGCCTCTTCCTTAATTGTTTTAAATTGTTCACTATTAGCCACTGTAAATTAAAGATTATATGTATATCAAAAAGTGAATCAATCGTCCTCGCAGAGTGCAAATAATAAGAGCAATATTTTATTATTTGTTTAACCACTGTTTGTTTAACCACTGTTTTGAAAAAACCACAAACATCTGTTAGTTCTTTATTTAAATAAAATCTTGATCCTTATTCAATTAGAAAGATTCTATTTGATACAAAATTTATTTAACTACTTTTTAAAAAACCAAAACAGTCTGTTTCATTCCATTGAATCTTCCTGTGTTTACAGGAAAAATAAAGAATAGGCTATAATCATTAGTAAACATAGTACTATGTTTTTATAACATCATTAAGAAAACATAGTACGATAAGTCAATCTTATCCGATAAATAATACGTAGTTCTGCGAAACATAATTTATAAGATGTTGTTTCAAAATTTTAAACTATTTTAATAATAGAAATATTATTTAAGATTTTAAATTTTATGCTTCAAAATATATAGTTTGTTAAACTACAAAAATAATTCAAAACTGTCAAAAAGTAAAACAGGTCCAAACTTGCAAAGAGTGGTATATTTATTGTAAGATACATAGATTTAGAAAATTATTTTAAAAAATTATTCTAAACAAAAAATCTTAGCTAAATACCATTCGGCTCTATATGCTTTTTTTTATTAAATTTTTTCAGATAACTATAAATAAAAACAGCTAATTAAACAGCTGCTAAAGGACAGGTTTTATTCTTTTTATTCCTTTTAATATCTTTTAATATCAAAAATTTTTTACGTTCAATCATCATCTGTTTCTTTTTTATTTATATTTATTTGAAGAAGTTGAACAAACGAAAGTTTATAGAGCAGAGTACTATTTAGCTGAGATTTTTTGTTAAGAATAATTTGTTAAACTAATGAAGCAAATAATTTAATTCCTGTGATGTCATATAGGAAATAATGACTCAGGTTATGCATTCATATTAAGATGACCTGACTCCCTTTCTCTTACCTTAATATGAATAAAAAAAACTGATTTTATTGGATGAAATAGACTGTTGAGATTTTTTAAAATAGAGTTTAAATAAATTTTGTACGAAATTGCTTTGATCTTTTCTTTGAGCACTTTGCAATGAAGATCGATTCACTCTTGCTCTCTCTCTCTCTCTACATACTGTATATATATATATATATATAATATTGTAATATTATATGAAACTTCAGCAATATAAATTAGGAAAAAATTAATCGACGTGTTTTTGTAGAGCGCTTAATGAAAGTCGGAACAAATGCAATGATTTTTCATTTATTAAAAAACAACCCGACAGCCTGTCTCATCTATTTCTTAATTTCTTAATCAGATAAAATAGGCTGTAGAGATGTTTTTGCTTAATAAATGAAAAGAAAGATATCTGTATAACACAAAATTTATTTTTATATTAATGTTTAAAAATCCATAACAGTCAATTTTATTCTATGAAGTTGATCCTATGAACCATTACTGGAGCCGGTGCCAATAAAATTTTTATGGCTCCAGCTCCGGCTCCGCAGAAATATTTAAAAAGGTTCCGGCTCCAGCTCCGGCTCCTTCAAAATTGGCTGGCTCCATGGCTCCGCGCTCCGGCTCCGGCTCCCCAGCCCTGGTTACAAGAACAGGATGCAACCCCAGGTTCCAGCGAATGGTGAGAACCGGCTCAATCCCGTCACTGCTTACAGCCTCACTAAAAAGCAGCAGTCGTCTCATGACTTGTACTTATAACGCAACAATTCAATTTTTAGACAAACAATCACAAAAGGAAAATTACTACAATTATAAAAATTAACACAATGTATAACTGTTACGTGCGAACTTGACCATTGCACATTTTGAAAAAAACACATGAGCTACTTGATCTCAAAAATCGGTGTGTCAGATAAGATGCAAAAATCCATTGACAGTAACCAGTAATGCAAACCGGTTCGCTGATCTCATAAAATTCCGTGAGACGGTTCTATAGAACCGGTGCGAACCGGCTGAATCCCACCACTGGGTGTATCCAGTGATGGGATTCAGGGGGTTCGCACGGGTTCGCGCGAACCCGTTCTTTGAATTTTGGCACGTTTAGCGAACCCGTTCTTGGAATTTCAGCACGTTTAGCGAACCCGGTTTTAACTTTACGTAATCTATGTATTTCAATATCTCTGTGTTTAATGTTCTATTTGAATAAGGTTTGTTATTTAAAATAAGTTTGATTATTGTTGATTTAAAAAATATTGAATAAGTAAGTGATCTGTAAAGTTATTCTGCATTGATGGTATTTGAACCTGCAAGAAGTTAAAAGCTTGAAGAAAATTTGATAAAGAACTGGAATAAAAAAAAAAAAAAAAATATTGCATTATTTGTCTAGTGAAATTTATTATTATTTCTGTGAAATTTATTATTTTCTCATAAGACAACTCAACTATGGTAATACCTATAGTCATCAATTCTTTATTATGGTATGTCTACCAAAGGATGAAGCAATTATCACAAGTGATGATTATTAAAGTAATTCTTGATTATTACAATAGTGAAGAAATTGAAGCAACTAAGGAGCTATTATTCCAGCATTTTCCAGATCAACATAGACCTAAAAAGCTGCAACGGAAAATAACCAGACAAGGTCTCCACAAAGATGAAAATAATGTCAAAGATTTACTGGAGCTCTTTCATGAAATGTCTGTTGCTGATAAATTCAACCCACCCATTTTTGCTACAGCAGATTCTCATTTCCCTTCTATGGATATCACCAATATATTGGATATCACCAATATTGACGCTTTAGCTCTTCAAAATGAAGTTAATCTTTTAAGAAAAGAAATTAATACAATTAAAGACAGCAGAAATGCTGACAATGATACTCTGGTTGAAACAAAAAAAATGCTCACGGAAATGAAAAATGCCAATGTTAAATCTTCCACTATAAGTAATACAACTGATAAAAGCTTTTTCAAAGAAAAGAAGTCTTTCTCTAAAGTATTAAAAGAAAATTTAGTCACAAATTCAACTCATTCATCTTCTACAAATATAAATTCTAATATTGAATCAAGTGCATTTAATGGCATAGAAAAATAAAAAATAACTAAGAAAAGAAGGAAACCAGTCACTACAGTAAGAAAAAAGGTGACAACTATCTTCAAATCTGTAAAGCCTCTTTCTAGGCCTTCTGAAATTTTTGTGTCAAGGTTTCAACCTTATACTACAATCGATTCAGTGGAAAATTATGTAAAAACTCAATTCTCTGATTGTAAATCTGTGACGTGTTCACAACTATCCACAAGATACCCATCATATACTTCCTTCAAAATTGTTATGCATGGCATTTCTCTACAGGATGCATTAAATTTTGATAACTGGCCTGAAGGAATATTAGTTAAAAAGTTTTACTCAGTTTCACATCACACCAACACCGAAAATGCAGTATTAAATTATGACAATGACAATGAATTATCATAAGATGAAAAGCACTATTTCTGATCTTCTTATAGTCTCTTTTAATTGTAGAGGTTTGTCGTCCTCTTTACTTGAAATTCAAGAATTATGCAAATCACATGATGTTATTCTGCTACAAGAAACATGGCTTGCTAAGCAGCAACTTCACTCTTTAAGTTCTATTCATGATGATTTTCTTTTTGTTGGTACTTCTTGCATGGATCTGAAAGATGGAGTAATGACTGGTCGACCACATGGTGGCACTGCTGTTCTGTGGAGAAAATCACTCACTGCTTACCCAGTAAGTAATGTTGATCAAAGCATTGTTGGGATAAATATTAAATGTCAAAACAATTCTATAGTTATTATTAATGTTTATCTTCCGTTTAACTCTCCGTCAAATGTTGAGGCCTACTTAAAATATTTGGGTGCTCTTCAAATTTTGTGTGAAGCTCAGCAAAGCTCGAATTTATGTATTGTTGGAGATTTTAATGCCAATAAAGAAAGTACTTGTGGACAGTTTTTCAATAATTTTTGTAAGGAACAAGGTTATATCATCTCTGACAGATCTATTTTACCTTCTAACACTTTTACTTACTTAAGTGACTCTCATCATACAACCAGCTGGCTTGATCATTGCATATCTTCTTCATCTGTTTATAAATCAATAAAAAACATTTCAGTATTATATGATTATATTACATCAGACCATCGTCCACTATCTATTACTTTTTGCTGTAACTTATTACCTCTCTTGTTGTCAAGCGATGAGCCTACTAATCAATACACTAAATCTTGGAACTGTGCTAGTCCTAAACAGAAAAAAAGATATAATATGATCTCATCTGAACTCTTAAAAGATGTATCTTTTCCAGCTGCTGCAATGCAGTGTAGAAATGCCACCTGTGATGATCACTCTCATCTTAATGAGATAATGCTTTTTTACTCAGAAATTATCTCTGCTTTGACTAAAGCATCCAAAGCAGCATTAAGCTATCATCAGAATACCCCTCAATATTCTCAGGTTCCAGGGTGGAACAAAAAAATAAAATCTTTACACTCAGCTGCTCGTTATGCTTTCTTAACTTGGGTGCATAATGGCCGTCCTAAACATGGAGTTTACTTTGAAAAAATGAAAGTTACTCGTAAAAAATTTAAGCTATCTTTAAGACACTGTAGAAGACCCAAGGAACAGCATATCGGATGCCTTAGCAACTGCTCTTCAATCAAGTTCTTCAAAAACAGCATTTTGGAAAAAAGTACGTGCAGTGTACAGAAAAGATAATAACAGCATTCCACTCTCTGTTGGCAATGTCACTGGTCAGTCTGATGTTGCAAATATGTGGAAAAGCCACTACAGTGGACCTCTAAACAGTGCTTCTGGTAAAAGTTGTGACAAAATTTTTGTTGATAACTTTCTAACCCGCCGATCCAGTTTTTGCAATATAACCAACTTTCAGTGCACAGCTCCTGTGATATGTAATTTAATTAAAAAATTACCTTTACAGAAATCTGCTGGTGCTGATGGTATTACGGCAGAACATTTACGGTATGCTCACTATTGCGTTTGTATTTATTTAAGCGTTTTATTTAATTTATGTGTGAGTCATGGCTTTATTCCTGAAGATTTTCTTATTACTGATATAGTTCCTATTCTCAAGTGTAAAAATAAAGGTGCTACTAATGTAGGTAATACAGGCCTATAGCTGTGGCTACTACTATTTCTAAGCTTTTTGAACATTTTATATTATTTCACATAAAGCCTTTTTTGTCAACTAGTGATCACCAATTCGGGTTTAAGCGTGGTACTGGCACTGATATGTGTATCTTCTTGCTCAAGCAAGTCATTTCGTCTTACCTTCAACAGGGTAGCCCTATTTTTTCAGTATTTTTAGATGCCTCTAAAGCGTTTAACCAAGTATCTCATGAACTTTTGTTTAAAAAGCTGTTACTGCGTGATGTTTTATACGATTGCTGCGATATTGGTATCGTCAACAGCAAATGCGAGTGAGATGGGGATCTCAACTGTCTCAATCTTTTGGAGTCTCTAACGGTATGCGACAGGGGGGAATACTTAGTCCTTACTTATTTGCTGTCTATATCGACCAACTGTCAAAAGATCTCAATCGCGTTCCTGCTGGTTGTTATATTGGAAACACTTTGGTTAACCATATCATATATGCAGATGATATATGCTGTCAGTCCTAGCGTTGCAGGACTTCAAGATTTACTCGATGTGTGTGATAGCTTTTCTTATAAAAATGGTAGGCCTATTGTTTTTAATAGTAATAAATTCCAGTGTATGCAGTTTCTTCCAAAATAATTTCACCTCACGAATGTCCCTGTAGTCCGCTTGTGTAACGAAACACTGAATTTTAGTAAAAAAGTTAAATATCTTGGTGTATATTTAACCAATGCATTAACAGACGATAATGATATAAAATAGACAAGTAAGATCTTTATATTGTTCCGCAAATCAATTAAAATCTGCTTTTTCACACTGTTCGTTTGATGTTAAAAACCTATTGTTTAAATCGTATTGTACAAATTTTTATGGTTCACATCTTTGGAGTAATTACCTAAAATCAAGTTTTCACAGTATTCGTGTAGCCTATAATGACTGCTATAGGATGTTGCACAACCTACCTAGATACACAAGCGCGCGTGAATTTTAAGCTATAAATCATATACCTACTTTTGAAGCTCTCTTGAGAAAAACTTTGTACAATTTTATTAATCGCTGCCTTAACTCCTCTAACTTACTTGTCACCAACATGATGAACACTTATTGCTTTTTTGATAGTCGATTTTTTACTTATTATAGGCACATGCTTTATCATTTTTAATATTGATTGTTTTTCTAATGTGTACATTTGTTTTGTCGATAATTTTATATGGACAGTACTGTTTGAAATTAGTTTTTAAATTTTTGAATTTGAATCATTCTGTGCAGTTTTTGCTGTTTTATTTTGTGTTGTTTTTTTGTTGTTGTGTTTTTTTTCTCTGTTATGGACCGGGAGTCTGAATTAAATAAATGAATAAAATAAAATGTAACAGTTTCAATCTGCTGCAGATGTTTGTTCAGAGTGTAAAGAACGGTTCTGAGTGAAGACCTTTTTTTTTTAGAGAACACCCTAATTTTGGGAGAAAAATAGGGAAATCAGAGATGAAATCGAAGTGAAGACCTTTTTTTTTTTTTTAGAGGACCCCATGAGTTTTGGAAAAAAATATGCAAGCCAAGATCAGGCCTCTTTTTTTCTCAGACAACATCAATTTTTGAAAATTCTTGCCTCGGGGCCCTAAATTGGAATATCTACCACTGTGGCTTCGACTAACGATCTTAATTGATCGTTGTCAACATACGATGGCCGACCACTACGTTCATCATCTTCAAGACTTTCATCACCGGCACAAAATTTCTGAAGCCACCACTGTGCTTGTTTAGTATGTTTAGTAGTGGTTCTTATGCCAAACGCTTGGCTTATGTCGCGAGCTGTTTCTGCAGCTTTACGGCCTAATTTAAATTGAAAAAGAAAAATGGCACGAATTTGTTTTTTTCCATTTTTGGTTCAATGTTCTGAAAAAAACATAATTTCTTTAAAACGATTAAAATTATAACCATTAGATAGTGCAAAAAACGTTCTTTAAAATGATATACGAGGTCTGTTCAAAAAGTATCCGACTTTTTTGTATAAAGCACACAACACAATAAATTTTGCAAGTTTTATTCAATCTCCTTCAAAATATTCCCCTTGGTGGTTCACACACTTATCCCAACGCTTCTGCCACTTCTCAAAACACTTCATAAACTCCTCTCCCGGAATGCTCTGAAGCTCCTCCGTCGCTTTTTTCATAATGTCTTCTCTTGACTGAAATCGCCTCCCTTTCAGAGTTGTTTTGAGCTTAGGGAACAGCCAGAAATCACACGGTGCTAAGTCGGGAGAGTAAGGAGCCTGTCTAATAAGTGGCATGCTGTTTTTGGCTAGAAAAGCTTGGACCACATGTGCAGAATGAGCGGGAGCATTGTCGTGGTGAAGCTGAAAATTTTTTGCTGCCCACATGTTTGGCCGCTTTCTTCGCACAGCATCACGAAGGCGACGTAGAATCTCCAGGTAGTACTCTTTGTTGATTGTTTGACCTTCTGGTGCGTATTCATGATGCACGATGCCACGGGAATCAAAAAAACAGGTCAGCATAACTTTCACATTGCTGCGGACTTGCCGAGCTTTTTTTGGGCGTGGTGATTCCGGATGCTTCCATTGTGATGATTGAAACTTGGTTTCTGGGTCATAACCATAAACCCAGGTCTCATCGCCAGTGATGATTGTCTTGATAAATTCTGGGTCATGATTTGCAACATCCAGCATGTCCTCCGAAATTTCCTTCCGGAGTTCCTTCTGTTGCTCCGTCAGCAGCTTGGGGACAAATTTAGCCGACACTCTCCGCAGGTTCAAATCCTCAGTTAGGATTGAATGAACTGAGCCTGTGCTTATTCCCATTTCTGCAGCAATCTCTCGTACTGTTAAACGGCGATCCTCCAACACTTTTTCACGAACCTGATCCATCGCCTCCTCGTTTCGGCTTGTGGATGGCCTTCCTGAGCGAGGATCACTTTCCACTGATGCACGGCCATCTTTAAAGCGTTTAAACCATTGCTTTATCTGAGTTGGGCTTAAGGCCTCATTTTCAAAAGCTTGTTGAATCTTTCGAATTGTTTCAACTTGAGTATCACCAAGTTTTTGACAAAATTTGATGCAATACCTCTGTTCGATGCGTTCTGTCATTGAAATGAAATTTTCTGAAAATCAAAAAACCGATGAACACGTACTACACGCCTGCACTAAATGCTTTACACAGAGAGATACGAATGACGAATCGGCCTGAAACGCTTCACGATTACGCGTGAATGTGTGTGTGTGCAGCCACGCTTTGCACGGGCAGTTTGCTCATACCTTATTGGCGAGAGGGAAAAAGGTCGGATACTTTTTGAACAGACCGTATACAGTACAAAAATACAACAAAAACTTGTTTAAAAATACATAATTTAAAATCAAAATTTGAAATACTGAAAGAACTGTCTTGATAACCTAATATTACGCTTGCTTTAATATACTAACGTTAATACTTGTTTTAGACCGTAATATGTTAGTGTACAACACCAAACCAGCTTCAATATCGCTATTTGTGCTTCGCAACAGATAATAAATTGTGTTGGTCAATTTTTGCTGAGATAGAGAATAAATTATAGCTAGCTCCAGAGCTCTGTGATCGATTTGGTCAAATAGAGGTAGGCAGACTAGGCTGTTGCCCCTTGATTGCATACTAGTTCGACCTTTTTCGACTATATGATGTTAATTACTTGCATTCACTTCTTTCAGTTGAATTTTAATTCTTTTATAATTTTTGTTCTAATTTTGGTTTAAGTGTAACATAGAATAATTTTTATTATAAGATAAAGCAAAAAAAACTATGATATGCAATGTGTATTGAATTAAGAAGCACTACCAAAAATTATACTTGCAACAACTTGTTGGGCCTTTCAGCTTGTCAGATAATAAATTAACAAGTAATATACTTTTTTATTTTTTATACCAAAAATCTTATTGGTTGAGTTAAGTTCAGTTTAGTTCAGTTAATTTACATACATATAATAAAACTATAAAAAGATGAGTATAGGGAATCACTCCTAACTCTGCCACTGCTTTAATGAATATAACCAAAATCACTTTTGGCCTGCAATATATTCAATTGATCGAGAAAATGCACACACAGGGGTAATTTGACCTCTTACCATCGAGGCAAATGACACATTACTGTGCAAAAGTACAAAGACTCATTCGATTTCGACCAATATCACATTGGTACTTCGCTGTTTACGACCGCATTGCGCTAATTTTCAACAGCCAGGACAATTACTGGTGAAAATTGACTTGGTAAAGTGCAAACAATAATCAAGCTAGCTAATTTGGGAAAAAAAAAAAAAAAATTTTATCTAGACACAAATATTAGAAGATTGAAAGCATAGTTTGGGGGCCTCAATTTGCAATTTACGAAAGACTTCTCTCGGTGCTTTAATCTTTTTTGAATTTTGACATTCTGTAAAAATCAAATTGTCACTTCAGTCATTTTGCCTTTCAGTTTTTTTTTTTGTTTTTTTTTAACATTTGCAAAAATCAAACCGTCACTGACGAGACTTCAATAGTCGAAACAGCTGTCTGGCGGAGGATTTTGCTACCCTATAGTATTTTCTGTTCTTAATTAGGCTATATGCACTAAGCTTTATGACAAGATTACCTTTTCTCTTTTACAAATTGAGGCCCCCAAACTATGCTTTCAATCTTCTAATATTTGTGTCTAGATAAAATTTTTTTTTTCCCCAAATTAGCTAGCTTGATTATTGTTTGCACTTTACCAAGTCAATTTTCACCAGTAATTGTCCTGGCTGTTGAAAATTAGCGCAATGCGGTCGTAAACAGCGAAGTACCAATGTGATATTGGTCGAAATCGAATGAGTCTTTGTACTTTTGCACAGTAATGTGTCATTTGCCTCGATGGTAAGAGGTCAAATTACCCCTGTGTGTGCATTTTCTCGATCAATTGAATATATTGCAGGCCAAAAGTGATTTTGGTTATATTCATTAAAGCAGTGGCAGAGTTAAAAGTGATTCCCTATACTCATCTTTTTATAGTAAATTTCTTGCTTGCCATAAAACCAAAGATATAATAAAACAAAACATACATAAATTAAAAACAGTAAACGCATAATGCAAAACATTATTTTACAAGTCAAAATCGCTTGACAGGTAGACAGTAAAAGACCAATTAGTCATCAAGTCTACTTCCACCCTTTTGTATTGCTTTGGTTTTGATAAATTGAAAAGCTTGGAGAAACAAAAATTTTTAGTTAATTAGAGGGAATGAAGAAAAAACAAATTATAACAAATAAAAATTTTTTCTAAAATACGTTTATGAAAAAAGTCAAAAGAAATTTGTTTTTACAAGATATGCAAATTAACATAAATCTATTGATCAAAACTAACATCAAAATACAATCAAAAACAGAAAAACAATAACAAATAAATGAAAATTTAATTGAAAAAGCGGTAGGTCGTTTTACCGAAACTCACCGGAACCAACATTAATTTAATAATTAAAACAAAAACTTTTGTTTTTAAAATTTAGCAGGACCTATGCAAAATTAATTCATGCAAAAAAATATCTTTTAAATAATGCCGACTTTTAAAAATAAGTGAGTTTCCAACAAAGACTAAAATTCAATTTATTATTGTTTGTATATAATCTCTGCAATCTGTTATTTGTTTGAAATAAAATTGAAGTTGTATTTGAGTAAAACAAGTTGCTGTTTTAGTGTGCAAATGGTGCGGATGCATCGGGTCTTCCCTAAAATGCATACAAAAGTGGCCTTCTCTACACAATATACAAGTTGTTTCATCTCAATTTGTCACTTTAGAAAATCTCATATCTCGATAACTGGAAAAAGTAGCAGGATAAAATTGGTTTCGTTGGATAGGTAAAATCTCCAATTTTTTTGTTTTGCCAGATCATTATTACGTCACAAACAAAATTTCAGCTTTTTGTCTAAAATATCATTTCCATCAATTTGCCTTTTATTTGCTTAACCCTAATTTACCTAAGGAGGGGTCCTCAAAGGACCTGACCTTATAAAAAAAACGATATAACTTGTAAAGTTTGGATGATAAAAACCTAAAATTTTATGACTTTTCCTAAAATTTATTCCTGAATATTTTGGTATTTTACTTGAGCAAATCCGATGGATAGTTTTAGTGTGGCAGGATATTTTTTTGACTTACCTCTTGATTTTCGTATACTTTTGTGTGCAAAAATTATGAGATAAGTCAAAAAACGTTTTGAACGTCTTGCTGTGTTTGTCAAGATTACTGCCTCACGTAGTAGTTATTTATTTTTGCAGCAGACTGTGACTAATCGGACTATGTCGCAAAACAAAGCAATTAACGAAAATTTGAGGACCTTCAGCTTTATGCAAAATAAGAGAAGACTAATGGCAAATATATTAAAAGTAAAGACATATGACTAAACTAGAATAAATTTTCTCCAACATATCAAAAAATCAACTGCGCAGCTATTGTCTGTTACGAGTATTGGACATGTAAACTTAGGGTCCTCCGAGGACACCCCTTAGGTAGTCAACAGAAAAAACAGCCTAGGTAAATAAGGGTTAAAGTGTTTTTTAGTAGAAAGGAAAAAGCGTTTTGTGTTTTGGAATTTGATAAAAACAACTTGTGGGAACATATGCTCAACGTAAATCTCGGAAAGAATTTTGAAAGCAGACCGACGTACCATACAGAAAAATCGATCCCGATATGCTTGTTCAAGTTTGCCAAAAACTGGACTACCGTTTTGATGTGTGCTGTATAACCAGGGGCTCGCATATTGAACATTACAGTTTCATTTCTGCCCTTAGTATCTTTTTTTACTTTTTTTTGTTTGCAAGTAAATTTAATTGAATCTTTTGCGTGTGCCATGCCTTGCTCGCCGAATATGGCCTCAATGATAAATTTTTTTTGTTTGAACTTAATCCCCATTTTGTCTCTTAAATATGAAACGACATTTTTTTGAAGATATCTTTTACAATTTACTCATGGCATTTGGAAAAGCTTTAAGTAAAGCCTTTCGCAAACTGTTTTAGTCGTCGCTTCCAAATATGGGCTGTTGCTTAGCTCCGGCAACAGTTAAAGCGCCATATAAATGACTGAAAAACAAAAGGAAAGTATCAAAATCTGAATTTCCATGTAAAAAGATTGGTCCCAACATAATTGGATGCTCCCCCGGCACCTTTTCGTAAACCGGTAGGTTTTTAAAAGCAGTTATAGTAACGTGTAGCTGGCTCAGATTAAACGTTTTGTCCACCCGGATCACTGTGGACATTGTGCTGGGTCCTCCGCAACAAACCGTATGATATCCAACAGTTGTTCCTGGTGATATAAATTGATCGATGGCACTTTTTCAATATCCAGCGTTCTGCAAATTTTCTATTTCAACCAATTGATCAAGAAAATTGTTTTTTTTATACTTGTCGGATGTTCCTTTCTTTTGAGACGATATTTTGTATCTTTTATCTACAAATCAGAGAGTTTAGTAAAGCCAAGTGTTCATAAAATAGAGCTTACAAATAATGCAACTTCGGTAGGCCTGGATATCATTGTTTTATTTGTTGCTGTTGGTGGCAAACTACTTTGAAAAATGCTTTTTTTTCAAAATTTTTTAATGTAATACCCAAATAAGTTTTCACATCTATTAAATTATTTAGCTATTTTTGTTGGATTGCACATTAGTGGAGTGCGGTCAGGGTATGTAAATCATGCTTTGCATGACCAACGAACTTTTGCGTGATGACCTTTTTTTTACTTTATAAAGAACACCACGGCTTTGGGATGAAAGAAGAGAAATCTGAAACTGATCCCAAGCGAAGAGAACACCATGAATTTTGGACAAAAAGATATCTAATACTGATTAGAAGCGTAGACTTTTTTATTTTTTA
This sequence comes from Diplosoma virens, assembly GCA_963680785.1. Lineage (NCBI taxonomy): Eukaryota > Metazoa > Chordata > Ascidiacea > Aplousobranchia > Didemnidae > Diplosoma > Diplosoma virens. Next base: position 16,656,155 of record OY796895.1, on the reverse strand, counting down.
TATTTTTTTAGAGAACAGCATGATTTTGGGACAAAAATTGGTCTTCGTCCTAAAATCTCAGACAATTTTTTGTCCTATTTGTAAAGTATTACATTTTAATTGCATGACCAGCCTCAGAGATCACCAGAGGACATGCCACTTCTGTACTTGAAATAACGATGTAAAATGTGATTATACGACGCAACCGCTCTAAGACTATACGACCCATTTTAAGTATAGAGCGGTATATAAATACAGCGTTATTATTATTATTATAAAGACTTAATGGGCCAATTTTAACAAAATTGATGCTTTAATTTTTTTTCAAATAGTGATAAAAATAAAGGTGTTAAAAACTTATCTGATACCACCAAACATTAACATAGATTCTGATTAACATATTAAACACGAAATTTGCCGTCATGTTCAACACAAATACGTAGCCTACGTTTAGTTGTTTCAAATTTCTAGGTCCATCAAATATGTCTTTTTTCATCAGTAAATGTACACAACTATAAAGTATTTTACGCTTACTTGTTGCAAATTTCTAGGTCCATCCAATAAATCTTCTTCATCATATATTTCAATAACGGATTTTTTGGTTGTGCATTCTTTAATTCTTTGCATTACTTGGGGCTTCAGTCGTATGTAAGCGTCGGTATTTTGCTTTGATTTTCCATGAGGCGAACGACTTTCAAGGTAAAACCTTGGTACTCATAGCATGCAAGGATATTATCATCAGTATGTTTGGAGTGGATCCACGAAACCTGTTTTTGATAACATTCTTCTGTATGTTTAACATAATATCTATGAACTGTTAATAACTCATTTATTTTAGGTTGCGCCTGTAGAGGAATATAAATTTGTTTTTATTCAATTGTCGTTCGATACAAAATTTTCCAGATTAATATAACTTTTTTCAATTTCCAATCTCCTGATTTAAAATAGTAAGCTGTATTAGTACAACCGTCTGAACGCCATCTTCCGCAATCATCTCAATAGATGCTTCGACCAATAGTGCAACGTCTTTTTATATTTTCCTCATTGTTTATAATGAAGCAACAGTTCTCCTTGAACCCTCTAGGTACTTCACTTAGTATTTGGTGGGGGTGCCGCAATGCAGACAAAAGTTCATCAACAGTCGGAAATCGGAACCCTTATCCTGAACTGCGGGGCAGTTGTTTGAAGCAGGTTGAATGTTGTACACCGGATGATTGAAAAGGCCAAACGTAATTATTATAATGATCTAGTACCATACAATAAAAACAATAGTAATAAACTATGGAAGATTATACATTCTTTAAACACTAAATTTTTTACAACTGGAAGACATATAGTTGTTAGAATTAGTTAAATTTATGCATCAACTGTATCATCGTAAATTACCTCAAAAATTTTATGCTTCTTTAAGTGAATTAACTGAAATTCATAATCACAGCACTAAAAATACAAAACTTCTTACATATTTTTTACCTCGTATTAATAAAAATTTCAGTAAAAATGTACTTTCCTATAGAGGTTCAATAGTATGGGGTCAAATAGATGCTGAATTTAAGGGCATGCAGTGGGTTTCATTAAAAAAAAAATTATAAAAAATATTTTCTGAGTTTAATTTTATAAGAAATTCTTTCTTGCTTCTCGCAAATGATCTCACTTGTTTCTCGTTGCCATATCAATCCCGTCAAAATTTAAAACTTTATCTTGGAAATCATTTAAAAATTATATAAAAACTTCCTTCTTAAAGATCATTAAAAATTCGGTAATTTTTGCTTCAAAGTATTTTGCGATAATTTTGTGTCAACTATAACTGCCGCATCACATTTTATTAGAAATGAGCATTCAGTTAATTTGTATTTATTTATTTTTGTATCCAACCAATGAATCAGCACATTTTGTTCGCAAAAAATGTTGTAATGTACGTAATGATGTGTAACTGCTGAAAACTGCGTATTGGCCTTTTAAGTCTTCCCGAAGACAGCCACCCTCGGCGTAAGGCTACGCTTGAAGTATTGTGATTACTCTGCTTTTAAGTTGTCAATGGAGAATCTTTTAGCTCGGTTTTGAATTGATTGATAGATGCTTTCTAAATTTCGTTAAACATGTTCCGTAGAAATTAATTTCTCGGTACCTTATTTATCTTTGTAAATTATTTGAACGCTTATTGTACAACTGTAAGACTTTCTGCGCACCCTATTTTGTGATACTTGCCGGGGAGCGTCTCGACTCGAAAACATTCTGTTCTTTGATGTTCCCTGACCTAGTCCGAATTTAATTCATTTGTGCGTATGTAAATTTTTTGTGCTTGTTTGTTTTCATTTGCTTTGTGGCTAAGGCTCAAAAATGCATTTTCTTTCTTTCTTTCCTAGTGGGACACAACCCGTTAAAATGCACATTCAAATTGGTGTTTGTAAATTTTCTATATAGGCTACCAAAGTATCGATGCCTGTTTCATTGAGCCTGATTTCAAAATCAAGAAATGGTGTGGAATCAAAATGTTATGCTGATCTCTAAAGAAGTCATCACTTTCAACTGACTGTAATATGCTGATTTGTGGTAAAGTTAAGATGCAGACAGGGGGAGCCACCATCATAATCCTACTATGCGGAAATACAGCAATATTTTGCTTAGGAAGGCCACTTTTTGATGTACTATACAGAGGTCCGGTGCGTAATAAAGGTCTTCATTTTAGGGAGGTGTTCCCAATCAGTGTGATCATTAAAAAAAGTAATTGTTTTAGGTGGCCAACTTTTTAGTGTGTCAAAAAATAGCAATCTCTAAAAAAAAAATTTTATTGTAGACATGCTACGGATGTCCTGGTGCTACTATGAAGAAATAGATCAATTTCTTGTGTAGGGGGCCCACTTTTGTATGTATTTCAGAGGGGGCCCGATGCAGCAGTGAGTTCTGGTAAAATATATAGTTGCTGATATATAGTCGTTTTACCGAAACTCACTAAAAAAACAGCTTGCTTCACTCAAATACAACTTCAATTTTATTTTAAACAAACAACAGATTGCAGAGATTATATACAAACAATAATAAATTGAATTTTAGTCTTTGTTGGAAAGATACAGGTGAGTTTCGGTAAAACGACTTTTTGAAGAGTCGTTTTACCGAAACTCACTTATTTTTATAAGTCAGCATTATTTAAAAGATATTTTTTTGCATGAATTAATTTGGCATAGGTCCTGCTAAATTTCAAAAGCAAAAGATTTGTTTCAATGTTTTTATTTTAAAAGTTATAAGTGAGTTCTCGTAAAATATATAGTTGCTGATATATAGTCGTTTTACCGAAACTCACTAAAAAAACAGCATGATTCACTCAAATACAACTTCAATTTTATTTTAAACAAACAACAGATTGCAGAGATTATATACAAACAATAATAAATTGAATTTTAATCTTTGTTAGAAAGATACAGGTGAGTTTCGGTAAAACGACTTTTTGAAGAGTCGTTTTACCGAAACTCACTTATTTTTAAAAGTCGGCATTATTTAAAAGATATTTTTTTGCATGAATTAATTTTGCATAGGTCCTGTTAAATTTTAAAAGCAAAAGATTTGTTTCAATGTTTTTATTTTAAAAGTTATAAGTGAGTTTTGGTAAAATATATAGTTGCTGATATATAGTCGTTTTACCGAAACTCACTAAAATGCAGCTTGTTTCACATAAATACAACTTCAATTTTATTTCAAACAAACAACAGATTGCAGAGATTATATACAAACAATAATAAATTGAATTTTAGTCTTTGTTGGAAAGATACAGGTGAGTTTCGGTAAAACGACTTTTTGAAGAGTCGTTTTACCGAAACTCACTTACAGGGTGATTCAGCGAAGTGTGCACAAATAAAAACTCATCTTTCGGTCAAATGAAACAAGTTATATGCTGTGAAGATAGTAAATTTAATAAGCTTTCAGAAAATATACAAGTTATTCAATATAACCCCCTTTGTTTTTGATTACTTTCCGAAGTCGTGGCAGAACCTGGGCACATGTGGCACGCACCACTTCTGGGTCAATTTCGTCCCATGCCGATGTCAATTTTCGCTTTAGAGAGTCCAGATTTGGATGAGAAGTACGGCAGGCTTTTGTCTCTAAAATAGACCATAACCCAAAATCCATAGGGTTCAAGTCTGGTGAAGACGGCGGCCAAAGCTCTTTCTCCCAAAAACCTTTGAAATTGCATCGACACCAAGCTTGAACTGAGTTGGCCGTGTGGGAGGTTGCACCGTCCTGTTGAAGAGTAACTCCTTGTTCTCCGACTACTTCTTGGACCCAGGGAAGGACTTTCTCCTCCAGCATTCGCCTATAGACGGTCTGGTTTATCTTGACCCCTTCTTCAATGAATATGAGAGGAGTTTTCAGCCCTTTTGATGTTGCGCCTGCCCATACCATTGCGGAGGCGGGTTTTTGTCTTCTGAAAGAGCTGCGACGCTCAACTGGGACCATGTTTATGTCTGGAAGCCAAATCCTGTCATTTTGATGGTTATGGACAGCTTGAACAGTGAAAAGTTTTTCGTCTGTCCATAAAACTTGAGGCTGCGTGCCATCGACAAGTTTCTTGACCAAAACCTTTGCTCTATCGAGCCTTTTCTTCTTAGTGGCCTCCGACAAGAGATGTCTTTTGGTGAACTTGTATGGGTAGCTCTGGAGATCATCCTTGAGAATCCTTTGCATGCTGGACACGCTCACAGAGTAGTCTTTAGCAAGTTGTCTGGCACTTCTTGCAGGATTTCTCCTCAACTTCTCTCTGACCTTTTTGATCAGTTTCTTCGTCCTTACGGTTCTTTCAGGGTCACTCCTGATTCTTGGAGCACAAGTCCCAGTGTCCTTGAACCTTTTCACGGCTTTATAAACTCCTCTACGGCTTACAACCTCCTTCATCAACCGGAAAATTTCACTTGGTGGGAGCTTCTTCTTGCAATACTCTTCTATCACGTCATTGATCGTTTTACTCATCGTTTTTGAATAAGAAAACCGACTATTCTGTGTGTAATTTGTAATTGTGTAATTATATTTGAAAAAAGAAACTGCATTCTGATTAAACAATGAATACTAGAACAAAACAAAATTTGACAATTGATACTATAAAAGAAATGATAGATGATCTAAAAGAAAATATGATGAGCAAAATGGAATATATGGTCAATGATGTTAAAAACTCAATTGAATTCATGTCTAAAAAGTTTGATGAGGTCATGAAAGAGGTCAGCTATGTAAAAGAAGAGAACAAAAAACTGAAAAAGGAAATATTTGAGATTAAAAAGCAGAGTCACAATCAAGAAGAAAAAGTGATTGACCTAGAGAAGGCACATGCAAACACTGAAAGTATGCTTGACCAACTTGAGCAATACACAAGAAGATCAAATTTAGAATTTCATGGAGTACCATTTTTAAAAAATGAAAATACAACTTTTTTAATTAAAAAACTTGTTAAAAAAATGAATATTGAGCTAGAAGACAATCATATTTCAATCTCACACAGATTACCTTCAAGGCTCAAGCAAACCAGCACCTCAGATGAAAATATCAAGCCTCCTCCAATTATTGTAAAATTCACATCACAAAAAAAAAGAAATGAAATTTACTATAAAAGAAAAAACATACCACAAATATCTGAGTTTGAAATTCCAGAAATGAAAGAATTATACATTAATGAAAACTTAACAAATGTTAGAAGATCTTTATTATATGAAGCAAGAAAATTAAAGAAGATTCAAGGTTACAATTTTGTTTGGACACATATGGGAGATATTTTGGCTAGAAAAAATGAAAAATCAAAGGTACTTAAGATATGTACACCAGCTGACTTAAAAAAAATGTGTTGATGATTGTGACCTGATTTTTTTTTTTTTTTTTCTTTGTTAGTAAGATAACTGATATAAAAATGTGTTTTTCCCTTAACAATTTTTTTGAAAACTCCTATTTGCAACAATATAATAGTACCAATAACAATAATAAAAAATTAACTAAAAATTATTTTACTACTCAAGAGATATCAAATATATTGGCAATGAACAATAAGAATGATTTATCTATTTTTCACCTAAATACAAGAAGTTTGGCTAAAAAAAAAGAAAATATAGAAGAATTTGTAAATCTAATAAATTGCAAACCAGAAATAATTGCAATATCTGAAACCAAAATTAATTCCAATTCAACTGTTAATTTTTCAATACCTCAATATTTTTTCTTGCATGTTGATTCTAAAACCAATGCTGGTGGTGTGGCACTATATATAAAAGAAAATATTAGGTTTAAAGTAAGAAATGATTTAAATGTACAAGTTGATAAATGTGAAAATTTGTGGATAGAAATTGAGCAAAAACCTCATTTCAAAAAATTAATTGTTGGTGTTATTTATAGGCATCCAACATATGATTTTAAGACCTTTGAAAACAAACTCATAGATTTATTAATATCATTTGAAGACAAAAAATGTGAATATGTAATTATTGGTGATATAAATATAAATTTAATGATGTCTGATAGCAATCCTAAAATTTGTCATTATATTAGAAGTTTGGAATCTGTTGGATGCAATATGCATATAAATACCCCAACAAGATTTGCTGAAAATAAAAATCCTTCAATATTAGATCACATCTATTCTAACAGCAATAATATTTGTAATAGTGGTATTTGTTTGTATGATATTAGTGACCATTTACCCATCTTTTTAGTTAAAAAAAATTTCAATCAACCAACTAACTCAGAAAATGCTGCATATGTTAGGTGCATGAAATCTTTTGAACCACTGAATTTTGTTGAAGATCTAGACAACAATCTTCAAGATGTTCGTCTTAAGACAAGCCTAAGTAATACAAAAGTTGATGATAATATAGTTGAGTTTGTCACTACTTTTCAATCCGTACTAAATAAACATGCTCCTTTTATAAAATTGTCCAGAAAAAAAAATAAATTATCACAAAAACCCTGGATTAGTAAAGGCTTACTTGTCTCAATAAAAAAGAAAAACAGACTGTTCAAAGCATGTTACAAATGCAATGATAAATCAAAGGTAGAATTCTATAAAAAATACAGAAACATGTTAACTCATTTAATGAAATTAGCAAAACAAGAATATTATAGTAATTTATTTAAAAAGTATAATAATAACAGTGCTAAAACGTGGAAAACAATTAATGATCTTGTCAATTTTAAAAAAATACCTTGTAAAGGCAGTATATCATCCAACTCCTTTAAAATAAATGGCAAAGAATATAACACCTACTCAGAAGACTTTGCTAATCTATTAAACAATCATTTTTCAAGTATAGGGACCGAAATGGCCAACCAGATACCACCCTCTGATATTTCTTACACAAGCTATATTAAAACTTCATGTGTCTCATCAATGGTTTTAAGAGAAATTAATGAAGATGAAGTAGCTGAAGAAATAAACAATTTAAAAATGAAATCAGCTTGTGGCTTATTGCAAATCAGCACTAAATTTATAAAAATGAGTAAAAATGTCATAAGTTTGCTTCTTGCCCAAATTTTTACTAAATGTATTGAACAAGAAACATTTCCAAAAATTTTTAAACAATCCCAAGTAATTCCAATACCAAAAGTATCTAATCCGCAAGAACTAGCTGACTTCAGACCAATTTCTCTTCTTCCTGCTTTAGCTAAAATTTTGGAAAAAATATTATATAAAAAAATGATCAAATTTCTTGACAAAAACAAAATATTAACAAACCAACAACATGGATTTAGAACAAATGATTCAACTAGTCTTGCAATTACATCAATGTATGATGACCTTCTTCTTAACTTAGAAAGTAATAAAATTACATGTTCAGTTTTCCTTGATATTAGTAAAGCCTTTGATTCAATAAATCATGACATCCTTTTAAAAAAATTAAATATATATGGTTTTCGAGGTAAAATTTGGAAATTATTGATGTCATACTTAAAAGATAGAAAACAGTGTACCAAAATAGGAAATAACTTTTCAGAATTTAAATACATGTGTTGTGGTGTTCCACAAGGGTCTGTATTGGGACCTTTATTATTTTTACTCTATATTAACGATTTGCCAAATGCAACTAATTGTATTACTACAATATTTGCAGATGATACAAATCTACATCTAGCTGATCCAAATTTACTCATACTCGAACAGAATATGAATATAGAACTGCAGAAAATTAACTCATGGTTTAAATCAAACAAACTATCTCTTAATTTTAATAAAACTAAATATATGGTTATATGTAAAAAAAGCGTCAATACATCTTCTTTTAAATTAACCATAGGAAAAAATGAAATTAAACAAACAAATCATGTAAGATATTTAGGTATTTTTTTGGATGACAAATTAAATTGGGATCATCATGTATCTAACATATGCAGCAAATTGTCAAAAACAAGTGGCATTTTTTATAAACTAAGGCATTATGTGCCACTGAGTACTTTAAGAATATTATATTTTTCATTAATTCAATCGCACTTACAATATTCTATTTTAAACTGGGGACGGGCTAACAAAACACTCTTGATGACCATAGAAACATTGCAAAACAGAATTATAAGGACTTCTTTATTTAAGAATATTAAGACCCCAATTAACATGCTATACAAAGAATTTAATGTGCTAAAACTATTTGATCTTTTTCAACTAGAAGTTGTTAAATTTATGTTTAAATTTGAAAATCATATGTTACCTTATTGTTTTTATAACTATTATGATAAAATAAACAGTGTGCATCAACATTTAACAAGATATAGCACTGATGGAAATTTTTTTCTGCATTCTGTAACAAAACAATCTGGTAAACAAAGGCTACAATACATTGGAGCAAAATTGTGGTCTACTGTACCCAGTGATATAAAAAAATTATCTTTTAATTCTTTCATTAAAAATTACAAAGTATTTCTTTCAAAAGCCTATGAAAAATACTGATAAGCAAAGTAGTTATTTTAAAAAAATGGTGTTATGAATAATACATATATATCAGTTTTCTTAATGTTATGTATTGTTTTTATTTTATTTTATTTTATTTTTTTGTTTCATGAGATATGTTTGCTATGCTGTTTCTTCAAAATCCACCAATTATATATATTTTTAATAACGTATGTATGCTGTATTTTTCCTATCACAATTGTATTGCATTAATTACTTGTATTGCATGCCCTCTGTATTATTAATAGAACTGTTTTTGTTATTTTCAATTAACTTGATATAATGTAAAAAAAGGAAATATATGTTTCTTTTTTATTTTTTCTACATTTGCTTAAAATCATATTTATTGTGTATTCTTTTTTTTTTTTTTTTTACCTTTAATTCTTCTTTGTGGAATTTTTCACCTTTATGTAGGCTACTAATACTGTAAATCAGTTTATTTTAATGAATTATATTACTTGTTTTTAGATTTATGTGTTGCGTTTTTTTTTTTTTTTTTTTTTTGTTTTGTTTATTTTTTGTTTTTCTCTTTATAAATTTCTCGGTGTGCTTTGTACCAGCTGTAATTTGTTTTGATATCTGTTGTATGTCATTGCATATTGGTGTGTACTATTTGTTTGTTTCTACTGAATGGTAGCCTAACTGAACATTAAATAATTAAAGTATTTTGAGGTGCTAGCTGACTTTGGTGACCTTGATGGTCTTTCGCTGGCATCTAGTCATAGCGACCAAATGTTGTTGTAGTGCATTTACAGTTGTTTTTTTTTTGTTTTGCTTGACTTTTCATGTCTTGGTCGTTGACAAAAAAAATAAAATCCTTATCCTTATCCTTATTTTTACTTCAAATAATACCAGATTTTAAATTTTAACTCTTAAATAATAAGAAACTGAAATGTTAATAATTGAAAGTTAATAATGGACGAAATACATGTACATAAAACTAAGAAAAGTATTTGTGCACACTTCGCTGAATCACCCTGTATTTTTATAAGTCGGCATTATTTAAAAGATTTTTTTTTGCATGAATTAATTTTGCATAGGTCCTGCTAAATTTTAAAAACAAAAGTTTTTGTTTAAATTAATGTTGGTTCCGGTGAGTTTCGGTGAGTTTCGGTGAGTTTTGGTGAGTTTCGGTAAAGCGACCTACCCTTGAAATTCAATTGATCAAAACAAACACCAAAAAAACATAAAAAACAAAAAAACAATAACAAATAAATGAAAAAACAATCAGTGGTTTGAAGTGAAAAAAAATTAGCTTTTTTAACTGAGGATTTTTGTATTTGTGCTGAAGTAAAAAAAAAAAAAAAAAAGGAAAAAATTAATAAACATTATCTGAAGTCAAGTGATGGTAAAGTTTTAAACTAGTAATAATTTAGTAGATGTTTTTATAAGCTGCTTTAAAATGTTTTGAGTATGATTTTATTTTGTTTGGTATGTCTTGCCAAATTTGGGAGCCTGCAAACATTATTGTGGACTTTTCCAAGTTTGTTTGGACTGAGGGAATGTGGTAGTTAAATTTTGATGATAGAACACCTTTAATCTAAAATAATAGTTACCTCTAAGCCAGCTCAACTTGGTAATCAAAGGATTTTTTGAACCGTAACTATTTGACACTTATATACACCTTTTGTTGTTTTTTGTTTTTCTTGTCAAAAATCAACAATTGTGTAATGTGTTTATTGAACTTCCTTAAAGCATTAAAATCAACTTGAACTTGAACTAATATGATTTTTGCTGAGCAATGTAGAAAGTTGTTATTTTTAATTTTCATTTTATCATTTGATCAACTGAAAGGCTAAACTAGCTGATGTTGTTATTGTTTTTAATGGTGTTTCAAACTTTAATTCTAATTGTAGTTGTTGAGCACTGTTGTTGGTGTTTCAATTTGAAGTGTCAACTTATACAACAGTGTTATATAATATATGATTATATGCTGCTGTTATGGTGCTTAATAATTTTGGTTAAAGCAAATAATCTATATTGCTATAGCTTACTGCCACAAAACTGTGATTAATAATTGTAATATAAATTTACTAAAATGTGGGGCGTAGGTAAAGAATATGGACCCCCCTTGTAAAAATAATTTAAAATAACAAAAATAGGGATAATTCCGAAATGGGTTAGGGTTAGGGTTAGCCTAACCCTAACCCTAACCCTATTTTTGTTATTTTAAATTATTTTTACAAGGGGGGTCCGTATTCTTTACCTACGCCAAATGTGGATACACTTTTTTTTCTTTTTATAAGGTCCTTTCTTATGATTTCTTTTATTTTTATGCATTTATTTTTTACATTTTATTAAATTTTTCAGGTGTAACTTAGGAAATACAAAAATTTTTTTAGACAATGCTAAAGTTTTGGCCCTTTTTGGTTAGGTGACCAGCTTGAATCAATATTCAAAAAAGGTTTTTAGAAGTAATTACAGTATTTGTATTTGTTTTCTATTGTACCTCTATATTTCATTGTTGTTGCAACTATGATCTTTTGATTATTTCTGCTATAGTATTACACTATTATTTCAACAAATAATTGTTAATCCTACATTTTGTCTAATTAATAGGCTTTTCTGGTAATTTGTGACAAAAAGCATATGGGTTTATAAGAATGACTGTAGCAAATTACATTGCTATATTATTATATATTAGTATAGACTCTTGCATAATTGGAAGCAAATAAGTATCTTATATTTATTTTTGGGAAAATTTTCTGTGATGTGGTAAAAGTATTGACAATTTGTATAGAAATAAATTTTTAATATGTAATGACAATATTAAATTTAGTATGTTAAGCTATACAAATAGTATAATCAGTAATTGGCTTCAATTAATCGATAAGTGCTGCTATGTCATGGCTGATTAGTTAAAAAGTTTCAACCTATTTGCTTATTGCAAGATTAGTTTTTATGATTTACATGCAATATTATTAACATGAAGCCAAATCAGAGTCTGATCATGGGTCACAGAAAATTGGAGTTGGATTGGAGTAGGATTTAAAATCAATGGAGTCAGACTGGACTTGGTCCTTGAAAAAAAGTGTCTCCACTCATATTTGGTGGACAAAAAGCTTAGAAATAAGTTTTTGCTGCTGTTTTTTTAAAACTTCTTTCAGCCTTTCCCTTTAATCAGTGGTAGCCACAGCGTATGATGTTTCTCCAAAGCATCCTGTTTTCTATGTCCTTCTCTTTTGCACCAGCTTTCTCCATATCTTCTCTATATCTAAAAACCTTCTCTTCAGCCTCCCTCTTCCTCTTTTCCAGTAACTCCATTTCCATCATCTTTCTTCCTACATATTCTTGGTCTCTCCTCATGACATGTCCATACCACCTCAGCCTGCCCTCCCTCATCTTCATTCCTAACCATTCTACCTTAACTGACCCCTGATGTACTCGTTTGTAATCTTGACTAAGTTTCTTGTCACTCCCATAACAAACCTCAACATTTTCATCTCTGCAACTTCTATCTCTTCCACTTGTTTCTTTGTGACCACCATCATCTCAAGTCCATACACCATTGCTGGTCTCACCACTAAACTGTACACTTTTCCTTTAACTCTAGCTGGTAACATCCTGTTGCAGATTACTCCCAATACTCTTCTTTCCATCCGTTCTATCCTGCCTGCACTCTCTTCTTTACCTCCCTCTCACAACTACCACTTTCTTGCACCATTGATCCCAAATACTTAAATTCCTTTACTCTTGGCACTTTTGTATCCTCCATCTTCACTGTTTTGTCACCATCATTTCTTCCATTTATGCACAGATATTCAGTCTTTGACCTACTTACTTTCATCCCTCTTCTTTCCAATGAATATCTCCAGCATTCTAGTCTCTGCTCCACTTCTTCCCTGGTCTTTTTGCAAATCACAATATCATCAGCAAACAGCATCGTCCATGGTGGTTCTCTCCTTACTTCATCTGTTAGCCTGTCCATTATCACTACAAACAGGAATGGACTTAACACTGATCCCTGGTGCAGTCCAACCTTAACCTTGAAACTTTCTATAGTTCCTACTGCACACCTCACCACTGTTTCGCTTTCCTCATACATATCCTGTATAAGTTGCACATACTTTTCCGCTATTCCTGATTTTCTCATACAGTACAACAGCTCTTCCTGCAGAACCCTGTCGTAAGCTTTCTCTAGGTCCACAAATACACAATGTAGCTCTCTTTGACCTTCCCTGTACTTTTCCATCAACATTTTTAAAGCAAACATGGCATTGGTAGTTTCCTTTCCTGACATAAATCCATATTGCTGTTTACTGATCTCTACTATATCCCTTAGCCTGGCTTCAATAATTCCCATACTTTCATTGTGCGGCTCATTAGCTTTATTCCTCTGTAGTTTCCACAGCATTGTGCATCCCCTTTGTTTTTATAGATTGGGATAAGCCCACATCTTCTCCATTCTTCTGGCATCCATTCACCCACTAATAGTCTGTTAAACAGTCTGGTCAAAAATTTTATCCCCATCTATCCCATGCACTTCCAAACTTCTATTGGCAACTGAACTGGCCCAACTGCTTTACCTTTTTTCATCCTTCTTAGTGCATTCTTTTCTACTGATACAATTTACCTCCTCATTACCACTTCTGCTTTCTCTATTCTAGGTTCTCTGTTATTTTCCTCATTCATCAGTTTTTCAAAGTACTCCCATCTCTTTAACACTGCCTCTGAATTTACTATCACATTACCGTTTTCATCCTTTGTAGCCCTCAAGGTGCTGTACATCTTTTCCTGCTCTGTCTCTCTGCCTAGCCAATCTGTACAACTCCTTTTCACCTTCTTTTTTTTCCAATGTAGCATTCAAATCATCATATGCACATCCCTTTGCCATTGCAACTGCCTTCTTTGCCTTACTCTTCTTTGTAGATCTTTTTAGTATTTTCATCTCTTATTTTGTCCCATGCTTTCTTTGCCTCTTTCTTTTCTTTTATACTCTCCTGAACTTCCTTATTCCATCACCATGTCTCCCTGTCTCCTTTTCATTTCCCAAATGTCATTTCCGGTACAGTTTCAACTGTTTTTCTTAGCATTTCTGCTGTTTTGTTTCACTCATCAGGTAACCCTTCCTTGCCTCCCAAAATCCTAATCACCTCTTGTCTAAATGCTTCCTGACAGCTTGTCTTCTTCAGTTTCCACCATCTTATCTTTGGCTTTACTTTCTCTGCCTTTTTCTTTTTTAGCATGAGAGCCATTTTGCGTACCACCATATGTTGCTGCTTTGTGACACACTCATTCATCATTACCTTACAATGACACATTCCTTCAGGTTCCTCCTGCACATTACATAATCTACTTGGGTACTTTTTTCACCACTTTTATATATCACACCTGTGAAACCTTTTTTTAAATTTTGCCCCCTCCCCTGACAAAATGGCTTTTCAGCAGCCCTGTTTCAACACTCAGTATTACAAAAAAAGTGATGATCTTGAGCGCAACAGAGTAAGAAACAGTTGTAAATAGTAAAGAGGAATAATATGAAGGAAGTTATGTTTTAACTTCTCTTTTATTTTTTTATTTTTCATTCAAGGTTTAGCATTTTTTCTTTATAAGTATTGATAACAATAATCTGCAAAACCTTCAAATTGTTAATGCTGCGTAAAATCTTGATGTCAGACTCACTACTTTTTTGTTGAGTCCAGCAACATTGCACCAAATTGACAGATCCTGAGTCTGCATCCCTGGTCTTTACTTTAAGCCTGACTCCAGTTTTCCAATTTTCATCTCAAAAATGTAGTGTTCTCTGAAAAAAGTCTTCACTCTAAATCTTAGTCTGATTTTTCAATTTTTGTTGAAAAAGTAAGCTCACTGAACACAGTACTGGGTATCCATAAAGTTTGTGTGCACTTTAAAAAATTTATAACTTTATTTGTATTTGCAATAGAAATAATCTGTAAAAAAAATAAAGTTTCATGTACCTAGTTTTAAGTATAGTTATTGAATAATTCTTCACCACAAAATTTGCAACAATTTTTAGATATATTCTTATTTCAAAACCGCTTTGATCCTCATGGCTCCCATGTTTGCTAGATTTTTTCTACAAGGACATGTGAAAATGTATATGCAATCAAACATAGTTCATAAGAAGATTTGAAAGCTAAAATAACTAATGTTTGTCTTTCTTGAAATAAGGCAAGAATTGGCAATTGCCAAATCCATCCTTTTTGCAAAATCCATAAACATCAATCCTTTCTTATTTCTTGTTCCAGCACTGTACCTCCCCATTATCCCGTATGTTTCCTTTGCCCACATGTTCATTTAGGTCTGCACCTAGAATTATCCTCTCCTGTTTTGATACACTTTCTATCAACCCATTCAGGTCTTGCCAAAAATCGTTTTTCTCCTTGCTGTTGTTAATCTGTGGAGCATATGTGCTTACTATGTTTAGTACTAATCATTTTACCTCCAATTTCGTGACCATTAGTCTGTCTGATACCCTCTTCACCTCCAAGACTGTTTTTTAAAACAATAAATTTAAAATTAATCAAATAAGAAGCTTAGCTTTGAAATTTTTTAACAAATTGTTAATTGTAAAATAAGATCTAGCAAAATCCAAAATGTGCCATCCCAGCCAATAAAGATAAAAAGCTTTCAGCTCCACAAAAATGGGTTGCATTTACTGTTTGCCATTAAAGTAACCTCGCAGGCTTTGTGGATCCCAAAAAAATTTTTTTAAATCAACTAAGGTTAGCAAATAGTGAATGAGAACCCAAAAAAGTTTGAACATAACACTGGCTTATGTACTGTTTTCAAATAAAGAATAAATTTTGGCAAAAGCTCAAATTTTAAATGTTTTCTGAAATTTTTATTATGAAGAATCCATGCAGTAGTGTTTTGCTGATTTATACTATGTAACAATATTGACTACAATATATGTGACTCATGCAATAGACACTGAATTTAAAATTTTTGTGTGCTTGCAAAACTTAATAATATTATCTAACTTGAGTGTTATGGGAATATATGTCCAATAATGGCATGTGAAACTTGCTAATGTGAAATGAAAATGAAAAATTAACAAGCATGTTGTTAGTACTCTCACTACCAAACTCTTATCTAACGTAATGTAATTTTTGATCAAATTCAGTGGTTCCCAGCTGCTGTGCTGTGAAGTAATGCCCTTGAGGCATCAAAAATTTTATTTGGCTTTGTGCATTTTTTGACTTAATTTTTTGGCTTCCAAGTGCAAAGTAGGCATGATTTTGGGAAAAAATCAGAGAGATCATTGACAGATTTTAAGTGAAGGCCTTTTTATTATTAACCAATATAATGGGTGTGTTGTGAAAGTTTAAATAACTTAATAATGTGCCACCATATAAAAAAGGTTGGAAACCACTGATATCTCTAAAGATGTCGGTTGATTTCTAAGTAAAAAAATGTCAGTTTAAATAAAAATACCTTGCTAATTTTTGGTTTGATATTATCACCATTAGAATATTAGCAATACTTTTTCTACATTTGACATTTTCTTTACATTTGATATATCTTTTGCCTGTCTGCTCTTCAACAACATTTCAAAATATTTTTATTATTGATTAAACTATTATAAATTATTCTGCAGTTGTTTGTATCATTTCTTTAGGTGAAATTTTTTATCTGCACTGTAGAAACACTCCTTGAAATTATGTAGTTGATTGATACTACCAATCATGCCAGCACATAAGTTACCCTTGGAGACCATACTTAAAATTGACACCTTTCACTATATGCATCTAATTGGTAAATGCTGTCATATGATTTCAATAATATAGTTTAATTACTCATTTTGGTTAAAAAAGACATTTCCCAACTTCAATTGTTGAAAATTCATTTGAGATCTGTAAATTAATAAATATTTTTTATTTAATTTTTTTAGGTATGACACAATATGTCACCAAAATATGTTAAAATTACAATTTTCTTGTTTATGCTTCCAATAATAATACTAGTAGTGATTGCTAGACATGAATTAAATACTGGTTTAACTGAAGATTTAGAGCATGAAATTCTGTTTATGATTAAAAAGTTGCAGTTTGATAATAATCAATTAAAAGAGAAAATAAATACAATAGAAGGTGAGAGAAAAAAATATTTAAGTGTAAAATTTTTGCCTGAAAAGGATAGAAAACGAATCCTTGTTACTGGTGGGGCTGGTTTTGTGGGCAGTCATCTTGTTGATACTTTAATGCTGCAAGGTCATGAAGTTATAGTAGTCGACAATTTTTTTACTGGTCGTAAAAGAAATATAGAACATTGGATTGGTCATGAAAACTTTGAATTAATTAATCATGACATTATAAAGCCCTTATTTATTGAAGTTGATGAAATTTATCATTTAGCTTGTCCTGCTTCTCCTACTCATTATATGTACAACCCAATAAAAACCATTAAGACTTCAAGTGTTGGAACTCTAAACATGTTAGGTCTTGCTAAACGAGTTGGTGCCACTATGCTTTTAGCTTCAACATCTGAAGTCTATGGGGACCCTGAAGAACATCCACAAACTGAAAGTTATTGGGGTCATGTTAATCCTATTGGTCCAAGAGCATGTTATGATGAAGGAAAACGAGTTGCAGAAACTATGTGTTTTGCATACAAATCTCAAGAAAATGTTAAAGTACGAGTGGCAAGAATATTTAATACATTTGGACCAAGAATGCTTATGGCAGATGGAAGAGTGGTATCAAACTTTATATTGCAAGCACTGCAACAAAAACCTCTTACTATATATGGAGATGGAAAACAAACAAGATCATTTCAATATGTTACTGACCTGGTTAGAGGCCTAATAGCTCTTATGAATAGCAACATATCTGCACCTGTAAATCTTGGAAATCCCGAAGAACATTCTATTTTACAATTTGCCCAGCTAATAAAACAAAAAACTAACAGTTTGTCACCAATTGTGTATAAAGCAGCCTCAACTGATGACCCACAAAAACGGAAACCAGACATATCTAAAGCCTGGACTGAATTAAAATGGAAGCCTTTTGTTTCACTTGATGTTGGATTAGAAAAGACGATAGATTATTTTAAGGCAGAACTTGAGCAAACCTCTGCAAATAGACCTAATCAGTTTTTGCCAGTTGAATGATAATGTGGCAACTTGTTTTTTTTAATGAATTACAGAACTGTGATACATCTCCTGTTTTAAAGTTTTCAGAAAATTGAAGTTTTATTTTTAATACATTGACCTTTTCATTTAATTGTGATTTTACAAAACAAGGATGTGCAAAATAATCCTAATAAAGATTTTGTTTTTTTTAGTTTCATGTGCTGAAAATTGACTTCAAACAATTTTGCATCAATTTTAAAAAATATTCTTCACTTATTTGTAAAAATATAGTGATACATAAATACAACATTTTTTTGTATTTATATATGATATTTTTTCCTCAAAACAATCAATGTCTTCAATTGACTTTAAACAATTTTGGATTAATTTAAAAAAACTATTACATATTTTTTTGTGATGATGGTAACATTTTTTTGCAAATTCTTCTGTTTATGTGTAATATTTTTTCTTTGAAACAATCAATGTTTTATGTTATTTTTAAAGTGTCTTGTTATTTTGTCTTGCATTATTGTATTCTGTTTTGCAAACTTTTGTTTCTATTTTGGTATTTCAAAATTTTTTATGGATTTTTTGTTATTGTTTTAACATATAGGCTACATTTTTAATAACAAAACAATCTACTTTTTAAAATTTTGATTGGTATTTTGTATAATCTTTAAACCATTTATATTAGCAGTATCTGTATTATAGCAGTGGTTCCCAACCTTTTTGAATGCATTCCTCCCTTAGCCCATTTTGGTACTTTTCATTCCTCCCCTATTAAGCTAAGTTTTTTAAATGTTGTTTTCTCATGACTCTGCTTGCACATTCTGGAGTAAAGCACAACCTTAGTCTAGTACTTTAGTTGTTGCATCTTTTGGATGATCCACTGTAGTGTTAATGACAATTATCTTTATTCAGTAATTTTAAGCTAACAAGTTTGGTTGATGCTGGTTTTGGAGGGGAGGTAAGTTTTTTAAAAAATTTTTCCCCCCAAAAATACCATTTTATAATAAAAAATTGTGCTGATTTCAAAAAACATATATGAGATTGTGAAAGAGATAAATGTGAAATTTTATTTAAAAAGATTACAACTAATAATTAATTTTTATAAGATATATAAGTATGAAATGATATCAAACTAATTGTTTATTCAACATTTCCATGAACTTGAACCCTAAATCTATTTAAACTCTGCTATAGCCATTTTAAATTTTAGCAAAGTTATAACTAATAAAATATTAAAACTTTTAATTTTATAAATTTTAAAAAACATTGGTGTACTTTTTTAATTAAAATTTAGCATTTAAGAGATTTTTATTAACCCTATGATGCACGACCCTTTCGGTTTTTTAATTTTCACGACCAGGGTCAATTTGACCCTCACGCATTTCCAATAGAATTTTGCTACAATATGATGTTTATCGCAGAATAAAAAATCATAGATCTATGTTTACGGTTGCTTTAGTTTATTTAACAAGAACAATTGTAAAATAACAACATGCATTTAAAAGATCATGCATAAACAAGTAAATCAGTTTGTTTATTGTGCATTGCCTTCACACTTCAAGCAAGTCACCACAGAGACGCTGTGATCAGAACAGACTGCCTCATGACACTTTGAGCAGTAGCATCGGATTTTTCTATGCTTTGAATAAGGACAAATGTGGCATCTTTTACGTTTTGAAGTGGGGGTTTGTTGTGGTTGTTGCACTGGTTCTCCGTTGTCTATGATCAAGCCGCATCTTATCATTGCTTCTTTGATGGGTTTCTGGAGTGATGTTTTCTATAGCGCTTTCTCATGAAAGGCATAACAAGCTGTTTCATGAATTCTTTGATGAACAGCCTCCTAGCGTGGTTCACTCTCTTCATGTAATTAGGTTGAAGCGCTTTGAAAATTGTAAATGCGTTGAGTGATGCAATATCTAGCATGTTATGCCACAGAACTGTTGGCCACCTCCGGGTCATCCTTTTGCAAGAATAATTTCTCACCATCTTATCTACTGTATCCACGCCACCTTTCGTCTTGTTGTAGTAGAGAATGATTTGTGGTTTTTTCTTTTCACCGTCATCCACAGATTTATCATTGTGCATGGAGCTTAGGAGGATGACCGCTTTTGATTTTTTTGGGCAATAGCTTACCATGGTCAAGTTGTTGGTGAATCCAAACGCTGAACTGTTCAGTTCTCTGGACTTGGCTGGCTTCATGATAGTTGGTATGTCAGGCTTGCATTTACGAAAAGTTCCCACTAGAGTTAGATTTTGTTTTAGAAGTTTTTCTGCCAAAGGCACAGTTGTAAAAAAGTTGTCCATGGTGATATTACGACCTGCAAAAAAGTAAAAAAAATAATAATTGCAAACAAAATGCAGCATTATAGAACTAAGTGAAAGACACACAGCGAAGTTTAAAGTTATAAACTTAAGATTACCTGATTGTTTTAATCCGGAGCTGAGGGAAATCACAATGTTTTCTCCCAAATTTTTCTGTATGGCGTCTCCTGGTTATTTACCTAAGTAGATAATGCCGTCTATTGCAAAAGGCATGAACGAATCACACAGCCAAAAAATCTTTATTCCATATTTAGCTGGCTTGCTTGGCATGTATTGTTTAAACTTACACCTGCCCCTGAAAGGTACAAGTTGTTCATCAATTGTTACACATTCGCTAGGGATAAACGTCGTTCTACACCTGGTCAAGAACAACTCCCATATGTACCTAAACGCAGCCATGTGATCGATTTTCAACCTTTCAGCCCTGGTTTGTTTATCATCAAATCTAAGCAGTCTCTGAATATCTTCATATCTTCGAACTGACATTGTGGCTTTATACACAGGGTTTTGGAGTGGATCTGAAAAAAGTTCCTGCATGGAAATGTCCCAGTTTTTTTCTACACCTGCCAACAGAGTCAATCCAATGAAGGCAATGATTTCCTCGTAGTCAATTTTTTTCCACACTTTACCTCTTGCTGCAGCTACTCGGCGACCTTCCAAATTTGTACATTGGATGACTTCATCAATGATGTCACGCGTTATAAAAGATTCAAAGGCCTCCTGTGGTGTTGTAATTCTGGAACCTCTTACAGGACCAGGCCGTTCTCTCAAAATATTACAGGATCTTGTTTGTGTCTGTGCTGGGGGATTTTCACTCCAATAAATTCCTGTTTTGCTCATTCTTTCTGACTGGAGTGAGGATAAAGCATCGTTTTCTGATTCTTCCGAAGATTCATCCTCAGATTGTGGGTTTGATTCCTACAAAAGTAAAAAAGCCTCTTGAATAAATTGAAAAAAATGCGGTATAAAGTTCTGCCATAGTCAAATACTCACCCATTCTGAATCGTGATTTACAAGGCTTGAGTCATCATCATTTTCTAAAAATTCAGATTCTGAATCTGTTCCCAGAATACCGTCTTCATCTTGGGCAAGCCCAACTGCCTCGTCGAGTGAGATCATTGTGCTGTTGAAAGATTCTGCCATTTTGTAATGTATTTGCAACAATAAAACTACTGTACTTACAACCTGAACGAAACACACATTTATAGGCTCATTCGATATGTTTTTGAACTGTAAAAAATCTGCTAGTAGCCTATATATTTCCACTGAACAGTCAAGTAGGCCTATACACTATTTGAAAAAGCCTGTCGAATATCTCTACTTTCTCCAGTTTACCTAATAACACAGGTTGATATATCTGCATATCTGCCTACCGACCTACCTTTCAGCAACACATCTCAGACAAAATCAGAAAAATACTTTTAGAAAATATAAATCCTGCTCTTGCTACACCTTTGACAACCTGTTTAGAGCATAGTCTTGAAGCATTGCAGCGATTAGAAAGCCAATTTATTTTTTCACAAACAAATATTATCACCTCACAAAGCAAAAGGTCGCAGCTAATCAAGCCGAAACGTACATGCTCTTTTATATGCTCAGCACAACTATTTTATTGCCTGAAATGTATTAGGGTCAACTTGACCCTGGTTGTGAAGACTTGGGGTAGTGATGTAAAATTCCCTTTCTCTCAGATACAAAGTAAGATCGTGAAACAAAAACACTACTAAAAATTGTTAAATAAGTTAATTGAAGATGTCAGGAAATCCCAGGCGGTGAATTTCTTTTTGTGAAAAAATATTTGAAAAAATTTTTGTGTGCAGGGTCAAATTGGCCCTGGTTGTGCATCCTAGGGTTAACTGGGATATCAATATATGAAATCAGCGTATTTTTTAGCCCAGATTATCAAATTTTTGTTGAAAAAAATTTTCAAGAAAGTTACCCTCCCCTCGAAACCCAGCATCAAACACAAGTTTAATTGTGAAAGAGTCTAAGGATTACCTAGAAAACTTGATATGCAATTAAAAATATACTAAGCAAGCATCATCGTACCAAGAAATTGCTGTACAATATCAGAGCAACAAAATAACAAAATACCAATTAAAACAAAAAACACTGGCACCAGTTCAGACAGTTTTAATAAATTCGAATATCAATTTAGTTCAATTTTCCTCTCGATCAATGTGAAATTTGTTCTTGTTTGTTTTCTGAAAGTAGTTGGATGCGGGATGTAGTTTGTGACAGTGCACAATGCAAATCATCCTCAACCACAAGTCTATTTGGTCTAGTTGGTTTGGCCTTAATTTGAAGTAGAGACAAAAATCCTGAGTCGCATAGGTAAGTTGATACAAAAGAGATAAGAATACAAAGAGCTATTTTTTTTGTTTGAGGGTATGAGTCTTTCAATCCAATACAGAAGTGTGAAAGGGGTTTTTCTTAGTACTCTTGTCTAGTTTCAGAATTGCTTATCAGCTCTAAAAATTCGTCCTGACGTTCATACGAAAGTTTTTCAACAGAAAATGTAAATGGATTTCTCACAAAATCCAATTCTCCAGTCTCAGCAAAGTATCTGTTGAATTCGTTTTGAAGGTTTGACAAATGCTTTACAATATCTTTCTCAACAACTTCTGGCATACTGCTCTCCTCTCTGCTTTCAAGAAGCATATCCACTTTCTCCAACATTGCAAAATTGTAGATTTCAGCTTTTCTTTTCCAATTTGCCAACTTAGCTTTAAAAGCCTTCAGTGCATCGACAAATTTAATAACATTGGTATTTTTGCCTTGCATCTGTAGGTTGAGTTTGTTAAGTTGTTCAAATATGTCACACAAATAAGCCAGAGAGATTACCCACTGTTCATTATCTAGCCAAGCATGATACTCAATCTTGCCTTTGAGAAGACAAAAGGCTTTTAATTCTTGTTGGAGTTCAGACACTCTTTGTGTGACATTGCCTTTGGATAGCCATTGAGTCGGAGTGTATTAGAGAAGCACCTGGTGGTCTGAATCCATATCTGCACCAACTGCCTTAAAAAGATGGGAATTTAAAGCTCCTGCTTTAATGAAATTAACTATTTTTATTGTCTGATTAAGAACTTTTTTAAGGGACTTGGGTAATGTCTTAGAAACTAGGACTTGCCTATGTAACATGCAGTAAACACCTTTACTTTTTGGTGCTTGCCTCTTTACTGAAGCTTGAAAGCCTGAATTGTATCCCAACATTGCTGGCGCACCATCAGTGCAACAGTCAGCAAGATTTTTCCATTCCAATCCCTCAGTAGTCAAAAATGTTGTAACTTTATTCAGAAAATCTGCTGCTTTTGTAGTAGTTTCAAGAGCAGAATAGAAACTTTTTCTTAAATGCATTGTTGCAAACATATCTTGCGTATACCATCAACTGTGTACATGAAGAGATATCTGTTGATTCATCCAGCTGGATTGCAAAAAAGTCCAAACGGAGAAGTTTTGATTTGCTGTACTACTTGACTTTTTATATCAAGAAATAAATCCTTGATTCATCTTTGAATGGTGTTATTTGACAGCGAAATTGCAGCTAGCTTTTTTTCTGCCTCTTTTCCCAGCACTATGCCAGCCGTTTTCAGAATGCAAGGCTTGATTAGTGTTTTGCCGATAGTATGTGGCTTTTTTTTGTTTTGCTATCTCAAATGCCACTAAATAAGATGCTTCTAACAGTTGGTTGTTTTTTCTAAAAAAATCACTAGAAGCATCCAGTCTCATTTACTTTAGTGCTCTCCTTTGACGTTTGAAATAGGTTTGCCCTTATTTATGTGTTGCAGATGTACATTTTCCAAGTGTTTCTTGAGCTTTGCTGGTCTCATTGAGTCATTGGAGAGTACTTTATTACAAAGTATGCACTGTGGCTTTTTTTCACTATGTATAATGACTTTGCAGCTAGGTTGCTTGTAACTAAACGTAAGGCTAAATCTACACAAAAAACTGTTTTAGGCTATTAATATTTGGCTGCATATCTTATTTTATTACACCAGGCTAGCCTATGTTAGAAGTTAGTTGCTTATGTAAACTGAACATAAAAAGTTACTAACTGTTTTATGTTCAGTTTATATGAGCAACTAACTTCTAACATTCCAAAGTATTACCTGTCTAACAATCGAACTCCCGGCCTAGTAGCCAGTCTACATATTGTGCAACCTATTGAGGCTGTACTGCCTTCTGATAGCCTTATTACTGAAATGTATTTTAATAATATGCTTTGACAAAGTCTACCTACAGTTTGCTATAGGATATAACTTGTAAAACCTTGCAAGTCTCAACTTTCTTCGGCAGCTTTGCTAAATGTTCAACATGATTAATAAGAGTTATGGTAGCCTACCAACAATCTTTCTCCCTTGTCCTATCTATATTTTTACCCAAAGGACTGCTAACAAAACATTATTCCCCTATTATTGACAACAGTATGTTACAACTATGATCTTTTTTGACAATCATAATTAAATAATTGAAGCATACCAAATGTATGTAATGTATGTTAGTTAATGGTAATGCGATAACAATCAACACGACGATGCTGGAAGCTAGATCTGTTGGTGCAGCAAAAATATTGTGTATGCAGCAAGGGTCTAGTATCAATTTAACACCATTCAGGGGGGGGGGCAGTACGGCTTGGCAATACCAATATTCAAATATTTTATTCAGCTACTGGAACCAGAGCAATTTTTTGGCTGAAATCATTTCCTGCATTGAAGTAGTAGTGGATTTAACTCAAAAGTTAAATTCCTCCCCTAAAGTGGTGAAATTCCTCCCCGGTTGGCAACCGTTGCATTATAGTGTCATTTTTTGTTGCATAAATTATCAATATTAATCTCTGTATGTTCGAGTATGATATCTTTTTGTGTGTATGTTATAGTAACATTTATGTATGTGCAAGGTAATGTAACTAAAGGATAGGAGTGCCATTTTGATGATAAATAATATAGTTAAGGATCAGCTCTTACACTCGCAATGCTGTTGTGGCTTTGGTTTAAGTAATTTATTGAACTTTGCTCCACATGGTGGTTGTAAAAAACAGCTCAAAGTTATCTTCATATTTCAAAAATATAAAGCAGACACAAAACCTCAGCATCTCAGAAAGCAGCTTGAAATTAATTGCTTGAAGGTTCTTTTAGTTGTACAAGATCTCAGCTGTTGCTTTGCAAGTCAAGACAATAATAAACAATTGACCTTTAATTTTTTGCTTTTAATGTTAGAATAGGTTATTAGCAATTAACCTGCTCTAAATAGTATAACTCTATCACTTAAATTAAACAATCAAACACTACCAACAACAAAACACCCAAAAGTGTTTGGAATCAATTTTGCCCCAAAACGGGCATGCTCACAACATATAGACGTCAGTATTACTAAAGCAAAACAAACGCTTAACATTCTCAAAGCACCCACTTCTACCAAATGGGGTAAACAAAAAGAATTGATTGTCTCTACATTCAAAGCCCATTTGGTATATGCAAACACCATATGGAGCCTTATCATATCAAAATCCAACATCAAGAAAAAACTGCAACCCATTCAGAACACAGCTTTGCACATTGCAACTGGCTGCACACGAGATACAAACGTTCAACACTTACATGAGTTAAGAGATGGTTACTTTAAGTCCTTGGAAGAGGGCCAACAACAACATCTAACAAAATTTTTTACTAAAAACAGGTTTTTATTCTCACAACGTTGCTAATGCTAAATATGCCCTGCTAAATATATTATCTTTTCCCTTCAATAGTCATGATAATGCCCTACACTATAATGTAGTACATACCTTTTGATCAAACAAAAGCTTAAATACAATAGAAAAGTTACTGAGCGTTATTTTTTAACTAAAAAATGCTAATATTTGAATATTATAGCGCAATGATGTTTGATTGTTGTGAAAAAGGAGAATGTTTGAAAGAAGGGTTTTCTGTTTACTCAGAAAGAAATGCACTTTTAAGTATTGTTGTAATCCAACTTTTGTTGATCGCAATTAGCAACAAGTTGACTTTTTTTTTGTAACTTTTATTTTTGATCTGATTCATTTTGGGAAAGGACACCGTGTAAATTTGTTTATTATTATATTTTAAGGGAGTAATATTGATCGAATTGTTATAAAATTGCAAGCGCCTTTTTTAGTGTTTGCTAATCATATTTCTGGCACCTTTGACTTTAGATAGAGCGATTCACATGCATTTTAACGTATAACCTTGCATTGCTTTTAATATCAATACTTTTGTCTTTCACTTTATCTAATACGAATGTTTGAATTGCCAAGTCTAACCATGATAATAAAAACTGTCTTTGTTTTATAACGCATTAGAACGGACATTATTTTTTGTAAATCAAAAGATAAGTTCATAAAAAAGCTATCCAAAAATTACTTGTTATTTGCCATCTGTCAAATGTATGTATGGTAGGAGTTATTTTCTTGACTTATATTCGACTTTGAATGTAATTTATATTTGCATTTAAGCGGCAGGTTTCAATGCATTATGAAAGACGTTAAAACACACCAATTAATTCTTACCTATTGCAAGTTCAACAACAGCATATTTAAGAGCATTAAATTTTGTTTCGTGATTGACTTTTACTGTTCTCCATAAACGTTAGTGTCCATTGCATTAATTGTGTGCTTCTAAAAAATGCTTCGTTTAAATTTTTTTAAAAAGCGTCGCGCAAAATTTCTTCGTATTTATAAAAACAATTTTATTACAAAAATTATTTTGCATAATCCGAAGCTTTGATATAGTAGTATATTTAATAGCGTACATTAAAGTTATTATATTATTTGTTGATAATCTATTTCCAGACAGGTTTTAACCATGATAATTGACTTATTGTTGCGCATTTTTTAAAGCCAATGGTAGTTACCAAGTTACTGTATATAGTATTTTTGTAACCACTATGCTAAAACTAGCGGTAAAAAAGTAATTTAATTTTTCTCGAATTCGTTCCTTATTTTCGTCAAATCTACAAAAGCCTAAGCGTCGCAATAAGATTGGGAACCTTCATATATATGCCAGTTAAGGTTTTTATTTCTTTTCGTGCTGTTTTTACGTTTAAATATTGAAAGTTGTCAAAATCTGTTGGGTTGTGGGTCTGCATAAATGTAATTGTCTATTTCGTTTCCAGGTTTTCTTCATTTCATAACAAAGACTACACAATGTGCATTTCTTTTTAGGTA
The DNA here is from genome assembly GCA_963680785.1 of Diplosoma virens. Taxonomy (NCBI): domain Eukaryota; kingdom Metazoa; phylum Chordata; class Ascidiacea; order Aplousobranchia; family Didemnidae; genus Diplosoma; species Diplosoma virens. Next base: position 16,628,717 of record OY796895.1, on the reverse strand, counting down.
AAATCGTAACGCTTCGTGTAAAACTGTTTTCGGGTGAGTGCTATTACTTTTTTTTATATTGGTGCTTTTACCACAAACCGACAAAATCAAGACTACTGCATTAGTTTTATTTTTTTATCAGTTTTGCTTGCTTGTTGAGATGTAATTAAGTTGGTGGTTAAACTGCTTTTAATTTTTTGCTTGGCGTGTACAACTGATTTTTAGACTTTGTTTATGATTGGTCGAAGTCACTAAAATATTCACTCTTTTTTAAATACTTCGGATTCAGGTTAACGTGATTTTCATTTATAATTTTTGTTGCTGCCTTGTGTTTTCCTCAAGTAATTCGGACTAAAATTTTAAGTTTATTCACTTGTCACTGTAATGAATCAAAGCGTACAAGTATAATTAAATTTGTTAACACTTCAATGTCACTTGTAGTTTAAAGTATTATTACTAATTGACTTTGTTTTCGTTTTTGCTGTTTTTTGAAGTTTTTGTTGCTGTATAATAATGAATTTAATTACATTAAATCATTCAAGTTTAAAGTAAATTTTTAACGCTATTTTTGTGAAAATTATTGTTGGTTTTGTCAACATTGTATATTTTATTTGATTGTGAGATTTGTTCTTTCCAATAAAAGTCTACTAGTTTTTGCTATTTTTCCTCTGGACATCTCTATTATGCTGGTCAATACCATTCAATTTTTTTCTGTAATATCGCCCTTAACCGGTTCGTTCCATTTTTTAAGTCATTCAATCTCCATTTTTTGACCTGATATTGGCGGTTTTTACATTCCTGTTTTGTGCATTGCCATATCATCTTTCAAACTCTCGAATAAATTGACCCGAATAAAGAATTTAAATCTTCGACCGGTGAAAGGTATTCCAGAAAAAAAGTTCTTGAATATATTTTTTATGTCGCCTAACACAAACTATAATTTGTAGTGATACTGAAAAGATAGATGTGAGCGACAAAAGTTAGCTGAGGTCAAATATTTTTGTAAAAATTTCATATTAGACATTTTTTAAAGCAGGGATGTTCAACCTGCGGTTCACTGCTCACTCAAATTTTTTAATTATATTTTCATAGCTATATCACAGCTTAATACAGGGTGTCTATAAAGTCCGTGTGCACTTTTAAAAATTTCTAACTTTATTTGTATTTGCGATAGAAATAATCTGTAAAAAGGATTAGAAAGAAGTAATTCTATATTTTTTAAGGTTTTATTGAAATTTTATTTAAGTTTCCACATGTCCTTCATCATTAGCAATACAAATGGTAATACGATTTTGCAGTTCACGGAAAACATTTGCCAACTGATTTACAGTAATGCCTGAAATCACATTAGTTATTTTAGCTTTCAAATCTTCTAATGAACTAAGTTTGGTTGCATATACAATTTTTTCACATGTCATCATTCACAAAAAATCTAATAGAGTCAAATCTGGCAAACGTGGGAGCCATGAGGATCAAAGCGATTTTGAAAAAAATAAAAATATTTTTTTACTTATCAAAAATTGTTGCAAATTTTGTGGTAAAGAATTATTCAATAACTATACTTAAAACTAGGTACATGAAACTTTATAACATTTTTTACAGATTATTTCTATCACAAATACAAATAAAGTTATAAATTTTTTAAAGTGCGCACAGACTTTATGGATACCCTGTACTGTGTTCAGCAAGCTTACTTTTTCGACGAAAATTGAAAAATCAGACTAAGATTTAGAGTGAAGACTTTTTTCAGAAAACACTACATTTTTGAGATAAAAATCGAGAAACCGGAGTCAGGTTTAAAGAAAAGACCAGGGATGCAGACTCGGGATCCGTCAATTCGGTGCAATATAGCTGGACTCGACAAAAAAGAAGTGAGTCCGACATCTAGATTTTACGCAGCATCAACAATTTAAAGGTTTTGCAGATTATTGTTATCAATATTTATAAAGAAAAAAAGCTAAACCTTGAATAAAAAATAAAAGAGAAGTTAAAATATAACTTCCTTCATATTACTCCTCTACTATTTACAACTGTTTCTTACTCTGTTGCGCTCAAGGTCGTCACTTTTTTTGTAATACCGAGTGTTGAAACAGGGCTGCTGGAAAGTCATTTTGTCAGGGGAGGGGGCAAAATTCAAAAAAAGGTTTCACAGAGTTGCCATTTTCTATCGCTACCGTTTTCAGCGCAAAAATCTAGTAATGGCTAAAAAATATCATTATTTTCAATCAGTGTGCAAAATCTCCATTTAAGCCTACATCCCAAATTTAGGTGAAGACTAAAAAAAAGTCATCACTTTTGATCGAGTTCATCATCCCTGCTTCTGTCCTAAATTTAAGGTACAGACCAAAATTTAGAGCTGTTTGTAACCGCCAATCACCAAAAGTAGCGTAAAATGTCTTTTGCAAGAGCAAAATAGAATGAAGGCTTCGAACACCTTCTGTGTCGAAGCCTTCATTCTATCTTAACTCTTCGGGAACGCTGCCAACTTCAAAACAAGCTTAATTACTACAATTGAGACAAAAGTTGTTTTTTTTTTTAATTTTGCGTTTCCAAAGCTTGGTTCAGAAACGGAGTCAAATAGGCCTATATGCTAACGCTAAAAAGACTTTTTTTTTTAACTTCAAATGATAATTTTTTAAACAATTTTTTTTTGAAATGTCATCTTACTAAATAATTTCGGATAGTTACATTAAGTCATTTCAGACTGAAAGTGAACGCGGAAAAAGCAAGTAGAAAGTATAATTTTTAAATGCGTGGAGGAAAATTCCAGTTTGAACTTGCAACCGCTTTAAAACTGAACAAAGCAAAAAATTTTAAATATTTCAATTTCAAAGTTTTCCGTGGATCGCGAAATATTTTGCGTTTTGTCGTTTTTTTTACGCTCTCCGCTTTTAGTCTGAACCAGGGCGTCGAATCCAATCCGAATCGGATACGTAAACCCGTATTAACCGCTGTTATTATTACTTTACTTTAAAATTTTCTGGGTAGCAACTGTTTACCATCACCCTCTAAAAGCATGCCAATGAACCCTCATAACTAGATGTCATGTGACTACAAACATAGCTTTATAAATTGCAGGACAATGGGGTTATCGTCGCCATTTAATTTAAAAAGCGATCTGATTTTTTGGGTATTGAATATGTTTTTCAAAATTCAACAGTTACTTGGCGAAAGGAAGTTATTTTACGCTCAAATAATTTATTTCACGATGCTATCACAAAAGGTCTTCGGGTTGACCTTGGCCTACATAACAAAGCTATTGATTGTATTTTGGTCAGTTATATTTGATAGTTCATTTGAGGTTTTGGTGAAATTGTGCAAAAGCATGATCCGGGCAATCAACGCTTAGAATTGTTTCGCCTTCCCTTCTCCAAATCTTTTGTTCCGGCACGCTTGTGATTACAATGTTCTTACTTTATACACGCTTGTCAAAAACAGAAAGAAAAGATATTTGATAAAATTTAGGCATGAAGCAAAATACAACCGAAAATCCGTTAGATTCATCACTAAATTGCTTTTTGAATCCGAACCGGATCTGAACCAAAACTAAAACTCTTACGAACAAAATTCGCCGAATCTACACCGGAACCGAGCTCATAGTTTAAACCAATGGTGTCCAACCTTGTTTCATAATGGGCCAAATTCTAAATTGAGCCAAAGCCGGCGGGCCGCAATAAGATCTTTACTTTGGATCAGACTCTGATTTGTCAAATTTCGTCTAAAAAAGGTATTAAGCAAGCTCGCGAAACTTAGTTTTAAGAAACGCTACAGTACAGGTTTGAAAATACATCTAAAAAATTGGAGTAGGCATTGGCCCGCATCAAAATCTTATAAGCCGCAGGTTAGATATTCCTGATTTAAAGAGTTTAACGCCCTAGTCTTCTTTCAGCTTTGTTTTTTGCATATTCCGGCTCACGTTTTTTTTTTGCATCCTTTTTCAGTCTGAGCCAACCTATATATAAATACCAAGTGTCACTTAGGTACAGTCGACTCCACTGTATTTGAACACTTCAGTCTCATAAGATTTTATCTGAATAAAGCAAAAAAAAGAACTTGTCCGAATTTAAGAGATATACGACAAAAAACTGATACGCCAATATTTTCCTGTATAGAGTAGGCTAATTAAAAAGGTAGGAGCCAATGAAAACATTCTGTAAACAATCCTTGATGAATTCCAACAGACCCGTCTGCTTGAAGGACCGATTGGAGGCCGTGTGCCCAAAAGTTTTTTGGCCCCTCAACTTTTTCTGATTTTTTCTGGCATACAAGTAAATCTTCAATAATTTATTTTACCCACTTAAGCATAACGGAGGACGAGACCCTGACAACAACTGGAATTACCGCTAAAAAAACAGCTAAAGATTAAAAAAAAGGTCTTCACATATGAATAAATGAAAGAATGTGAAAAAAATAGATGTGGACCTTTTTTCGCCTTTACTTCATTTTAAGGCTGTTTTTGGTCTTTACCTGATTTTGTAGTAGAAAATGAAGCAGCAACGATTGGTTTCCCCTTAGAAAAACCAAAAATAAATAAACAAAGGTAAACATTAAATCTTCATAACATTTGGCCGGAACCAATTGTTTCTGCTGTATTTACATCTAAAAAAACTAGTAGCCTAAAGAAAAAAAAAGTCTTTACATTAAATCTTTTTTTTTTTCGGTTCTAGAACAATTCGTCACAGGTAAATGGGTCGCGCATATTGAAAGTCCGCGAAACAGTAAACTCTACCCGACGAACGACTAACTCGCCGTGCTAAATGAAACTTACAAATTTATTGTACGACAAAATGCCTGCAACCAATTCACCTGCGACAAATTCTCTGATTACGATTTCCTCGCTGAACTGGATCGCTCCAAATTGGGTAACTTTATCCTCACCATTAGTTCATTATCTGTGCAAAAAAATATGATTTTGCCCAAATAATTCGTTGTCGGTGCTCGAAAAATTTAAGTTTTGCTCAAATTTTTTGCGTTTTGGAGGGCAAATGCTCCCCTGCCCTCCTGTTCGTACGGTTATAGTTGTCCAAATATGGCGGAGTTGACTGTAACTTAAATCATTTAATTAAATTTCAAACAATATCTTACTGCAACACTATAGTGTCTGGTAGTTGCCCAGCCCAATTATACGGGAAAACTCGAAGTAATTCGATGCCACATATAGTTCCCAAATGGCTTAATGTTTGCTGCTAAACTAAAAAGTTATGTCGAATGAACTAAACTGTAATTCAATTATATATTAACATGTTTAAACACAGTATAAGCTTTTTTCGAATATTTTTTCACGAAGTCTACATGTTTATTGGAACAAAAATAAACCTTTTCTGTGCAAAATTGTCAGTTAAATGTTTTTTGTTTTTTTTTGAAAATTGCTAATAGGTAAAAAATGCTAAAATAATTACAAATACTTGAAAAGTGAAAAACTGTGCTTTTTTTAGTTATAAAAATTAATAATTACAAATATTTGAAACTAGAAAAAACCGTGCTTTTTTTTGTCACTATTTTGAAGCAAGTTTGGTACAGTTTAAAGTTTAGACTAACGTTTCTTAAAGTGACCCAAAGTGACCTCTTAAAGAGACCCACTTGGTTCCCTGAGAAGAAACTTGAAATCTTGAAGGAGAAAAATTGCTCTTGGAGAAAGAAGGGGGGGGGGGGGGTGATTTGAGAATCTAAGTACAACAAAAGTTGATCCAAATAAGTTTGCGTGTTCTTCGCAGTTGAATCACGACAGTTGATAAAAATGGTTTCATTAAAGTAAAGACTCTATTTTTGTTTTCACTTTAAATGTAATCTTATCGATCAACTTCCTATATAACCGGAATTTGGATCGCAAATTTACCAAAAGAAAAAACTTTACAAAACAATTTTACTTGAAGTTAAAGTTTGGGGAAATTGCGGTACTCTTGACAAGTTTGCGACGAAAAAAATTTTACTAAGTGTTTTGTGAGTTAAAATAGTAAGGCTATGAGTTCCGTAAATAAAAAGTTTGGGCAAACCTGGTTTAGACAAAAGTTTGTTAACTTTATCTATTTCGTGTAACCGAAGCGCGGTATAGAAACGAACCCGAAACAGAAAAAACCCAGAACAAATTATTTCCTAGAAATTATTTTATTGGGATATGGATGTTAAATTTTTTGTTTCTGTGATTTAACTACTCGGATCAAAACCACTAGTTCTAGGAAAAGTGAAAGTTTTCTTTGCTACGATTTAATTTTTTTATGAAAAAGTGTGGATTGTAATCAACAGGTGACAAGTTGTGGCGCGTGATGATGCTGTAATAATTGATCATTTAACACAACAGCTGTTGCGGGTCAGGTTTCGAGGTTATTTCAATTAAATCTGAGAATTGTTCAAATGTGAGATAAAAGCACTCTAAACACTGATCAAAAATATTCGGTTGGGTTAATTATTAAACAACCATGTATCTTGTCGCATTATTCTAAATATCAGAAATGTTTAACGGGAATTTACGTGATTTCTGTAAATGAATTCTTAAAAAAATTCTTTGTTTAATAGCCACAAATTGCTTTAATAAATCCCAAATCCCTAGGCTAAAGCGGATTAATCTTGCAACCAATAAAGTAAAGACTGACCTTGATTGAACTCGAGCAACACGGTCACACAAGTTAAAATAAAGTATTTAAGACTGACCTTGATTGAACTCGAGCAACACGGTCACACAAGTTAAAATAAAGTATTTATTTATCATCTACAGTAGAAGACTTGTCGAAAATACGAAGCACAGCGACCGCAGGCGAATTGAAGATAAAAAAAAGATTAGCACTCGAAACGATTAAAAAAATAAACAAAAATACTCAAAAACATTAACGTACCAAACGATATACAAATTGAAAGCAATTCGGTAAACGTCATGGAAGCAATAGGCAAGAGAATTTCGGTAGGTCTACATTTTTTGGTTCGACAGTTAACATTGGCAGTGGAAGTTAAATGTCGACGCAAAGGTAGTTTCGACAAAAACACTAGTGATGAATGTGAACGTTAAACAATTGAAGAAATTTCGGGCAAAAACTAAAATGTCCGGACCCGTTAGTCAATGCGGTAAGCAAATTTCCACAAACACGCTATAAAATAATATTTAAAATGAACTGCTCAACTCTTGCAAAGCGCCAAGTGTCAATGAAGCCAAAAAACTTAATTGAACAATTAACAAATAAAAGCGAATAAATGAAGCAGAATTCGGTAAAGCTGGAACGAAAATGTAAGTGCACAAATAATCTACTCAAGCAACGAAGATTAAATCAAGACTTTCTACAACTACAACATTTCATTTAAAATGTGACGTATAAGTCAATTTGAATACACAAGATGCCACTGGGTGAAACAAACCTTTTTAAAACTATACTGAGAACAATGACCGATTGAAAAATAAAATATATGAAAAGTTTCGTAATATTCATTTGCTTTGACAAATTTGCAAATTACGAAATAAGCCTTTACGAACAAAAAATTTATCATCCTGAATTTGCATACAATTAAGTCCATAAAAAATTAAAAATATTCAGAGGTTATAATTTAACTAATTAGAAAAAACTTAAGTTTAGGTTTTGGTTAGGATTTTTCAAGTTTCTATTTTTTTTTTTTTTTCTTGAAGCACAAATTATTATTTTAATTTGTTAAATGATTGATTTTATTGCTTTCATCAAAATATGTCGCAATATAAAAAACAATAGCTTGCAACTTAGTAAAAAAATAGCTGGCAACTAAATTGCTATTAATACGTTGCAATAAAAAAATCTAGTACAAAACAGTGCTATCTAATTCAAATTACAAACTAGCGGCAATTATATCTATTGCAATCTCATAAATGATTAAAAAATAAAGCACTGATACACCAATTAGTACACATTAACTTTTGCAAACGTTCCAAAATATACAAAAACAAATGATAAATGATTAACAAAAAGAATCAATCAGTAAGTCAAAGATTATTTAGAATTTAACTATTAATGGTACAAAAGTACAATAACATGCTATACTGAAATAATCAGGCAATGATGAACTACTTGTCATGATTTAAAAATTTACACTGATCTAGATTTTTAAAAATTATTTTATAAACCAATAATTAGTGTTAGAATAAGTTTTATAAGCGGCAATTGTACTTGCAAGCCATTAAAAGCAAATCAATTTTTTTCAATTATAGGAAATTAAAATTTATTAAGATTTCAACAATACTATTTATTGAATTTTACATCTCTGACATATTAATGGTATGAGAAAAACAAAAAATTGTGCACTAAAGTTGACTATTTTTTTAGAGCACAAGCTTTCGTGGACTACTTCTTACTTCATCAGGTGCAATTTTATTCATCAGAATTTTATTCCTTCTAATCCTTCGATATTAATGGTAGTTAACATATCATTTTGTACTACCAATTCATGATAGAATTTTTTTCTTTTTAAGACATCAAACATTAAAAGCCAATTAAAATTTTAAAAATTTATCTAAAAATTAAGTGTGACCAGACACTTGGCACGGCATTAGCTAAAAATTGGCTCAAGTTTTCTTCAAAATAATCTAGTTGTTGTACAAAATTCAATATAATGCTAAAGAATTTAATACCAAGAATATCTAATAGTATCAATAAAAACCATATATTCACAAAAAAATTGCAGAACAAAGCAAAAAACACTGGAAGTAGTTCAAAACTTTCAATTAGTATCAAATGTTTCAGAAGATTTCTGTTTTAAATTGCCTAAAAACATTACAGGTCTGTCTTCCCTTTGCTCCCACGCACTTGGCTTTTTATCAAAGTCATTTGGCATATAATTTTTCATCAAAGGTTCTTTTATATTTTCATTTAAGCGACCATCTTGGTATTTGGAGATATCAATGTAAGAATGACGAATAGGTTCATGAGGCATTTCACCAAGTGGAACAAACCAAGCTTTAGGCTGCTCATGCACATTCAAAGATAATGGTTTATCATTATCTAACAACAATATACTTGAATGGGAAGTAGCTGATAAAAGATCACTATTTTTATTAGATGCATGTTCATCTCCATCATTATCACTATGAGTAATCAATTGTTGGGTCGGTTGAATCAGAGGAACACTTTCATTTAGCACATTAGAAGTAGAAGTGCACTGTAAAGATGGTGCTGTTAAAACATTTGATGTGTTTTGAGTCATTGAAGCAGCTGAGTGATTTCTATCATTGTCAGATGTCTTGCATTGTTCTAGAGAATAATTGGATGTACCATCTTCTGGAAACAGCACTGGTGAATCTGATATGGTTTTATGACCTTTTTTATTGTTTTTAAAAGAACTTAGACACTCACTAGAAAATTTTTCTGTAGTTGTTGAGCTTGTTACAATTAGACTTTTTCTTGGTTTATGAAATTTCACTACAGTGCCATTTAAGTTAATGTCAGTGTCAATTGGTTGCTGTTTACTTTTAATTGAAGAATCTTTTTCACCAGTAATTGTACTTTGATTTAGATCAGTAACTGAAGTTGCTTTTGAGAAGGTATTTACTTTACAATTTTTTTTGCATGAAATATTTTTTTTACATATGAAATATAAAATACAACTTAATAAGAGTATAATGACAGCACACAATCCTATCACAACATGCAACAATAGTGTATTATCCATATCCAAGAAATCATGCAAAGATTTTGCTTCAGTTGAACTTTGATTTAACAGCTTAGTGGTCCATTCTTCACCATAACCAGATGTCATGTTGTATCAGTTCAACTAATTTTTGCATAACAAGAGCTAAGGCAAAAATTTAAATGCATTGCAAAAAAATAAATAGTAGTATTCACAGGAAACTGCAAATAGAAAGTTTTAAAGCATTGTAATGCAAATTTAAAAAAAGCATTAATATATTAATGTCTTGTGAGCAAAACCATAACATTTTACAAAAAGCATTAGGATTAACAGCTTTTGATCCTATGCCATTCAGTAAAAAGCAAACAAAAAAAAATCTAATTGAATAGTTGCACCATTCACAAGTTATGTGCTAATGACTAATCATAAAAAGAACATTTTTTGCTAAATTTTTTGTAACATCTAAATAAACATGCTACACACAATACTATTATTCTTGTCACACTTCATTCATAATTTAATTTTTTACATTATAACTTTGAAGTTGATTTTCAGTCTTTTACACTAATTTTAAGCTTTTATTATAATGTAATTTTTTCCATTGTTACATAGTCACTGCATAATCAGTACACCACTCCCACTTAATTTATTGTGACTACAAGTTGTTCTTATAAATCATCATCATCATCATCTGGAAAGAGCATCCACTGCAAGTCAGACACAAACAGGACTGGGGCCAAGGGTATATCCTTTTACTAGCCCAGCTTGCTGTACTGCCCAGATCAGATGCTGGCAGTGATGTTGTTAAGCCAGCATTGAGTTTTGTCATCCAAAACCATCAGACCTCATGCTCCATGTGGTGCCTGATGTATGGAGCATGCTATTAGGATGTGGTCTGCCGTTTGTTCAGCAGCACTGCACTCGCAATTTGGTGAAGCAGCAAGATCCCACTTGTGCATGGATGAATGGAATCGCCCAGCACCTCAGGCAGTTGAGCTTATAAATGATTATAAAGATTTATTTTACTGTTTTAATTGAAGTGTTTTGTTAAATTTCAAAGCATTGTAACCTTTGGGACAGGCCTATGCATTTCTCTCTTTATTCCTTGTTTTTTTTATCTCAAACACTCAAAAATGCAGATTGGAATCTTCTACAATTTTATAGTTGAATTGAGATTACAATTTATGTAACTCATTTAATGCCTTGTCTTATGATTGGTTGTATTTCTCTGATTATTGATTGCAAACTTAATGTAATAGTTGATTACAGGAGACTTACTGCATTGATGCAGAGAAGTTGGTACTTTCAAACTACCAATTGGCTGGGTCTTTTTTAAGCAGGAAGCATGGCCTTGCCACATTTTTTCACAAGCAACTAAGGTACACACTTTTGGACCAATCTCAACCAACATGGGAGATTGAGTGGTTGTGTGTGTGGACGTTGATGGCTATAAAATAGTCAACATCTACAAACCACCACCAACGCGATTGTGATCCCTTGATCTCCCAGTACTTCCTCACCCATGTATTTATGCTGGCAATTTTAACTGTTGTCATGCTCACTGGGGTTACAATGATAACAGTCCAGACAGTGAGTGCTTAGCTGGCTGGGCAAGTATTAACTGTCTTGCCCTCCTATATAATGCCAAGGACACCACCAGTTTTTACTCTGGTGACTGGAACACTGGCAGCAATCTGGATCTAGCTTTTGCTAGCATAGGTCCAAACAGTTGCTGACTGGATAGATGTGTCTTTAAAAAGTTCCCCAGGTCACAACATCAACCTTTGCTTATTACACCACCAAGGTTTGCTATGGCAGTGCCAAGCATGCCTGTTAAGCAATGGAACTTCCGCAAGGCCAAACGGAGTCACTACGTTGCTTTGACGAATAAATTCGCAGAGACTTTGTTGCCACCTGATTCACTTGATGTGGATGCGGCTTACCAGGACTTCTGTAACACCATTAAGAAAGCAGCCAAAAAGACTATCCCACATGGGTATTAAAATAACTATGTTCTGTGTAGGGATGCAGAGTGTGAACCCCTCTATAAAACTTTCCTGCAGTCTCCTCAGGGAGACAACTCAAGTTTGGCTGCTACAGCTTTGCTTGCCAAGCTTGACAGGACGGAAAGGGATTGATGGTCTGAAGCAGTTTGGAGCATTGACTTCTCACACTCTAGTCAAAAAGCATGGAGTACTTTGAACAACCTTACTGGTAGGTCATGACACTCTCCTCATCACTGTCCTGTTTCAGCTGATGCTATTGCATCTCAGCTGGTTAGAAATGGGAGATATGAGGCTGTTGATTGCAAGTCATCTCAACTTGTCTCTCAAGAAGTGTCTGACCTTTGAAGGGCCACAACACCAGACCCAGTAAATATCTCTGACACTTTTTCACAGAGAGAATTTACTGTTGCCCTCCAACATTTAAAACCAGGTAAAGCTCCATCCAGGCCCTGATTTCATATGCCCAGAGCTTATACTTCATGCTGGAGCTGCTTTGAAGTCCTGGTTACATGACTTCCCTTTCTTCCTGTGTTTGTTTACGTGACTTCTGCTGACTCAAAATTCCCAAGACTGGAGAAGAGCACTTGTAGTCACGATCCTAAAGTCAATGAAGCCTGTGGGGGACCCAAAGGGTTATCAACCGATATCTCTGCTCTGTGTCCCCTGCAAGATCCTTGAGAGGCTTATGTAGACCCATGTTGAGCCATTAATTGATCCAATGCTCCCTAAAGACAGGCTGGGTTTTGATACGGAAGTCAACCATAGATCAAGTTGTTCTACTGACCCAGAACATTGAGGATTCTTTTGAGGCTAAAAAGAAGGCAGGTGCTGTATTTGTCAATCTGACAGCTGCTAATGACACTGTCTGGCACCGTGGCCTTACCTGCAAGCTGCTGAGACTTCTCCTGGATAAGCACATGGTCAGAATGATTATGGAGCTTGTCCAAAATTAAAATTTCACCCTTACTACCGGTGACAGCAAGCAAAGCAGGCTATGCTGTCTTAAAAACGGCATTCCTCAGGGATCGGTCTTGGCTCCTCTCCTCTTTAACATCTATACCTACAATCTTCTTTCCATGATTTCCAGAAAGTTTGCTTATGCTGATGATTTAGCATTGTTGCACTCTTTTGGAAACTGGAAGGACTAAGAGGGGACTTTAAGCCAAGACATGTCCACACTTTCAGTATATCTCCAGACTTGGAGGTTGAACCTCAGTCACATTAAGACGGTGATGACAGCCTTTCACTTAAATAACCGAGAGGCCAAACGTCAGCTAAAAGTCTATTGTATCTATAACAACAATAGACTTTTACTGTTTTGTCCAAACCCTACTTATCTTGGGGTAAAACTGGACAGATTCCTTGTGTTTTGTCACCATCTAGTGGCATTGCACAAAAAACTATCCTCGCACTTCACATTGATGAGGCGACTCATCGGCTCGGGATGGGGTGCTGATGATGATGATGATGATGATATTTTATTCACACTTAGTTACAATATTTAAGTATACGCAAGTACATTAAGCAAAGCATGAAAAGGAAACGCGACACAACGATGAACGTTAAACATGCAGAAAGTAGAGAGAGGGGGTAAGAAAGAGAAAAAATAAGAAGCACAGCCGCGTTACCTAATTCAAACTAAATATTATTATTTAAAAAGACAAAAAAGACACAAAAAAATGACAAAATAAAAAAATAAAAAAATAAAAAAATGTGCAGTGCAGGAACGGTTATGTAAATCATTGGGAGGCACAACCGCCCTATATAGCTAACTATAAATTTAGCTCAACTGAGCATGGTGAGTAAAGAAAACCTCCCGAAAAGAAACCTCACCAGGTCCGGAAACCTTTTCTGGATGCACTGCAAATACAAACATAAAAAGAAAACAAAATATACTTATATATATATACATTATGAAGAGAGAATAAAAAAAAGTATAAAGTTTAGAAAAGAATAGAACATGCCAACTGTGTAAATTGATTTGAATAATCAGTTAAAAAAAAATAAATAAATAATAAGGTTGATTGTCCAGTCAATGGTTTGAATTTGTTATATCAATTGATTCCAATTTTCTTACGTAGCATACACTCTTTCTTGATAGAGATTGAAAATGTTTTGAAGATTGTAGCCTGATTGAGAATTGATAAGAGAACCAATGTTAATGATTGTTCTTTAGAAAGACATGTGCTTGAATTTCCTGAATTCATTTTTATCTGAAATAAAAATGCTTTCCCGCAGTAAGTAGCTCACTGAAATCATTAAATTTAGATCTTATTGAATATTTAATTATACACTAATTCTAGTTTACAGATGTATAAAAGCAATACCTTCATGCACTGTCAAGTTATGGCGCCGAAAAGACAAAGCGCCATTAAGACGTGGTTATAGCTTTATAACTTAATTTGTAAAATCTTTTATTGATCCTTATTTATATTGATTCATTGAGTAGGAATTTTTTAAGATTGTTTCTGAAACATTTGAAAGTCTGGTTGCTAGTTTTTAAATTGGCTGGGAGAGAATTCCAAATGAAAGGGCCTTGATAAGAAAAAGATTGTTTTGCAACAGTTGTTTTACAATGATGTGTTATGTATTGAGCTTTGTTTCTTGTATTGTATTTGCATGGATTTAAATGCAAATTACAACTAAAAGCAGGAGATTTGTTTCCACCTTGTATTAGTTTGAACATAAGGGACGCAGTTTCCAATTTATATAATTGATTTATTTTTAAAATGTTGCATTGTTTCATAATGTCATTTATGTTGGAACAATAGGGCAATTCAAATATCATTCTCAAGAATTTGTTACAAATTTGCTGAAGCTTTGTAATTAGAGTTGAATTACCAAAACACCAGTTTGAAATGCAATATTGGAGGTGACTGTTAATTAGAGAATGATACAGAAGGAGTAGTGAATCCTTGTTTACAAGTGATTTTATTTTGCACACTACACCATAACAGCTTCTTAGCTTTGAAATCAAGTATTTCATGTGTAGACTCCAGGAAAGATTATTGTGAATGAATACACCCAAAAATTTTAAAGAATTTACCTGATCAATTTGTCTATTTCTTATTGATAAAGAATGTTTACCTCCAACATTTGAGTTTGGAGTACTAAAAAGCATAAATTTAGTTTTTTCAATATTTATTGACAATTTGTTAGAAACCAGCCACCGATCAATTAATTCCATCTCTGATTGCATGAATTGGAACAGAGTTGATGTATTTTTATGGCTAGTCCAAACAGTTGTATCGTCAGCAAACATAACGGCTTTGCTTTTAGTTAAGCAATTGTTAAAATCATTCACATATATAAGAAACAGGAGTGGGCCTAAAATAGACCCTTGCAGAAAACCCATGGTTGATGAATTGATTGTGGATGATAAAACACCAGAACACACAACTTGTTGTTTTCTGTTGAGTAAATAGTTCTTGAACCAGATATATGCTAGTCCTCTTATTCCATAGTGGTCGAGTTTTTTTAGTAGTATTTCAATGCTAATTGTATCAAATGCTTTTGATAAATCCAGGAAAATGGCAAGGCTTTTTTCGTTTTTGTTGAATGAATTGGTGATGCTATTTATGAGAAGCGAAATAGCTTGGGAAGTAGAACATTTTTTTCTGAAACCAAATTGATTTTCGAAAAAAAAATTATGTCTGTTTAAAAAGCTAATTACTCTGCGGTACATTATTTTTTCTAAAATTTTGGAAATATTTGAAAGTAGGCTGATAGGCCTATAGTTATTTATGTCACTAGCATCACCTTTTTTATACAAGGGTATGATCTTGGCAATTTTGAAATCACTAATTACTTTACCAGTAGAAAGAGAAAGGTTAAATATATGTGAAAGTGCCATGATAATATTATCAGGAGAAGATTTCAGTAATTTAAGTGGGATTTCATCAAAACCTGCACTTAGTTTTGGTTTGCTGTTTATAAGTATATTTTTTACTTCCATAGGGCAAGTAGGCCAAACATACATAGTTTCTTGAATTTTGTTTCCAAGGTATTCAGAATAATTATTTTCATACTTAGGGAGTGTACTAGTATATTTATATGCAATAGATGAAAAATGGTCATTGAATAGGTTAGCTAGTTGCTGTGGATCAGTTATTTTGTTGGTATTTGTGTAAAGAGATTTACACTCAGGTATATTTTTCTTCCCCAAAAGGCTATTGAGAGTCCTCCAGGTAGCTTTTATGTCGTTTTTATTAGATTCCAGTTTATTTTTAATGTGTTCTTGTTTTTTTTGTTGAATCTTTCTAAAATAAAGATTGCGAGCTTTTGTAAACTGTCTTTTTGTTTCAAGGGATTTTGTTTGCATGTATTTCTTAAATAATGCTTCTTTGTCGGACAATAATTTTTTGAGCTCATCATCAAACCAGTTATGATTCTTTCTACTGTCTTTGATAACCTGTTTAGGAAAGTATTTGTTAAACAAATTCATATAATCTTTCAAAAGTACCTTGAGGCTTGTATCTGGATCTGTTTCTTTTAATACTAGTGCTGGTGCTAAAACACT
This sequence comes from Diplosoma virens, assembly GCA_963680785.1. NCBI lineage: Eukaryota > Metazoa > Chordata > Ascidiacea > Aplousobranchia > Didemnidae > Diplosoma > Diplosoma virens. The sequence goes on along the minus strand of OY796895.1, from coordinate 16,612,637 downwards.
ACACATAGCCACCTTATCTCTAGTCTACTCAACATCTGAGTACTGCGTGCCAGTCTGGTGTTGCAGTGCACACACTCGCCTCATCAACAGTGTCTTGAATGACGCTTTGTGCATAGTCACTGGATGCCTGTGTCCCACTCCAACGGACCACCTACCTATACTCTCAGGTATCTAGCCAGCTGAGCTTTGCCGAATGGGAGTGACACTCTCTTTAGCTCACTATGGATCTCTGGACCCCGATCATATCTTTTATGGTCTTTTAAGTGGGTCCTCAGATACTTGCCAAGTGAGACTAAGATTCAGATGCCTGTTTGTGCCAGCTGCGCGGAATCTTTTGGAAAACCTTGCCAGACTCAGCATCTGCACTTCTGAATGAACAAATCACAAATGGAAAGCAGAGCATTGTAAAAAAGCTTCCAGGCTTCGTGCTTTTGTGCTTGGGACCGATGCCAGGCCTGTTGGGATGGGCTTACCCTAAGCAACTTGGGTTAAGCTCAACCACCTGCAAACTGGTGTTGGGTTAATCTCAACCACCTGCAAACCGGAGCATTTGTCCATGCACAAATGGGGTCTCACTCCTTCACCAAATCGTGAGTGTGGTGCCTATGAACAAACTGCAGACCATGTTCTAACAGTGTGCCCTACACATCAGGCACCACATGGAGCACAAGGTCTAATGGTTTTGGATGACGAAACCCAATGCTGGCTTAATAACATCACTGCCAGCATCTGATTCAGGCAATACAGCAGCCTGGGTTAGTAAAAGGATAAACCCTTGGCCCCAGTCCTGTTTGTGTCTGACCTGGAGTGGATACCTCTCCAAACAATGACGATGATTGCCATTCCTTACAGCACAAAAACCTTTTTTTGCTTACAGTAGTTCAATTATGATTTTCAATGGAAATAAAACTGCTTCAGAGTTTTTATGTGAAATAGCAGTGATGAGAATGCATAGAATGGCAAGCAAAAACCATAGCAGATTTGTAGTCAAAAGAATCAAAAGCAGAAGTTTGTGAAGAAGAGTTTTGAATATTTGTAGTTTACTCAATATGCCTGGAAAGTACATTAACAATATGCCTGGATAGTAATGAAGAAAAAGCTCATATTCTTGCATGAAGGCAGAAAAAGATGCTGATAAAAGTCATATGTGAGCAGAGTGGAAGAGGGAAAGCAACCATCATGAGGCTCTTGGCAGCAGCCAAAGAGCTTCCAAATAACACTGTTTAGAAGCATAAGGAAGAGAAAGATGTCTCAACTGACTGACACCATTATGGAACAAGAACTCCAAAAAAACCCTTGTTTGACAACCTTGGTTTTGGTTTTAATAAAAGCAAGAATACAAACAAACTTTGCGTTTTCCCAAAAAACTAGGCAGGTCTCAAGTCATTTTGCAGCAGCTGTATGTCAAGCTCAAATCACACAAACATAAAAATTGATAAACAATACTTGAGCAAAGTGTAGGTGGAATACAAGTCTTCAATTAAAAATACTGTGATACTTTAAAAGTTTTATAGACAGGATTTATTTTCAAAGTTAGTTGAAGTTTAGAGTTGATAATGTTTTGTAGTTAATTGATAAACCATCTGGAGTCATGGCCAAAATATGAAATACTAAGATTATAAACATGATCATGACATGCAGAATGAGAATGTAAACACTTTTCATTAAACTTTTTGAATTTCACTTTCATTACTGTAACATTTGCAGCCTACAATAAACTTGCTCACCAAAACTTGGATCATCACAAATAAAAGGTTGGGGAGGCCTGGTGCAAAAAAATTATTTATTTATTTTATCAATCAAACAAGATGAAAAGTACAGAAAGCTCAATTTGCTATTTCAAGCATTGAGCCTAGTGAATAGCAATCATACCTAATAAAACAAGCTCAAATATCTTTTTAAAATATATCATGTTGTAGTTGTTGTCCCTCTTTCAAGGATATCTTAGAGCAGCCATCTCTTAATCCCTCAAAGAAACCAATTTAGATTCTCACTCTCAGACTAACTCTGCTGCTTCAAAGGCTTTTTCCACAGACTAGAGGCATGGTGTTGTGTTGGTACTTGGCTACATTTAACAGGTGATTAGTGTCATGCATATGTCTTAAAGAATAGTGGACGTTGTGGCATGTAGATGTTAAGGTTTACTGTATGTAGGTAACTTTGCTAAAGTGGTGATTTGTTGGCTCTGAGCTGTGCCAGTTTTGTACGTATATGACATGTTAATATTTGTTCTGATGAATAAATGTCATAAGGAGTGGTGCTAGTAACTTTGTTTTTTTTTTTTGAACTGAGGTATTGTGAGGTGATGGGAGTGCGAATGTGCTTGAAGTTTTCTCTAGATTCCTCAGATGCTATGTCTAGTTCTGAGATGATTGTGTTAGTGTGTTGTTGTTATGAAAGGTTGTGCTTTTATGCTCAATTGCATTAAATCATGCAAAAGGGTGTGTTTATGTTTGAGTGAGTTGTTAAGTTAAGCAGCATAAAGGATGTTGGTGTTTGATATGATAGTGCAGTGCTTCTCAACCTTTTTTTGCAGTGACCCAAATGTTAAGCAAAAATAGAGAGCAAAGCTTTGGCAACCCAATCTTTTTTATTTGACTTTATTTGCAAGCAATAAAAACCTCTATTTTTGTCCCAAAAATGAAGTGATCTCAAAAAAAAGGTCTTCACTTTGAATCTGTCTAAGATTTTTTGATTTTCATCTTTAAAAACTAGTAATTTAATTTTTACACAACTATAGTCATTGGCAACCCAATCAAATTTAATGACAACCCACTTTTGGGTCACAATGAAGAGGTTGAGAAGAACTGTGATAGGGCTCCATATGGTGTTTGCATATTCCAATTTGGGGCAAGTGATAGCTTTGAATGTAGAGAAGATTAGTTCCTTTTATTTACCTTGTTTAGTAAAAGTGAGTGCTTTGAGAATAGTAAGCATTGTTTTGCTTTAGTGATGACGTTTATGTGTTCTGAAAATGTCAGTTTTGAGTCAAAAATTATTCCAAGAATTTTTGAGTGTTTTGTTGTGGGTAGTGTTTGATTGTTAAATTTAAGTGATAGAACTGTGCTATATTCAGCTGGGTCTGGTATAAAAAGGGTGGTTGTAGTTTGTCTGTGTTTATATGAGGATTATTGGAGGTGATCCACTTATAGATTTAATAAAGATAAAGTAAAATGAGTTGTTGGGCCTTACAGTGTTTGATGTGAGATGTTGTGATAGTTATGTCACCAATATATATTGTGATTTGTACATCTATTGGGGGAGTGGAATGTCAGAGGTGTAAATGTTGAATAATGTTGGAGACAGAACTCCACCTTGTAATACTCTAGTGTTGATTTGTTAAATTTTTTAGAGTGTGCTGTTGAATTGAGTGCATGCTGGCTATTATTATTAGGTTGTACCATAATTAATGTCCTTTTTTTAAAACTAAATATATTACAAATTTAAAAATTAAAAAAAAATTTTTTTTAAAATATTATTTAAAAATTAAAAACAATTTTTTTTAAAAATATTATTCTCAATGAGGAATAGTGCTCAAAAATCGTTTTTAAAAATTTGTGCAATGTATTTATGATTCAAAAAAACGTAAAAATACTCAAACGAAATTTAATCTTGTGTCTTTCGAGTAAAGTATTGCAAATTTGCACTCTCTTTTCTTTTTGTGCAGAATTGAAGCTATGAGGAATCCATTGGCTTAACTTTTTTGTCATTCCAAGTTTTTTCAGACCTCTAGACACTGTCATTGGTGAGCATTCAAGAGAAGAAGCCAACTCTCTGGTGTTGGTTTTTGGATTCTTCGAGATTCCTGAATCAAGATCTTGAAGACTGAGTCTTCTCTTCCTTCCAGTGCGTTGTTGATCTTCAAGATCAAAATTTCCTTCCTTAAATCTTTTGAGCCATCTTTGGCACGTTTTTTCTGTAATGGTGTCGTTTCCATAAACATCATAGATTTTTTCGTGGCTGCGAACGCAGAAATTTTTCCTTTAGACTGGTGGAAGAAGAAAAGTAGCAGGTGTCGGCAATGAATTTTGGGGAGATTTTTCATTATTATAAATTGTTTAAGTTTGTGGAAAAAAATATTTATGATTTATTTACACATTCTCACACATAAAATTTTAGTAATAAATGTCTAGAAAATTAAAAAAAATTTTTGTAAATTTTTAAATTTGCAATATAATTAGTTTTAAAAGGACACTAATTATGGTACAACCTAACAGTTTTGTCTTCAATATAAGAAATATGACATCACATTTATAATATAATGTACTTCTATTGCCTAATTTTTTGATATAGGTTTGTTTCCTGTATGAGCATAAAATGAAATATTCCTTGTTCCTTCTATTGATTGTTTTGCTTTGCTTAGTGCTTAAATTTAAAAAAAAGAAAAATCAATAAAACAAAGAATATTCCATTCCATGCTCATAATGGAAACGGACTTAACGCTATAGTTATTGTAAAAAAATACTACCCATATAATATACAGGCATACTTAACATCATTAATTAACTAAGAAACTACAGGTATTCTTTAATGTCAAAAAAGTAACAGTACAAGTAAGACAATACATCAATATCTAATAGTAGACTTAAATGCCTATCATTGTTTTGTCGACTTATCAACTGCAATTTTTGGAAAACCAAACATTTATTTATTATTACTTATACTTTACTTAAAAATTTTAGTATGAATTTTGCTATGGAACAACTTTAAAAGTATGTCAAATTCTTTAATGAATGGATAAAAATTAATATAATAGGCAATTAATACAAATATTTCTGTTTAACAATGCAAAAGTGATTTTGATACAGATGAATTTGAATATTTGCATTCTGAATAATCGCATAATTTCCTTTATAGTATAAAGATTAGAAATCCCCAACCAAAGCCAATCATTTGCTAAGAAAACACTTCCATTAATCACATTTCAGTTTATGGCATAATTCGATTCATTGAATAAAATTCAAAGCTATTTATTCAATATACCAAACAGTCCTGCACATCAATGAAAGTAACTGCAGATTGAAAACATATTGTGAGCACACACACACACACAGTGATCTTGCAGCACATTCATGAGTAGACAGGCAGTCAATACAAAACAACACAAAATCAAAGTTTCCTAAACACTACTCCACATTCTTAAAACACTGTCTTCATCCGATTAAAACAACAAGAATTTCAACGTTTCTAACTGATTGAAAACAACATGTGACCCTCATTGTGCAATAACAGCTTATTTAATTGTAAACATACAAGGTGATTTTATTTTAACGTTACATAGTTTGCAATACACAAAGCAGAATTGTATGTTTAAATGAAGCAGGACCAAGTAAGTGAAAAAGATTTATTGCTGTCTGACAAACGCTTTTTTTGTTTAAGCAAATGACATTTTTTTGCTGAGAAAATGACATCCAAAATAGGATGCAAAATATATTAAACAAGCAAAAATCAAAAAATACCTAACATAATTAAACAATAAATGGTATCTGCAAGGTTAATTTGTGTGTTTTTTAACCCTTAAAAGCACGATTGACTACATTCTGTAGTCATCGCATCTTTGCAGTCTGGTTGCTCTTGCTGTGGGGGAGCTATGCTGGTGTACTTCAACTATGATGAAGGGTTTTATGAGTTGTTTCCTGTGTGTAAAAAAAAGTTTGATTGCATTTTTATTTTTTGAGTAATTCAAAAATGTTACGTTGAGGAGCATTTGACTACAAAATGTAGTCATTCTATTTTACTAAAAATAAGACAATATGAAAGTTTATTGCAAAGCAAAATGAAGCACACTGATACAACAAAACACTTCAGTAAGAATGCAATTAAGATTGATTGATCTTTTGTGAAAAAAGCTCTTGCGACTGGAGATTTTTTGACCTAGATATCATTGTCAGCAAGAAAGCGAAAACAATCTGGTAAATCAGGTCACTGCAATTCAGCCATTACTTGCATGCAACTTTTGACAGGATTAGGTTCAGAATGACTTCTTTGTCTGCGAATAAGATCATTGTAGATCAGATAGTTGAACTGAACTTCTAAAATAAACAAGCAAGCACATCTAGCAAGCCATATGCTTTCAGGTAAAGTAATAGTCTGCTGCTGTAGTGTTTTGCATGTCTAGGAAATGGCTGCTAAGACAGTAGGAAGATGTAGAAATTTAGATAGTAAGAGCACAAACTTATAAACTGTTTTGCAATAATGTCTCTAAGATATTTGAGTAATCAGTTATTAACAGGTCTTTGGCACCATGCTGCTTTTTACATGAAAGATTCTGATATTAGTTGCATGCTGGAAGTTTATTTGTATTTAGGAGTTCATGTGCAAATTAATTAATGAAATGAACTTAAAATTTATATCATTAATTTTGCAATAGGATTGTTATATCATTAATTTTGCAATATTATACAAAAAAAAATAGTTGTTTGCTACTATAAATAGATGATTGACATTTTACGATGCTTGTGCTCAGCTTGGCATTGCAGAGGAAAACGTTTATGATGACAGTAATGGCAAAGAAGAAGAGGAAGTGGGCAAGGTAGAAGATGCTTTGCTTAAACTGCAAACGGATGAAAAAGAAAAAACTGCTGTTGATAATGAAGGAGATGTTGAAGTGTTTGTTGAAGGAGAATCTGATAGTTCAGATGATGAGGAAGAACCTGTGGACCAAGAAAGTGATAATGAGCAAGACAATGATTGGGTTGTAAGCCCAAGTGGTATTTCATACACATCACAACCAATACCAACAGGAATACGTCAAAGAAATATTATTACAGAGGCTCCAAAAGCAATTACGCAACCTCAGAGTGAGAAAGAAAGTTTTGAATGTTTGGTCAGTGAAGAAATTTTCCGAACTATCCTTTTTCACACCAATAGAAAGCTACGAGAAATAAAAAGAAATCTCCACCAGGTACGCTATCCAACAAGTATGTTTTCAATGGACGAGCTAAAGGCAAGCATTGCTATCATGTTGAGAGCAGGATGCGATCGAGACAATTTCACAGATCTAAGAGATTTATGGAAATCCAGTGACAGCAGGCCTTTCTACTGCACTATGATGTTATTGAACAGAATCAAACTTTTGCTGCGATGCATTCGTTTTGACAACTGGCATACACGTAAACAAAGAAAGATTAATGACAAGTTTGCTGCTGTTTCAGAAATATGGGAAATTTTTCTTCAAAACACAAGACTCATTTACATTCCTGAAGAATGTATCACTGTGGACAAACAACTTTGTTAGATACCGAGGGAAAATTCCAGGGCAAACGTACATTCCATCCAAACCAAGAAAATATGGTCTGAAGATATTCTGGGCCTGTGAGTCCAACACTGGGTATGGATTGAATGCAATTGCATATGGTGGAAAAGAAGGCAACCGTGTTCATCATAATTTGGCCCAGGATATTGTGCTAAAGTTGTCGAGCCTTGGTACGGTACTGGAAAAGACATCTGCACTGATAATTACTTCACTAATTACACTCTTGCAAACCAGTTATTCCCTCAAAATTTAATGTTACTGCGTACTGTGTGTTGACATTGTAAGGAAGTTCCATTGGTTTTGCGTCAAAAAGACAAACTGTACAGGAGCAAATTTGTTTTTAATCATGGAGATAAGATATGTCTGGTGGCCTCCAAGCCAAACGAAACAAAAACCCAGTGACACTGCTTAGTTCCAGCCACAGTGACCCATCTGTGGACAGCAGTAAATCAAAAAAACTGCAGATGATCTTGGACTATAATGCAAGTAAAGGTAGCATCGATATATTTGACCAAAATCTGGAAGAATTTTTCTGACGCCGGAAAACTGTTTGTTGGCCTCTCCTATTCTTTTTCAATATACTAGATGCTGCTGCAAACAATGCATACATATTAATGCAGAGGAATGGTTACAGAAGTTCTCGGAAAGACTTCCTGAAAAAGCTGACATTGGACTTGGCCACACCCTCCATACAATCTCGACTGTGCAAGTCGAAAGTGCAAAATTCTGTGTGGGAAGCAGCAGCTCAAATGGGCAGATCAACACCTGCTGTAACCAGAGGACTGCAGCATTCCTTGAAGCCAAACTTACCAAAAAGATGCACCGTGTGCAAAAAAAACTCTTGCAGGCAATGCGACTCATGTAAGAAACCCATCTGTCTGCAGCATTGTGTGACTATAAAGGTATGCAAATGCCAAAACTGTTTCAGTGACTAAAAAATGGTTATTTTCGTGCTGCTTTGTTGTATTATTATATGACAAATAAAAATTTTTTGTTTGAAAATTGCCTCAGAGTAAAAAAACCTAAAGTAGATATAGCAGGCAAGCAAATAATACGCAATGGTCACAAAAAAATATAGCTGTAGCAATAAAAGAAACGTTTTTAAACAGTGACTACAAAATGTAGTCAATCGCTCCTTTACGTATGTAAATTTTAGCGTGCTGATAAGGGTTAATAAGTTGAGAAGGTGCATGCACTTGCCCTTTGCTTTATGTCACTCACTTGCTTGTTTTTACTACGTTTGGATAAATGCATAATCTGGTTAACCTTAGTATACCAAGCTCAAGTTTGAAAATATTTAACCAAATTGGGTGCCCAGAAGACCCAATTTTTTTCTAATTATTAACTTTTTGATGTAGTAAAATAGTCAAAGTAGCTTTTAGAGAGAATAAAACAATAATTTAGACAATAATCTTTATTGCAAACTAAAAATGAATTTTATTGCTTCATTAAAAATGAGACTCTGATCTGGGGTCCTTCAAAGAACCCACTTGGTATACTAAGGGTTAATTACATAACAAAACTTGGCAAATTGGCTATGCAATTAACCAGATTCTTTTGTAGTTAGAAATAAAGATTTTAGATATAATCATTGAAACAATTAAGAATATCAGTTATTTATGAAAAACAATAAACTAATACTTATAAACTCAACAACTGTTACTACAGTTTTTCTACACACCAGAAAAAAATCTGGTCTTTTAAGAAGCTGTTTTTTTTTTTGTGCAACTAATAACTGATAACTAATAACTAATGACTGTTTTTGTTGTTGATGAAAATAACTGAGAATTCCCCTACAGTACCAGGGAGGAAGAAAAAAGAAACTATGAGAAAAAAGATCTTTTTAAGCAATAGCAATCACAGAAGGATTCTGGGTTAGTTTCACAAACTAAAATAGCTCACAGTTGCTTTTAAAAAATCAATCTTTAACCTTTTCTCATACCACCTTATACATTTTCTATACCAAAGCATGTGATAAATTTGCTGGGTCCAGCTTTGCACCATTGCATCAGCACAAAACATTTCCTTACATATGTGATAAATCATTGACTGAAGAAATCAAAATCAACACCTTTCACCATTGCAAAGACCATTTACTATTTTTTCAATTAAAAGATGGTTTTTGCAAAATCAAAATAAACTAAAATTTATATATATAATATTGTTGTCAAAATTATTATTACAAATAGAATTTATAGATAGCTCTACACAAAATAAGCTTCAAAAATTGAAACTTAATGGACAATAATGCACTTATTGCCACATAAAAAATTTTTCAACTATCCTTTGACTTTACTTTGTCATTATAACTCAATAATTAATTAATCAATCAAAAAATATTATCGTACGTTATCTAAATTAACTGAGCCTTTTGATCTCCATGTTTGTTGCTTTCCAATCAAATATTAACTAAGTGGACTCTTTATTGCTCGTGACTAAGGCCCACTAGTTTCAATTGTCAATTTTATTTCAAAGCTTTGCTACATTACCAAAATTACACCATAAGTAGACTAGGGAGTAAAGACCAGAGATGAGCAGAGTCACTTTTTTTGGGGTCCGAATCCAGTCTGGCTCCATTGATTTAAACTCCAACTCCAATCCGACTCCAAAAATTTTTTCTAAACCACGATCCGACTCCATGTCAATAAAATTTCATAACAACAAACAAAAAACAAAATCTTGTAACAATAAGTTGGTTGTAACTTACTAATTAATCAGCCAAACAATGATCAAACAAAAAATAATGATCTACCAATGTTTCAAAAGGCATTCCAAAGTCTGATAAACTTTTAAAAAGTATTTTTTCAAGGTTTTCTGCTGTTTTTGCCTCATTAAATTCTTTCACACATATTATTCTTAATTGAAGAAGATTGCTGCTCATAAAATGTATGGTGATAGAATAAAAGTTATATGATCTTAAATCTCTTCATAAATCTGTGGTAATACCCACTAAACTAGATTTTTTAATAGCCTTATTTACTTCCTCTATCAGCTTTTTATTTGAAGATGATGCATTTTTTTCTATGCTTCTTTTAGTAATAATTTGGAAGGAAGTATTGCTTTTGCATCTACAACGCCATGTGTAACTCCAACTTTTATCACTGCATTTGCAAACTGTATTAATCCATCACCTTCCACTGCACTTAATGGTCTTATATCTGATACAACAAATGCAACTGAACTATTTAAGACCGTGTCTTTTATAACTTTTGACAAGCTCATGTCAGATTTACTAAAAATATGCTGTTACTGTTTAGGATATATTTTTGCATTATATTTGCACCATTTTAAGTGATCATTGAAGTGTGCTGTTCCACTAGTCGACTTATTATGTTTTAATGCTTGCTTACAAGTTTTACAAATTATGTATTCAATGCAATCTTTACTTACAATATGATTTAAATATAAAAATTTTTGCCAAACTGTGCTCTTTCCAGATGTGTTAGGTATTTCCAGCAATTTGTTACCTTCAAGAAGTTTGCAAACTTCATTAGAATAAAAATTCGTGTTTTTGTTAAAAGTAATCAAGGCTGCTCAAAATAAATACCCTAGACATATCAAATCTATTTTAATTAAATGTAATAATATTTTATCTTAGATTGAACTTAGCAGCTTAAATTTAACATTGGCAAATATCACACAAGCATACAAGTAAATTTGCACTAGCTTAAACTTAACATTAAAAAAAATCATATAGATAGGTTATGACCATCGGAAAAAAATCTTTGCATTTATGCCATCATTTTGGTAACAAGACAATCTTTATGCAGGCTACAAATACATATACGATAAAAACTAATATAATACCAGCCACCAGTGTATTAGAAAGGGTGATACAGACTCATTTAAAGGAACTCATGTAAAGGTAAGCGTTACGGTTAAGGCATAGTCGCTATATATATAGTCTGGAAGCTCAATAGGAAATCTTGTCGATGTTGTCGTTGACAGCGCCACCTAGTAACGGTGTAACACAAAATAAGTCAGTCAAGTTACATGTTAAAATGAAATGGGCAATTATTAAATTATGCTCGTGAATTGAAAAGAATATTGATAAATGCATATGTATATTTTTGCAGTTTTATGTTTAAATGCATTTTTTTCTTGTTAGTAAGCTAAGTTTTCATGTTTTTGTTACAAAAAAGGAGATAAGGCGGCTTAATTTTTAACATTGTGCAGGAGTATATTTTCCAATATTAAGCTTAGAAATTTGTCAGAATATATGCTAAATATTAAAATAAAAATTTCAATCGTTTTTGAATAAATTTTTGCATTTGAAATAATATTGACATGAGTTTTTAGAATAATTTGTGTTAAAAAAAAATTAGTCCTGAAATTTCATTTAGTTACAAATTATTTATTTCCCTGCTTAATATGTCAGGTTTGCTTAATTTAATTGCTTTTACTTTAGGCTATTGGTTGAAACTGATTGCGATATATAATCTAAATTGTTTAAAATCATGGTTGAAAACAATGATTTAATGGATTTACACCAATTACTTTCCATGGATGTAAGTGAAGTTTTTATTCTAATTGATGAACTTCCATCAAACAGTAATGTAAGTACATCCAATACAGTTACATTATTTCATAAGACAATTCTGTATGTAATTCACATCAAAAATGAAATCAAGAACCAATTTTTTATGCTGATATATCTAAATATACCTTGCAGTTCTAAAACAATTAGGCCTATAAAATAGTTTAGTGATTTTGTATATATATATAGATATATTACAGGAGTGAATTGATCTTCCTTGCAGAGTGCTCAATTACTTTTAATTAACCACCTGATGATTCTATAGGATGAAACAGACTTCTGTGGTGTTATAACAGTAATTGAATAAATTTTATATTACATATATATATATATATATATAAACCAGTAATGTTTCACTTTGCCGGTACAGTGCTCAATAACACATGGTTAGAGCAAGTATATTAAATTTATTTAACACTACACTATATAAGTTAAAAGCACAACAGTCTGTTTCATCTTTAGAATCGTCAGGTGTTTACTTATTCAAATAGAATTAAAAGTAACCACCTGATGATTCTAAGGATGAAACAGACTGTTGTGGTTTTTAAACAGTGATTAAATAAATTTCGTATTAAATTGCTCTGATTTTTTCATTGAGCACTCTGCAAGGAAGATCGATTTACTCTTGCAATATATATAGGCCTGTATGTACGAGTATATATACATATAATTAAATTTCAGACCACAAAATTTATTTTAGCATTAATTATATTTTAGCATAATTAGAGTTTAAATAAATTCTCTAAGTGGCTCTTGTAATTTAATTTATTTACTGCTCAGAGTTTTCATTGAGCTCTTTATTGCCAGTCTTTCCACTTCTACTATATACTCGTATATATTTATATCATCTACTTTATTTATATGTAAAGTTTATTTGGTAGTCATTATGGAAAGTACTTTGCTATGATTATAATGCAAAATAGAGGACATTACCTGCAATCAATAATAATCATGAATGTTGCAAAACTGTTAATTTGCTACTTCCTTTTTTTCTTTATTGGTTGTTACTGTATTTTCAGGAATCAGAGTGTGATCATCAGCCTTTGCCAGATTTTGATATTGCTGAAATTGTGCAAACAGTTATTAATGAAGTGAAGATTTCTAATTCAAATGCCAACTTTAAATTTTTCATGGACCATGTTGTTCCTGATATTGAGTTGTTTATATATAAAACAGGACAAACTAGATTGAAAATGTATGCTACTACTTTGCAAAAGTTTTACACTTCAGGGACGAATCTACAAGAAGCTGACATAAAGCGCATTTTAAAAGCTGTAGTTACCAAAATCCTTTCAAAAATAGATGTTTTGGATGGAAAATTTTCGCAAGAAGTTTTTCTTACTGACACAGACAAGTCCATTGTGTTTTATCTTGCTGGGGCTGTTTGAAGTGGGGAATAACGAAATTTAAAGGTGAAGAAAGAAGCTACTGTCAAAGTCATACTTCCTCAGAATCCTCAGACTTTCCTGAAGTTTATCATTTTCGCTTTCTTACAACCAACAGGGGTTTGATAGTTCCAAATTTAATTTTTTACGATTTGATTTTAGACTGTGAAAAAGAACTGCGAAAACAGCGGTGTCTTCGTAGTGTTGATGTTAGTACTATTGTTAACGCTCTTAAGCAAAAACATTCATTTTTTGCTGGCTTACATCCGGAAAACGCAGCTACTGCTAGCAGTTTGCTGCAGCGCTATATTCGACTGCGATGCCACATTTCCTGTAAGCACAAACTGCAATTTTACCAAATCACAAAAAAATTAAGTTTGGCACAAAAAAACGGAAGTATTCGCCGAGCTTTAAAGCGTAGTTTTCCAAAAAAGTAAAGCGTTATACTCGTTGATTTGTAATTGTTTTTTTTTTCCTATCTTTCAAAAGAGAAAAAAGTTTACTCTAAAAAATTAAATATACCTGTAAAAATAATTGCAACTCAAAAGGTAAACTTTTTAAATTGTCAATTTGCTTCAACAGCCTACTTATACACTATGCTCGCAAAAAGTTAGTCTACTTCTTCAATACTCGTTTGTGTTGTTTTCGTCCATTCATGTTTTGCTACTAAATGAGTAAAAAAAGTTTTTATTCTGAAGTGAGTTTCTTAACTTCAAGCTTCCATTGGCTTTATTAAAAAAACTGCTGTATTTGAAATTTTGCTTCCCCCTGAAAACAGGTCAGCGGACGTCTATGCTAGCAGGCATTTATAGCTGACTAAATGCGCTTGATAATAAGTACTGTAGCTAAATATTAAGTTAAATCTAGCAAAATCATATATGCACGCAATTTCTCTGCTATTGTAAACTATTTGCGGTAGTACTCGTTTGCTTTATTTGTTGTGTCGGGTACCGTAGAGTGCCTATTTACCCGCTTTATCTGCATTAGTTTTTTTATATCGCATAGATTTGTTAAACATCTCGTTTTTGCAGCAATACGAATAAATCCTGATATTTATTTAAACATTTGAGCTATGATACTAAATTCAAGTACAATACAGTTTATTTTTTAATGCACAACTTGCGCAGAAACAGGGCATGCTGAACCTTATTGTAATTAACAAAGTTGTTTAAGCAAAATATAGAAAAATGAGTTTGCAGACAAAAGCGAAAGGTTGTAGCTATTATCCCCCTTAGCATCCAAGAACCAATAAACAACAATTATTCGACATGAACATTAGAGCCAGCAATGTGCGTATGTTTCAATATGTCCAAGTATCTTGAATTGCTCGCAAAGTCTCGAACGGTGGGAGCATCGTGACGTCTTCCTCTTTGGCGCTGATGCCCAAAGTATGATTCTAATGGATCTTGATTAATTCTTCGAGCGAGAACATATTTTGCGCCGGCGTTTAATGAAGATTTGATAATAGCGCTCATAGAGAAGCACGCCACAAGTAGCCCTTCTTCAGTTTTCTGAGTTAGGAACATTTTTTTTCGGTCTACGTTGCCCACAAGAGGTCGATTGTCGACAACTTCTTTCCACTTCCTAAGATACGTGGGAAAATCGTTCTCCAGCCATTGCAAACGTGGATCATTAATGTCAGAATAAGGCTTTCGCATTTCCTTGAAATTTCTGTTTTGAAAACCTAAAAATAAAAAAAAATACAAAACATAGTGCACGCAATAGAATAAGGCAAACAAGCTAAAACTTTTAAACAACCTCAGTTGTTGGAGAGTAAGGCTTCTATTTATTATAAACCCAAACCCAATTGCAAAAGTTTTGCTACGACGTTACATTCAACGTAACAAATCAAACGAAAAACATTAACATAAAATCTAAAAAGTACCAACCTCCGTTCATGCAATCGAACCATTTATCGATAGAAAGGATAAAAGTCGATAAGGCAGGATAACCTTTTTGTTGTAATGCCAAACCTGAAAACAAGTATAATTTAGACAAACTAGAAATATTAAGCACAAATAATGCCGGCTTCAATCATACCTACTGTTTCCGACATTGTTTGCGCAGCAATTGCGACATTCATTTTTTCCCAAGAATTTGGAGTGGCATGCTTCTCTGTGAGCTTATGGTACAACCGTAACTCGCCACGAGAAAGATCCTCCTAAAAATCAATCGAACATTTGATATAAATAAATATTCTTGAAGTGGCTGATAGCTTCTACGAAATACCCGAATAAGATCTTTAAGCGGTTGCATCCAAATATCTCCGTCATTCCACAAGCTTTTGTTAGGATTAATCAAATTGTTGCGACATGACTTTAATGTGTGTGGAGGGTCTGGTAAGAAATAAATGTATCTAGAAAACAAAAAAATCTAAGTACTATGCGTTACGAAGCAACAACAAGCTACGTTGCCTGTCGGGATTCAGCGGATTTTTCATGCGAAAAGGTACATCATCATCTTCATTGCAAAATAGCTTCATTACCGTTCGATTTGCAGAAAGACCATCAACTGTAAAAATGTTATATAAAATGATTTAGCTGATAAATAGTATAAAACCAACAATTACGAATACGTTTAATAGAACAACAACAATTAAACATTTTGCCTAAAATGCAAACGCTACAAAAAAAAAAAAGAAATGGACACTTATGGAATGTAAATTTGCTATACATAATGTAGAAATAAAAAATACTAATAATAAATTCAAGAAACTACAATTAACAACTACATTTATTTAAAACTTACACAGAAGACCCGTGATAATGCATGAAGTCTGAAACGGAATTTCTATGAGTACATCAACAAGCAGATGAAAAAGCTCACTGCAGTTTATGTTTTTGGTGGGGTAAAAAGCAACGACGCCATCTATGTTGCTGTTTGTAATTCCTATTAAATAAACGTGTTTAGTCAGCATTTCAACAAAAGAAACTTGCACCAAACCATGATCACCTCTTAAAAAAAAAGCTATCATATTTGAAGCAATTGCGTCGGATGATTTCGATAAGCTTGTAACAGCTTCATCGTCGAAGTCAACGTAGCCGACAATTTTACCGGAAGCAGAGCAAAACGCTAGCTCTTCTGAAAATCAATCACATTGCACGTAAGATTATGCAAGTTCTTTTAGCGATGTCATATAGTCGTGCTAGTTGCTGCTGTTGTGTATGTAGCCCCAAAGTAATAATGACTAAACAGTAAAACTATTCAAGTAAAAGAAAAAATTGTTGAAAACAAACACAAAATGCAACGGTTACCTTTAATTGCCATTTCGTCAAATGCAAGAACAGCAAGTCGATCACTTTCGAGCGTGCAATGATGAATTGCATTTTTGATTCTTTGAACAACTTCTGTTTGAATGCCTATTTTATCGCCTTCATTGTTGTTTCGCGCTTGTCGCAAAGTTCTTTCAGAAGGAAGAACCAAAATTTCTTGTACCGATTTGTAAGCAGCTGCAGATTTTGCATGGAGTTTTAAACAAAATCTATTTAAAAAATAATATCATTCTTTGTAGCGGGCAATTAATATAGATGAATTGAAGAATTTGGTTTTTTGGCTTTGGCATACAAATACACTTTAAGCCAGGGCAGGACTAATCTTGCTACATACCTTCTGACTTGGAGGCTAAAGCCATGCAGAAACGTTTTTTTAACTTCATAACCGAGAAGCCAAATGTGAGCTAAAAGCTTATAACAAAGGCTAGTCAAAAAATACGCCCGAACTTCCTACTTCAATTTGCAAGGTCAGCACCAGACTTATTGAAATGGGTTTGGGGTTTACCCAGAGCAACTGGGATTAAACTTAATGGCTTGCGATCTGGCGTTGGTCGCTTCTGTTGGTTCATGCACTAATGAAGTCTCCCTCCTTCCCCGAATTGTCATTGTGGCGCTTATGAACAAACCAAAGACCATAAACAAAGTGTCCTACACATCGGGTACCCTGAGTAATAATGCATTAGCCGGGAGAAGGTACTCTGCCATATAACGAAGGACAATATGTGAACAAATACCTTAACAGCAAAAGTAAGAAAACAAGAAAATCTGAAAAAAAAATTCATTTTAAACAGCAAGCTTACCGGATTATTGAAGGTGGATAGCGATAACTACTTTTATTGTCCAATGATTGCAACTCTTTTTGTTTAGACCACCATTCTCGGAGAAAGTCATTCTTTGAAGCAACAGGGTCATCTTTTAAGTTTTCTACTATACAGCATATATTTTCATCCACATCAATACCTTTCTTCAAAAACTCTTCTTCTAATTTGCCAATTCTGTAAATAAAAAAGGTGAAAAAGACCGTAAATATATTTTTATCACGTCTTTTGCAACAGCACTGTGATTAAATGACTAACAAATAAAATGGTTGAGTTGAAGGCTGATTGTTGCCAAAAAAAGCAACAAATGTCCACAAACAGTAGGATCTTCTTTACACTCGAAATGCTACTTTTCAGCCTTCTATTGCAGAGGAACAATTTCAGCAATGGGCTAACAAATATGTTAGCCAGGTCTTCACTGTATAATGCATTATTAGACAACTTAATCAAAAATTATGTTCTGAGTTTATTTGCACCTTTTCAGCCCAAAATTTCTTTTTCTTTGTCTAAACTGTGGTTCTAGGATGTATATGTAAGAGAATATTTACCACAGGTATATAAGGATATGAGGAGAGACAATTTAAAAAGTGATATCTTACAGAATGTATTAAAAACTTCAGGTGGTAGTGCAGCTGGTCACAATTTATTATACACAAGTTAACGTATGATAATAAAAAAAAACCTTTCTTTCTGAGCAGTGATGGTTGCTTTTACTCGTTGAACGCAAGCAGTGGTAATTGGACTATGACTTGGGAGTACTTTATGCTGAATTGGCTGCATCCTCTTATAATTGCGCTTTGCATTATCTACTTGACGCACATGAAGCATCATGCACTGTTGACATACAGAATTACTTTTATCACAGACAATTTGACAATCTTTGCTGAAAAACCTGTTTAAAGTAGAAAATATTACTGATAGTTATAAGCTGTAAAATGGTTTAGAGCAAATCAAAAAAAACTAAATTTGCTGTGCTCCTGAAGTGCTACTAACAAAACTTTTACGTTAGTTTATGCAATACTAACCACACCAGTTTGTTTACTTTCTAAATGCGTTTTCAGTTAAGTAAATTTTTATCCAGCAACACAAGAAAAACATGATATTTCACTGGCACATCTAAAGGTGGATCAATATTGCAATTTAGTGTCAGCTGAAAGCAAGCAAACATTTTGCCTACTTTGCTTCATTCAACTATGCATGTACATACAAGCTAATTAACTTTGCTTATGATGCTCGGCTTCTGCTTGTTTTTTAAGCTTGAATATTTTTGGGTGAGAAAAAACTGCTAGGTTTGAAATTACAAAACAAGTTCAATACATCATAAAAAATTTAAAATGTTTAGTAGGCTATTAAACACAGAAATTACAGTTGCTAGATGAAATAATTTAAAGTTTGGAGTACAAATATAAATGCAGACAAACTTTGAACTTCTATCATTGCAGGGGTAAGAAATGCAGCCATTCAAACATATCCATTGAGATTGATTAGGAACACTTGTATAGCCTTTGCAGATCAACTGTTGCTTTAAAAACTCCAACATCTCACATAAACTAAAATTTTCAAATGACAGTTGTTTGGTAATTTCTGCTGCACATCTACCATGAAATGAAGTAGAAAAATCCAAGCCAGAACTATCAACTGAATTGTCTTTAATTAGCAAACTTACATCTGCTATATGGTGATGATCTATGTTACTGTAATATGTAAAATGAACAAAGTCATTTGCAACAAAAATTCGCCACTTAGACAATTTCATTTGGGAAAATTGCTGAGAAATATCATTGAGTGATGTTGGTTGTTGAGCAAAAGATTTTGAGTAATTAGCTAAACATGGCTGGGAATGTCTAATGATACTCCTTCGTTCTTGAGGAATTTTGCTAGGATGTGATTTTACGGGCAAATTTTGTGATGGCAAAACTCCCAACTTTAAGCACTTTTTAGTGGCTGTTTGTAGAATATCTTTTTCTTTAAAGTGTTTATTGCAAATAAAAACTTTTCCATCAAATAATCTTTGTTTGAAAACTTTGTCATTTCTATAGGATAAAATGACCTAAATGAGATAATAATGTTACATAAACTTTGTACTTGCAAATCTGACACATATAACTGATAATATACAGTTTTAAAAATAATCATAAAAGATAAATAATATTATGTAAATGAAAGAAATATAGCCTTAAAACACAACATCATTCAATATCACTACTGGATGGTTTATCACATGAAAACTAAAGACTAAAGCTCTTACTTTAAAATTTTTCTAATAAAAGTTTTAAGTTAAAAATGTGAGTTATGTTACATCAGTCATATGGGGTTTGATTAAGAAATAAAATATTAGGTTTAAAAAATTAGAAAAACTGCTGTTTGTAAACAAATACAACCAAGAAAACAAGATACATTTTAATAAAAAAAATGCATAGTCATGCAGTTTGTTTTTGTTGTGTAGGACTAATTATGCTATTTAAACAAATTAAAGTAAACATTTTGCAAAAAGTTAAAAGTTTGGCAATTGTAATTATAAACTGTAGAAATATAGTTGGCCAGCACTTCAAACATGCAAAAATAACTAGCAAAACTAGTTTTATTTACCTGATGAAAATCTTGAGCCCATTGGTCAGTAACTACCCCAGTACGTTTCTGTGCACCAGTTGGAACTTTAAATAAAGAATATCCTTTGGTTGTTGAACTGTTACATTGCGGCAAACAACAATACTTGCCTCCTCTTCCTGAAAGTTTTGACATAACAGCTTCAATTATTAATTAATATATTATAATACCAAATATCAAGGATAAACTGCAAACAAAATCCAAAACCATAAAATATTTTCAGTACTACAACTACTCCAAAATAAATTAAAGTAATAAAAATAATATATAGTATTTCCAAGTTGTCAATTGCACACATAAGATATAACAAAGAATGGCTTTAAGTATAAAAATATATAGTTTTCACTTTTCTATGAACTTTGTGTCTGACTCAAATAAATAAATAAAAATAAAATAGCAGTTAATGAGTAGTGACAATGGCATCTACTGCACCTATCAAAGTATCCTAAGTCATATTTAATTAGTAAACAGCAATATTTTATAGTTATAACACCTATGAAATATTCTCCATTTTTAAAAGACTAGCAGTTTAAAAAAAGTACAGTAAACATCTTGACTCTGATTAAAAATAATAACTTCTGTGCGTTACCGTGCATGTTCTTCTTCTGTTAATCACCAAACAACATAAAATATTACTTTAATTTTTTTTATCTGCAATATTTTTGACTTTAGAATACTAGTATTGTAAGCAGTACCATAGTTGTCTATGGTTATTTTAATTATGTTTTAATGCTAATTTGAAATCGTGTTACACCGTTACTAGATGGCGCTGTCAACGACAACATTAATTCAGGAGCTTCCAGACTATATATATAGCGACTATGGTTAAGGTTAGGTTAAGCCGGGATTTGCTTGAACAATAGCGATTATTTTACTTGTCAATTATTTTAAATAATAAATAAGAACTAGCCGCAAGTGTCGGGTATGAGCAATAAACTCAAAATAAATGCCAGGAATAAAACATTTTGAAGATCAAAAAAATATTTTCTATATTTCTTCTAATATTTAAAATTAATTGATTTTTAAAAGATAGACTCCGACTCCAGTCTGACTCCATTACAAATTAGCAAAAACCGACTCCAGCTCCAGTCCGACTCCGACAAAATATGCCATACTCCGGCTCCAGTCCGACTCCGACTCCAGTTCATGCTCATCTCTGGTAGGGAGACTAGCCCAAATAATGTCATGTTTCCATATCGGAAACACAAGTCACGCAATAACGATAAATAATAACGCCAAGTAATAACCTCTATGGTATTTTCCTTCATTATAATTTTTTTTTACAAAAGTTAGAATCCATTTCTGTTCTTTCGTGCAGATTATGTATAAGTGTAAAAACTAATTACCAAAATTAACTCATGCAGCGCCTAGGCAATAACGCGAATTTAACCAAGTAACCAACGATTCGACCCAAACCTGCAAGGTCCATCTAAAAGCTCCGTCAAAATTTACAAGAAAATAGTTTTAGGTTTTAAGACGAGTTTATATGTATGGTTTACAGCCGTTTACAGTACTTTTTTCTTTCAGCGTGATCTTGGTTTGTTTTATTGATTTGAGTGTCAATAAAAAAACCAAACATTGCACTGAAAGAAAAAAGTACTTATGATAAGCAGCAAGACGCGAGAAGGAAATTGAAAAAACAGGAAAAATTATAAAAAGTCACAAATAAAGTAACACCTGTAATATCTTTGTAATCGTTGTCTTATTCTATTCCAGTAGCTACTGTATTACAGGTATCTCAGTATCTAGAAATACTCGATTGTTTTTATGATATAGGTTTTTATTGTACTTGATAGTTTGTTTGTACTTTAATACTTCATCGATACTTGTCAGCTTGTTTGATGACAAAAAAATAAAAACACGGTTAAAAAAATTCAACCGGCACGTTGTAGCGGAAAATTGCAAAAAAAAAATGCTTAAGCAGCTTAAGCGTTCTTCTTTATATTCCAAACAATAGTCGCTTGATTAGTTTAAACAAGCAGAAACATTTTTCCAAACAGATTACTCAAAAAATGTTGGAAGAAAAAATTATAGAAAGTATGAGAGGAAACGTTTGTTTTAATTGTGTGACCAAAATGAAAAAAAATTCTGAAACCAAAACAACTCTTCCATCCAGCAGCGTGACAGCAACACTAACAAATGTTTATTCTGAAGATGTGTTGCTTAGGTTTGTCATTAAATGGTGAATGTTCTTCTACGTCTGCAATAGATATTTTAAAAACCTCTTCAAATAAACTGGATGATTGGAACGGTACAAGTCTTATTTCTTTCATGGAATTGGATATTGCAAATTTATCAAAATGTAAATCGTGCTCTAGCATAAAAAATGTGTTGACTCATTTTCCGATTTGTTGGCTGGAAGAACGACCAAAACCAATAGCAGACTTTTTTTCATATCTATGTGGAATGAACGCCAAAGATAAGCATGGCCCGTATTATACAGTATATCAAAAAGTATTAAACAAGTTTATTGTACCAGACACTCCAAATTAGTATTGCCGCTTCGCCATAATTTAGTATCCTATTTATTATCTGGCATCTGGCAGTAAACAGTTATTAAAACTTAATGAAAAAAGTCTGTCCGGCTGGATCGTACACAACTACACATTTGTTCAGAATTAGTTAAATAACAATGCCAAAAAAGAAATTTCTTTTTTTTCTGGTACTGTGAGGGGTTGTAGTTGACAACGAGCAGGTAATAGGTAAACGCTATTTAGTTAGCTCAGACAACCCTTCGGTTTTATTAAGTGTTGTTACGAGTCATGCGTATTTAGAGATCGATAAAAATGTAGGGGTGCAAAACTCTGATGAATATTCTCAAAAACATTGTCTGCTAAATAATGATGGTGACTTGATATAAAAAACTGGAGAGTTTTCCGCAATTTAGGGATTCACACAATCGATTTATTCAAATTAGATTGAACTGTATAAAAGATCGTCAAATTTTAATTAATCCAAATTGCCAACAATACATCTCTAATTATATTGAAAGGTACACTAAGAATTTGAAGGAAGAATTACCCGAAAAAGTTTGTTGCGTATGTGGAGTAGCAAACGATTATAAATACAGGAGTTGCACAAATTGCAAAGAAAACTTAGAAAAAAAATCTTTCAATATTGAAAGCTTATTGGCAGATGCGCACAACGAGCCCTATAAACATTTTTGCGTTCCTTTTCCAAAAATAATGTTACAATTAAAGTTGGGGAACCGGATTCAGTTATTCCAAATAGTTTTGCTAATATATGCCTGATTTTGCGAAATTTAGAAAAAAGAGCAGGTATTACTAAATACGATTCGACAAAATTACAAAAATTATCTTTTCAGAAAACGATGGAAAAATTTACACAATTTTGACTAAACTGTGTATTAATGTGCACGCATTAAATTAATACGCAAACGTATCAATGTGCATACTTTGTAAGGAGTCCTTTTATGGCAAAGACAGCTTTGAAAATCACTCTTGTTTTTTTTGCAAAATGCTGAGTTTTGAGTTTGAATTTGATTTAATTGTACCTTTACCGGGCTTGTTACATATCGAAATAAATGCAGCAAAGTCATTTCTTTCCTTAAACTGAATTATTTTTATAGAAAATATTTTAAAAGAACTTGAAATTACAAGTGAGATTGCGTTAAGATATACTGGGAAAGGAAGTGATCATCATAAATTGTGGCAAATTTTTGAAATTATTTACGTTGCTTCATCGGATAAACTACTTTTACCGTTTGTAAGGAATTGCATTGAGAACAAAGCTACTCCGACCTCAGAAAACTATTGGGATTATTGTGACAGTATTAAAAATGAGACATACATTTATTTTCAGCAAATGGCATTCACATATTTGCACAGTCCAGGGATACCTAAACAACAGGGATGCGAAACTTGAAAAAATGAGTGCGCACAGTAGGGCTATTTGATTTTTTGCTTTAAACCTGCAACTTGGAGTTCTACAACGTAAACAATATTTTTCCAACTAAGTATAGAGATTAATCATATTGTAACTTGTGGTATCACATCTAAAGCGTACCGTATAGTTTATTCTTGGCGATTTTTTGAAAAACCAATACAAACCGTATTAAAAGCAAATTAACTGCAAATTTACACAACATGAAAATAAAAAATTTAAATAAACTACAAGTTCTGCATTTATACAACAATATAAACGTTAGCAAAAAAGGAACAACTATGAAACAGTTGACAACAATCACAAAAAATACATAGCCTACTTAAAAGTAAATATTTTTTATGAATTTTAGGTTTGTGCGTATTTACTAATAAGTTTTCGGATTTTTGAACCATTGGTTTAAGGTTCTCACGTTTAGAAGCATTTAAAAGATATGAACGAACTTAACTAGCGTATCCAGCCATTCCGATATTCAGTGTGGGTCTGCTAATCGGCAAACGTCCTTTTCAGGACGGGGCAATGCTAGGATAAAACTGCCCTTTTCAGGGCACATTGCCAACAAGTTCCGAAGACTCACTATTCTTCAGCTGAACATCGAAGGCTTCACTGCAAGCAAGATGAACGTTCTTCATCACCCCGCTATGCAGTCTGAGGCACTCGTCATCCTACTGCAGGAGATCCACTGCACTGATGCAGAAAAGTTGGTACTTCCAAACTACCAACTAGCTGGGTCTTCTTTAAGCAGGAAGCATGGCCTTGCCACGTTTGTCCACGAGCGACTGAGATACACGCTTTTGGACCAATCTCCACCAATATCGGAGATCGAGTGGTTGTGTATGGACGTTGATGGCTATAAAATAGTCAACGTCTACAAACCACCACCAACGCGATTGCGAACCCTGGATCTCCCAATGTTTCCCCACCCCTGTTTTTACGCTGGCGATTTTAACTGTGGTCATGCTGACTGGGGTACGACGACAACAGTCCGGACGGTGAGTGCTTGGCTGGATGGGCAAGTATTAATTGTCTTGCCCTCCTATATAATGCCAAGGACGCTGCCAGTTTTTATTCCGGCCGCTGGAACACTGGCACCAATCCGGATCTAGCTTTCGCTAGCATAGGTCCAAAAAGTCGCTTACCGGATAGACGTGTCCTTGACAAGTTCCCCAGGTCACAACATCGACCTTTGCTTATTACACCACCAAGGTTTGCTATGGCAGTGCCAAGCATGCCTGTTAAGCGATGGAACTTCTGCAAGGACAAATGGAGTCACTACATTGCTTTGACGAATAAATTCGCAGAGACTTTGTTGCCGCCTGATTGACTTGATGTGAATGCGGCTTACCAGGACTTCTGTAACACCATTAAGAAAGCAGCCAAAAAGACTATCCCACGCGGGTATCGAAATAACTATATTCCGTGTTGGGATGCAGAGTGTGAATCCCTCTATAAAACTTTCCTGCAGTCTCCTCAGGGAGACGACTCAAGTTTGGTTGCTACAGCTCTGCTTGCCAAGCTTGACAGAAAGCGTAGGGATCGATGGTCCGAGGCAGTTCGGAGTATCGACTTTTCACACTCTAGTCGAAAAGCGTGGAGTATTTTGAACAACCTTACTGGTAGGTCACGACACTCTCCTCATCAATGTCCCGTTTCAGCCGATGCTATTGCATCTCAGCTCGTTAGAAATAGAAAATACGAGGCTGTTGACCGCAAGTCATCTCAACTTGTCTTTCAAGAAGTGTCTGACCTTTGGAGGGCCATAACACCAGACGCAGTAAATATCTCTGACAGTTTTTCACAGAGAGAAATTTGCTGCTGCCCTTCAACATTTAAAACCAGGTAAAGCTCCGGGACCTGATTCCATCTGCCCCGAGCTTATACTTCATGCTGGAGCTGCTTTGAAGTCCTGGTTACGTGACTTCCTTTTTTCCTGTTTTGCGCCGACTCAAAATTCCCAAGATCTGGAGAAAAGCGCTTGTGGTCGCGATTCCAAAACCAGGAAAGCCCGTGGGGGACCCAAAGAGTTATCGACCGATATCTCTGCTCTGTGTCCCCTACAAGATTCTCGAGAGGCTTATCTACGCCCGCGTTGAACCATTAATCGATCCACTGCATAAAGAGCAGGCTGGGTTCCGACGCGGGATGTCACCGTAGATCAAGTTGTTCTACTAACCCAGAACATTGAGGATTCTTTTGAGGCTAAAAAGAAGGCCGGTGCCGTATTTATCAATCTGACATCTGCCTATGACACTGTCTGGCACCGTGGCCTTACCTGCAAGCTGCTGAGACTACTTTCGGATAAGCACATGGTCAAAATGATCATGGAGCTTGTCCGAAATCGAAGTTTCACCCTTACCACAGGTGACAGCAAGCAAAGCAGGCTACGCCGTCTCAAAAACGGCGTTCCTCAGGGATCGGCTTGGCTCCCCTCTTATTTAACATCTATACGTACGATGTTCCTTCCATGATTTCCAGAAAGTTTGCTTATGCTGATGATCTAGCATTGTTGCACTCTTCTGGAAACTGGAAGGACTTGGAGGGGACTCTAAGTCAAGACATGTCCACACTGTCAGCGTATCTCCAGACTTGGAGGTTGAACCTCAGTCACACTAAGACGGTGACGGCAGCCTTTCACTTAAATAACCAAGAGGCCAAACGTGAGCTAAAGGTCTACAACAACGGTAGACTTTTACCGTTCTGTCCAACCCCTACTTACCTTGGGGTAAAACTGGACAGATCGCTCACGTTTCGTCACCATTTAGTGGCATTGCGCAAAAAACTATCCTCGCGCGTCACACTGCTGAGGTGACTCGTGGGCTCGGGATGGGGTGCTGGTGCTAAAACATTACGCATAGCCACCTTGTCTCTAGTCTATTCAACAGCTGAGTACTGTGCGCCAGTCTGGTGTCGCAGTGCTCACACTCGCCTCATTGACAGTGTCTTGAACGACGCCTTGCGCATAGTTACTGGATGCCTGCGTCCCACTCCAACGGACCACCTACCTGTACTCTCAGGCATCCAGCCAGCTGAGCTTCGCCGAATGGGAGCGACACTCTCCTTGGCTTACCGTGGATCTCTGGACCCCGATCATATCTTTTATGGTCTTTTAAGTGGGTCCTCAGATACTGGCCAAATGAGACTAAGATCCAGACGCCCGTTTGTGCCAGGTGCGCGGAATCTTTTGGACAACCTTGCCAGACTTGGCATCCGCGCCTCTGAATGGACAAATCACAAATGGAACGCGGAGTACTGTGAAAAAGCTTCCAGGCTCCGTGCTTTTGTGCCCGAGACTGGTGCCAGGCCTGTTGGGATGGGCTTACCCCGAGCAGCTTGGGTTAAGCTCAACCGCCTGCGGACTGATGTTAGGCGATTCCATTCGTCCATGCACAAATGGGGTCTCGCTCCTTCACCGAATTGCGAGTGCAGCGCCTCTGAGAAAACCGCAGACCATGTACTAACAGCGTGCCCTATACATCGGGCACCACATGGAGCACGAGGTTTGACGGTTTTGGATGACGAAACTCGATGCTGGCTTAATGACATCACTGCCAGCATCTGATCCAGGCAGTGCAGCAGTCTGGGGTAGTAAAAGGATAAACCCTCGGCCCCAGTCCTGTTTGTGTCTGGCCTGGAGTGGATGCCCTTCAAACGATGATGACGACGTCGACGAACGAACTCAACTCATAACGAAAAACAACTAACAATATAGCCTATAAATTCGGTAAAAACGCTTACATTTAAAAACATGCAAAACCAACTAATAAAAAATAAAACAAAATGTTACATCTTTTATTTTATGCTTATGATTTTTTTGCGTAGGGCAGCGAAATGGTTTTTCTTTTACACTGCATTTGTTTAATATGATGTTGAAACAACAAGTATGGCCCCTGTAATAACAATTGTCTTGATCACATGCAATCCAATAGTAAACTGCTTTTTACATTTTTTTCCAAAAAATTATTAGGCCTTTTGTTTAAATCGCTTATTATCTAGGGCCAATACTATTTTCTTAAACAATACTTATCTGCTTATAATTTACAACTGCAAAAAATACTTTCTAAAATTACGTTTTCTTAATTGGGGGATCGCCACTGCCTAAACTGCTAAATTAACGATAGCCCTAATTGAAGATTTTTTTTAAACAAGTAAATGCTTATTTTATATTTTTTAAACTTTATTTGTAAATCGTATTTTCTACAAACTCTGCTCAGTCCTTAACTTTTGATAATCAAAATTTTGAAAAACAATTACGGTATATGAACAGAAAGAAAAAAAATCTTGTTTTACGAAAATT
The DNA here is from genome assembly GCA_963680785.1 of Diplosoma virens. Lineage (NCBI taxonomy): Eukaryota > Metazoa > Chordata > Ascidiacea > Aplousobranchia > Didemnidae > Diplosoma > Diplosoma virens. The sequence goes on along the minus strand of OY796895.1, from coordinate 16,584,566 downwards.
AAATTAATTGTCACTATTCAGTAAAATGACCCAAATCTTCTCATCCAAAAATCATGCCACATGAAGGTTATACGAAAGTTACTTTTTTTCACAAAGCTTTTTTGGATCTTGGCTATGCTGATCTACGACTAAAAATCGGGTTTCATTCACCTTTCACCGTTACTAACCCCACAGGATTTAGGGACTCCCCAAAATTTAAAAGTTTATAAAGTAAGTACGGCGAATAGTGAACGAGAACATAAAGTTTTGCTTCTAAAAGAACAATAAAAATAATCTCTAGCGGAAGAAAGTTAGAGTTATACAATAGTTATACGGTAGTTATTATTGTTGAGTTTACGGTTACGGTAACGGTAGTTATTATTGTTGAGTTTACGGTTACGGTAACGGTAGTTATTATTGTTGAGTTTACGGTTACGGTAACGTTAATTCGGTTGTTCAGAAATCTTTTAATGAGTTTTAAACCTATAAATCACAGTAAAGTCAAAAATTTACATTTAATAGTTTATCAAATTTTTACCTATCAAATTTTACTTACAAAAAACTCGGTGCTTAATATTTTTGTAATTTTTGAGCAGTTATTCCTAAAAACTTAAAATGTTTAATTTTAGAATCTATACTAGCGCAGAGTTGCCAGCTTAAGTTTTTAAAAAGGGCCAAACAGACTGTTAAAAAAAGGTAAGTAGCCTATAACAAAAAAAAGCCAAATTGTTTTTTTTCTATTAGCGTTCTAAATTTAAGGTAAAGACTAAAAAAAGGGTCATATCACATTTAATTACTGTCCAAAAACTATATTTTTTGTCCCAGATTTAAATTGAAGACTAAAAAAAAGTCATTATACTTTTAATCATTATTTAAAATCTCAAATTTTCAACCGAAATTTAAGGTGAAGGCGATTAATTTGGCCAGTCATAATATGTTTGCTTTTTGAGCCAGTTAACGAGGATTGTTGATGTCTTCGGATGTTAAAGCAACTTTGATATCTTCAGAAAGAGGTTGAAGAAAAATGTAGTTGAAAAGAAAACATGGTTGGTGTTTGCCTATGACAGCGAGCATGTCATCTATCCAAGCTGTCGGTTTTCTATCCCCTAAATCAGGAAGACTTAGCAGTCGGGTGGTATGTTCTTGCTGGGAAGGAACAAATGTACTAAGTAATCGTTTCTTAATACTGCCATACATATCTTCTTCAAGGGGGTTTTCTAAAAAATCAATAAGACAACTGGCAGTAAGCAGCAACAACATAAAAGTATTTTAATAGCATCTGCAGTAATATTCCTTAAAGTAAATTGTGCTTCAGCTTGTTGAAACCATATTTGTGATTGAGAAATCCAAAAGGGAGGAAGTTTAAGCGCAACAGTATTTTCGTTTGCCATTTCTCAAAATATCCGATTTTGAGGGTCGGATTCACCAATTAACTATCTAACTAACTGCAAACAGAGTTGTGAACAAGAAAACACAACTGCTTGCTAGTTTTCAGTTTTATCACTAAAAATGCTTATCGAGAACAAGTAATCGAATAGCGAGTAATCAGTGCGACAAAAACAACGTTGCTACAATGTACAAGTTGTTATAGAAAAATTTTAGTTAAAAATTCTAGAAATTCATTTACATTAGCTAGTTTAAAAAAGCAATTGTTACATAAATTTTATTCTCTTTTTTTTATGAGGAGCGTGGCTGAGTAGCCTAAGTATTAAATTCGTGTTGATTGCATACGTAATCCATACAGTTGCGGTTCAAAACCTCTTGGGTGATTTTGTTGTGTCTTTAAAAAAAACACTTTATGGCTTTTTCGTTTGCTTTGCGACCTTAGCAAGCAGGTCTAAATTTTTGTCATACCCCTAAATAAAACTAAAAAAATTACCAGATAGCTCTTGGCATCTTCAAAACCAGGTGCTTGACGGTTACCCTAAGACGCCTCCGACATTTATGATAATAATGGTCTCCTTGCAAAACACAAAACACCCTTGACGAAACTTTTTCCTCTTTAGAGTCTCAGCAATAAGCAACAATGAATACCAATATCATTTCAAAAAACTAAAATTTTAACCTAACAGCGATATTTTGGGATCTCCGACGTCTCCAAGGTTTTTCTGCAAATCATTACGGTTGTTACTCCAAAAAGGAGATTTTGTACGTTTAATGATTTTCACCAAAGTTTATAAAAAAAAAGACCTTGTGCAGCAGAATTCCCAGTCTACGTTTTTCCACTTAGACCTGTTTTTTTTGTCCCATCTGGTTTTTCAGGTTTTGTTTTTGAAAATCCCTTAAAATTTGGGATAAATAATTGTTTATTATCAACTCCTATCCCTCTTCGCATCTATATTGGCTTATAAATGATACGAAAAGGGTCTCATTTTTTGTAGTATCCATATTTTTTTAGAAATTTAATGTAAATAAATATTTAATAGTTTTGTAAGAAATAGTTTTGTCAGCAAAAAAGCACTCATGATATCTAAGTAGTGAAGGTCTTATAAAAAGGGGACCCGGTGCAAGAAAAAAAGGGGCCAAGTTTTTTTCGTTCAAAATAAAGTGACCTCTAAAAAAAGGTCATCACTTTCAATCAATGTCCAAAATTTTTATTCTCGTCCCAGTACATTATCCCTACTTCCTCCTAAAGCTAAGGTGCAGAGAGGGGGCCACCTTCATAGTGCTATAAAAAAATAGAGCAATATTTTACATAAGGCCCGTTTCCACTACGAGCCTGGAAAAGAGCATTCTTTGTTTCTTTTATTGATCTTCGATTGAAGCGAGCGGTTAAAATTGAAGCGAGCGCAAAAAAAAATCCATAAAACAAACAAAAAATGCTCTTTTTCACGCTCGTAGTAGAAACAGGCCTTTAGGGGACCACTTTTGACGTTTTTTTAGGGGGCCCGGTGCAGCCGCTTCTTTTGCTCCGTACTAAAGCCATCACTGTATGTAGGACAAAAATGGTAAGGCGCTCTGAACACATGGATTAAAAAGTGTTGTTTGTAACGTTTCTCTAATATATTCTCGACTTTCTGCCTTTTTCACATGTAATAGTTTTGTATAATTTTTTTGTAAAATATTGCGATTTGCCATAATAAACAAACTCGTTTCAAATTTAATATATTTTTTGGAAAAAATATAACATCTGGATTTTTAAAATCCATCGCTGGGAGTTTTGTTGTGCTGTGAAGATTGGTCTGCTAAGATGAAACTTTTGATTTTATCGGCTCACTGAACTTAATTCAACATTGAACTTAATCAGCGAGGAGATTTGTTTTTAGTTATCATTTTTATTTACTGTTTTCACGCTATGCATTACAATTTATTTTTGAAGTATCATGAGTAAAAACAATACATTGCCTAGCTTTCCTTCAATGCATTCAGGAGACCAAGCCAACTTTTCTGAGGCCAATGATTGGGAACACGAAAAGGATGATATTAACAAAGCCTTAAATGTTTTATTTTTGGAAAATCTTGAAGAAGCTACCAAATTTAGCTATGCCGGTCTTTGTGCTGGAGTATTGCAAGATCTTTATTCTTATGACAGGTAAGGGGTCGCTTCAAAAAGTCACAGTAAGCGATTTTTGTCGGTAAAACTAACCCGGAATCCCCCTTTCAGCACCAGAGTGGAATAAAGAAAAAACCAAGAGAAAAGGAATCTCTCGAAAAGCGATAGTAGCCACTGGGTATCTGGGTTTGTTTCACAAACAAAAATCGCTTATGGTGACTTTTTGAAGAGACCCACCCATAAACCATGTTGTATTATAGTTAAAAGAACAAACTATGAAACTAAAATGGTTGAATTACCCCTGATATATGGTAGAAAATTATTGTTTTGTGGATCTTTTAGAAGCAATAAAAAGATATTAATAAATTTTAAGCAGCTTTAGTTGTTCTTTTTTATTGGTTAGAAAGTTAATTTTAAATTGATTAGTAATTGTCCAACATAAAAATCTTTATCAATTGTAAAGTTTTCCAGTTTTTGACTCCATCTCACCAAAATGAACACTTTTGTAACAGTCTGGTGTAATTCTGGGTCTTTTCAAAAAGTCACCATAAGGAATTTTGGTAAAACTAACCTAGAATTTCACTTGCAACACCAGAGGGAATAAAAAATAAACCAAGAAAAGGATTTTTTCAAGAAGTGAGATTAACCACAGGAGGATTCTGGGTTCATTTCATTAACAAAAATTGTTTACAGTGATTTGTTGAAAAGACACCATTTGTTTTGGGTCATCGATCAATTATATTTACATACTATTATATACTATTAAAGTGATTTTAATTTTTGCTATAAATCACACTATAAAAACAAAAATTTTATCAGAACCAACAGACTTTGGGTCTTTTCAAGAAGTCACCATAAGTGATTTTCCTTCATGAAACTAACCTGAATTCCCCTGTGGTTATTTTCACTTCTTGAAAAGACCCTTTTCCTCTTGGTTTCTTTTTATTTCCATCCTGGTACTGTAAGGGGGGATTCCAGGTTAGTTTCACCAAAAAAATCACTTATGGTAATTTTTTAAAGAAACCTCAGACTCTTATTTTTTAAAAGTGTCATCAGAGTATCATAAGACCACTAAATTAAATGTAGAGATTCAGCATACAAATTAAAAGTTAAAAATTAAAACTGATAATTTAAGATTGTAATGCATTTAATTTAATGTTCTGTATTTTGATACCTTAATAATAATAATAATAATAATAATGTAAATTATACTGCTTGACATATACTGAGATCACATAGGAACCTCAGCTGCTCTAAGCAGTTGCAAAGATATAATGACGTTAAACTCTAAACTTTAAAGATAGTACAGGTACATTACTACTAAAACAAAATACAATTATCAAGGACAAAACACTATGTGCCGCATTTTTAACAGCTTGTTAAGCTAGAATTGAAAATCATCAAACTATATACAAAATACATTTAAACGTCAAAAGCAAGTTTGAACAAATTGGTTTTAAGTTGTTTAAATGTTTCAAAATTTTCTTCCATACAAATTGTATAAGGTAACTTATTCCAAGTAGTGCAAATTTTTTGGAGAATACATATGCGTGGTTGATTTCTGCAAAAGAATTTAGTTTCAAGCATAAGTTTATCGCGACTGCATCCAACCCGTAAATTCAAAGAAGTTGTTGGAGAGAATGATTGAAACATATCAGTTAAATAAGTAAAGGCTCTTCTATGAAGTAATTTATAGCAATAAGACACAGTTTAAAAGCAATACGATATTGAACAGGTAGAAAATATAAGTGAATAAGATAAGGTGTAACATGGTCATTCCATTTCAAATCAAAAATAAAATGTACAGCATCATTCAGAGTTTTTAAAAAAGGTTTTAAATCTTTATTATATGCATTTGCTAATAACACATTACAGTAATCTATCTGGCTTAAAATATGATTACAAACTAACATAATTGGTATTTATAAGGCAAGCATTTTTTAATATGTCTTATATTTCTAAGATGATAAGCACAAATTTGACATTTTTTGGAAATGAAAGACACCATAGACATATTGTTTGAAAGGATCACTTTTAATACTTTAACGAAATTACATTCACCAAGCATTTCACTTTCAAATTTTATGTTTATGGAATCAACTAGAGCAATGGATATTTTAGTTGTGGGATGGAATACAATAACTTCAGTTTTATTTTGATTTATTTTAAGATAGTTTTGACACATCCAATTATTGATTTCAGACAGACAATTTTCAATTTTTATTTTTTTTGACAAACATTTTCAGAAGTAAAGCTTGTGTATATTTGTGTATCATCAGCATACATCTGTACTGACAAATCATGTTTAGCAGCAATTTTTTCAAGATCTTTTGTATAAAGGATATAGAAAAGCAGCCCAAGAATTGACCCTTGGAGCACTCCATAGAGAAGGCATTCATTCTGTCCACAGGTGCCATTTACACTCACAGAAAAGGTTCTATTTTTTAAATATGACTGAATCCACTTTAAGGCACTACCAGTTATTAAAAATGGATTTTTTAGGCAGTCAATTAATATTTTATGATCAATAGTGTCAAATGCTGAGCTAAGATTAAGAAGTATTAACACAGCATGTTCTTTCTCATAAATAGACTTTTGGATGTCACTAATTACATATAACAAAGCTGTTTCACATGAGTGAAATTGTCAATACCCAGATTGATATTTTTCATACAAATTATTATGCCAGAGATGTTTTTGAATTTGATGAAGTACAATATTTTCCAAGAGTTTGGAAACAAAGGGAAGATTACTTACTGGACGATAGTTTTGATATTTATCTTGATTTCCATTTTTATCCTTAATTACAGGTGTAACAATAGCATGTTTTAAATCACTAGGGACATTTGATTCATCAAATGATTTGTTTACCATATATGCCAAAACAGGAGAAAGAAGATCTGCACACTGTTTTAAAATGAAAGTTGGAATAGGATCTGACAAGCAACTTTTACTTTTCATTTTTCTTATGCATTCTAAAATTTCTACACTTGTAGTTTTTGTCAGTTTTTTCATACAGCATACATTGTCTCTATTAAAATTAGCAGTAGAAACAGGTATGTTGAATTTCGAGACACTATTGTGAGACAATTCAATTAGAGATTTTAGATGTTCTATTTTTCAAGATAAAACTTAGCCATTGCATCAGCAGTGTTTTTATGACTTTTATCATTAAGAAAAATTTTTTCATGTTTTTTTCCAGTGAGTTTGTTCAAAGTACGATATAATGACTTAGTATCAGTTTCAGATTTTGAGAGATTATCAGTGTAATATTTCTCTCTACATTTATTTAACTCAGAATTGTACAGATTTCGCGTTTGCTGAAAAATCTGCCAATTTTTTTGACTAGAATATTTCTTAAAAGTTCTTTCCATTTTTATTTTTTTCTTTTAAGTTGTCTCAAGTTGCTTTTGAACCATTGTGGTCAACTACAATCAAGTAGGAAGGTCTTTTCAAATAAAGGGCAATGCTGATCAATTAGATTTATCAAAGTTCTGTTATATAGGTTTAAACAATCATCAGCACATAATCCAGAATAAGAAATTTCATTACATAAAGCTGTCATTTTTAAATCATTACGAAAAAGTTCCATATTGAGTAATTGATAATGTCTTGTTAACTTTCTTTCTTTTAACTGCACTTCACTATATATGTTATCTTTTTTTAAATAAAATTTATAATGTACTGGATAGTTATCTGTAGAGAAATCATATTCAACTTCAACTGAAGTACCTATAAAGCAACTGTCATTGTTTGTTACAATAAGGTCAAGAATATTTCCCTGAACATGTGTTGATGTTTTTGTTAGTTGACATAAATTTTTAGTTTGTAGAAGTCGTAAAAACTCAGATACTTGAGTATCCATTACATTATTACATGGAATATTAAAATCACCACATATCAGTATGTTATCATATTGTGACAATATGTTACATATGAAAATTTTGAGTTCTTCTAAAAACATTTTCAATGTGCATCTGTGTTGCTTTGAATAAGGAGATCTATATATATTTACACATACCAATATTTGTTTATTAAAAGATATATTAAATATCAAATACTCAAAAGTAGTAAATGTTGGTGTCAATAATGAACTAAGTTTCTTTATTTTTAGCCATGGTTGATAAAGAACAAGCAATCCACCTCCATCTTTCTTTGATCTTAAGTTTTTTAAAGATTTAAAATTATATTCACTTATTTCAGAAAAAATAGTAGTATCTGTAGTTTTTAGCCAAGTCTCTTGAAGCATAGCCAAATGAATTTTATTTGCAATCAAGTACTCTAAAATTTTTTTGAGTTTTGTTACATAATGATTGACAATTAAATGAAACACAATCCATTTCTGATTTAAGTTCATGTCATTATGATTAGATTGAGAATAAGAATAAATGTCTGAAAACTTAGTAGTTTGTATTATATTTTCAGTTAATACAGAACTCAAGTCAATTTTATTTGCAATAGAGTCAGCATTTAGGTGAGTAGTTTTAGATGGTTTGTATTGAATATGATTAGAGATGGGTTGCTATTGAAAAGAGTCAGGACCTGCTTTAGATTTCTCAAAAAATCTTTTTACCAACACACCTTCTGGCCAATTTTCTGGATTTACAGATTCACTGAATGTTATACCTGTAAGAGTGATATGGAAAGATGAATAACTATCATATTTAGTGTTTAATTTGCTGCACGAGATAGAAATAGCATGTGAAAACTGAGTTTTTGCAAAACTTTTAATTTCCAAAGTACTTGTGTCAGGTTTGAGTCTTGAGATAAACACTTCAGCTGGCTTGGATAGCTTGACCACAGAAATCAGCTTTGAACCTTATAGTTTTAAGATTTTTGGATTGAGGGTTCCAATGCCCACTATCTTTCGTAATTGTTGAAACATCTTTAAAAGGTGAATTTTTTTCAATTTTAGAAGATATAGGAGACTTTTTTACTACTTCTGAGTATGATGGGTTGCTGTTTGAGAAATTTTTTGATACTTGATCAAGATTTTTAGTACACTCAGTAACAGATGTTTTTCTTTTTAGTTAGAGCTAATAACTCGGAGATTATACTCCAAACTTCAGCTAATTGATCTGATAATTTTTTAGTTGATTTATTTTTTTAATAGATTTATATCATCAATATCAGCAAAAGTTTCTTTATCAGATTCTTTAATGAAATCGGGACCAGATGTAATTTTTTGCTCAATAACTGAAGTAAAGTTATTAAAATATTCTTTTGTTACTAAATTTGTTAATTTCACTTTCTGTTTTTGTTTACATTCTTGACATTTTACATCAAAACTGGAATTAAATTCAAATAATATTTTTAGTTTTGCCTCTGATGCATTTGGAAAGATACATTTAGCATGAAGCCATGCTGGACATAATTCACATCCATATGCTTTATATCCACGGTCTTTTACTGGTTCATTACAAATACCACATAAATCTTCCATTTTTTAAGCACAATAAAAATTAATTAAAAATTTAATAAATTAACAAAACAAAATCTTATTCAAATGACTACACAAACCTTATTCAAATACCTTGATAATTTTGTCACAGTTAAAACAGTCTGTATGTTTTGATAAATTTTTTGTTTTTATTATATGATTTTAATTCAATATATCTTGCTCTGTTATTGAGCACTTTTTCAAAGAGTGATATTAACTCTCTTTTATATTTAATAAGCTGTATATATAATGTGTGTTAATATTGGTATGTCAACCAATATTTGTGCATTTTGGTATGTGAACACTTGATTTCAACTTGAAAACTTAGAGAGTGTCATGTAACAACATGTAGTTATGGGCAGCTTGACTGAGTTAAATAAAAGTGCATATTAGTTTAAACACGAATGACCATGTTTGTTTGCAACTTCTACTCTTGTCATGGTTGTGCCCTTAAAAAGAGCACATTACAAGACTTTTTTCTGCTTGGCAGTCTTGACAAATAACTCAAAATTTTTCTTTTGGTTTCTCCATAAGCAGGTTAGGATTATCATATGATGAGATCTCTAAGTTAAACACTTTTTACATTATCTTGCAAGTCAAGAGATATTAAACAGAGATCTTGTGATGCCCATGTTAAAAGTATACACCAAGGATGCACAACCTTTTGTTCATAGCTGGCTGCATTACAGAGTTAGTTCAAACTTTTGGCTGCCATTGACTTAAGAAAAATTTTATGAAATACCTATTATAAAATTAAAAAGTGTTATAGATGTCGTTTGCACCAACTGAAAAAAGTGATGGAAAGACATTTTGCAATTTTTTGACAAATTTATGCAAGGGCAATTTGCAAGATTGATTATATTAATGACTCTTTTGATGTTTGTATACTCACAGAAAAACTTGCAAAATTAATTATCTTAAGCTGTATTATCACAAGAAGCAAGTAACAAAATTCTATAGTCACATATTGACCATTTGCTGGCTACAAAACGTGAATCAAAAAAGCATGGCTATAATATAGTGTTATTTATTAGAAAAAAGGTGAAAATAATTTAGAAAAAATTTGCCATGTGCACAGCTGCATAAATTAATATTTAAAGCTGTAGGTTGTGCACCGTTAGTATACACAATTCTCTTTTAAAATAATCAAAAAATTTAATTTTGTTTAAACAAAAATTTATAAACTCTTATTTTCACATAACTGAATTTTTTTGTTGGCAAAAAACAACAATGTAATAATAATGCTCATTAGCTTCAGCATGTGTGTAAAACAAAAATTTCAACATCAATATAATCTTTTTTTATTAATGTTGTAATCTTTGTTTTACCTTAGTTTACATCATTACTAGTAATTACACCAAACAGCTTTTTTTTGCCATCCAGCTCAAAATATTACAGTTAAAAAAATGCAAAATCATGTGCTCAGTTCAAAGTTTTTGTTGTGACTGTACAGAAACAAGAAAAACAAAATCAAGTTGTAGTGTTTGTGAATTTATACTTTATATTGTACTCATTATTTAGGTGTTGCATTGCAAACAACTATAGTTCAGTGGTTCCCAATGTGTATAAACTCTTGACACATTAAAGTCTTAGTTTTATGCAAGCAATCCCTTCCCCCAAAAAACTTTTCAAATTGGAAGCATCCATCTCTTGAACTTCATTTGGAAATCAATGTTTAAAAAAAATCTACTAAAATTTGGTTTGTCCAGTTTCCACCCTAAAAAATTGTGCCAGTTTTGTAGCCCAGGCTGAGTGGTCTACATGATAAATATGTTTGTCACATTATTTGCAACACTGTTGTAGTTTTAAAATAATGTACTAGGAGAGGGATGGTGAACCACTAGTTGAAATTTAATGATCTATCTGATGTTCCGAAATTCATGACATTTTTAATCTGCAACATTAATTTAGGACAGATCAAATGCCCATGGAAAGTCAAGATCTTTTTTTTAATTTTCACCTTGAATTTTGGATGAAATTAGAGGTTTTTCACTCATTTTAGCCAATGGCTTAATCATGATTTTGATAAAATTGTCATTTTTTGACCCATCCTATAGAAAAGGTTTGCCATCCCTGCACTGGGGCATTGTAATGCACCATTTAGGAACCTCTGCTCTTGTTTATTATTAATAAATCATTACAAATTCAATCATTAGCAGCTGTAGAATTGCTTCGTATGATTGTGGTTCATTTTCACTATGTGTGACTGAATCTGTGACTGTGTTTACTATGCTGCTGACACTTTTCTCCTGATTTAGCCCAGACACAATCTTTATTACAGTGCTTGTTTGCCATACAGCTTTTTCTTCTTGTTTACCATACTTTTTAAAGATAAATGCAGGAAAAAGTCTGTCAAATTTGACATTGTGTTTAAGCAATTTTGCTTGTTCAATCAGTAATGATTTTTTTTTATGAGGCACAATAACTTATATGAAACACACATTTCTTTGATACTTGATTCATCAAAATATTAAAAATAACCTCATTTTTTGTGATAGCAAAGAGTTCTATTGGGAGAGATGTAAAGTGTGTAATTATGTTTTTTTTTTGACACCAATATGAAGATTTTCTGACTACCCATTAAAATGACACATGTTTTTCAAAAAAAATTTTTGAACATTACCTTTAACCATCTTTAAATTTCAAATAGAGAACTGAAAATATGCAAGCTTTGGATAATATATTTGTTAACTTTTTGGAGAAGGTTTTTTGATTTTAGAAAAATAATTTTTTCTTGCCTACTTTTAATAATTGTTTTACTTGTAAAGACCCTAGCATTGTCTTGGCAATAAATAAAATGGTATGCTATATATTTTTAAAATTTATTCTTCAAATGTTGTTTAAGTGATCTATTCTAATAAATTATTATGTTTTAGAGAATTTTGCCATGATTTTATTGCATCATTTGTTGCTCATCTTTGCTTACCTAGCAATGTAACAAATACTATGCAGGCATTTACAGATTGCGAGAATCAACTAGACACTGCTGTTTTTGTTGATTCATTAAAGAAAGACAAAGCTATTAAGGTAATTGTTGTCATACGTATATAATTGTGTTTTTGAATTAATAAAAAGTTGCAATAAAATCGCTTTTTAAACATTCCTTTTTTCTATTTGATATTCAAATGGCAATCTGAGAAATTTTGAGTTTTTTTAAAAGATTAGTTTTAATTTTTTTAAGTGACATAAAGCTGGTAAGTTCTCACATAACATTTTTTACTGATGTTTCATTATTGTTATTTTGGTAATTAAACAGTGAATGATTTTAAACAATTATTTACAATTTTTATAAGTTTTTTTAGATTTTTTTTAAACAGCAACTTTGCAACTTTTCATCGTTTGTGTCTTTTATAACAAGGGTCTGTAAAGTTTCATTATTATTATTTTGGTAATTAAACAGTGAATGATTTTAAACAATTATTTACAATTTTTATAAGTCTTTTTAGATTTTTTTTAAACAGCAACTTTACAACTTTTTCATCATTTGTGTCTTTTATAACAAGGGTCTGTAAATACTTTTTGATGTGACCCAAAAAATCTTGACTTAAACTCTTGTAACCCAAACTTTTCATGAGTGGTAGTATTAAATGGAAAATATTTTCAACTTAGTTAGGAATTTTAGGGGTACTATTAATATGTGGAAATGTCATTTTAAATAGTTAAGTAATTTTATTGGTAAAGTAACATTTACTGAAGCAAGATTACAACTGCAGTTATCTTTTTCTATTGAAATTCAAAATAAAGCACATACAAATGAATAAAAGAATACATTTGTTGTTAATTTGCACAATTGTGTGAAGCGAAGCACATAAAAATAAATACATTTATTCTACCTTATGAGAACAATGGGCTCTATGTTCAGAACACAACAAATCAATTCAAGGTTTAATTTGAGAGACGGCAACCCAAAGATTGTCATCTAGTTTTGATCTGTATTTGTTTTTATCATAAGATAAAGTTGAAATCATCCTTTTACATAAGTATATTGTTCCAAATGGCAAAAACATTTATTGTAGCTGCTGATAACTGTGAATATTCTTTTGCAACTAAAAGTCAAAATTCAGTCAAAGTTCTTTTAGTATCAAAGACAATTTTCAAGCTGTGATCACTTGACAGGTCATCCAGTGCTTCAATCAAATCTGATGATAGATGGTATTGCAAAGGGTGATAATATCCAGTCATGTTGTTGTTGTGTAATGTCTTCAGAAAATATTTGTCAAACCATTGAGAAAGATTACAAAGATGACTAATTACGGATTGCTTCACATTTCTCTGATTAAACTTGTCCTTTTTGAGATAGTCGTTAAGCCCAGAAAACATATCCATTCTTCCAATTTCAACTCAGCTAGCCTGTTAAATTTTCTTTTTGAAAGCTTTGATCTTGTTATAAGCTGTTAAAATGTCAACTGATTTGCCTTGCAATGACAAATTTAAACAATTTATCTTCTCAAAAATATAAGATAAGTACAGGAGTTTTGTCAACCAGTCAGGGTTGGTGAGATTTGCAGCAAGTTCATGTCTTCTTTCCATAAAAAACAAATAAGCTTCATTTTGCAATTCATACAAACGGGTGAGAACTTTTCCTTGCAATAACCATCTCACTTCTGAATGAAGAAGAAGAGTTTTATGCTCCAAACCCATTTTGTCACAGAGAACGGTAAATAATCTTGTTTGGAGCTCTCTTGATTTAATATAATGAACAATTTTTACTGCTGAATGAAAAACACATTTTAATTGTTGGTCCAGTGTTTTGCTAGCAAGATTTTCTCTATGAATAATGCAATTCATAAAATTGATATGGGGTGCAATTTGTGACTCTTGCTAAAAAGCCTTTATGTTTCCTTACCATAGCCCCAGCCCCATCAGTACAAATTCTAATACAATATTCCCATAACTGTGTAATCTTGTATCCACTGCTGAGAATATGTCTTCACCTGTGCATATTCCAGATAGCGCTACGCACATGAGTAATTCTTCTTCAAGCTTCCCATTGGCTATATACCTAACAAACACAATCAATTGTGCTAAACCAGACACATCCATAGACCCATCCAATTGCAAAGCGTATGTTTCTCTTTTAACTCTGTTGATCAGTTGGCACTTAATATCTTGACTCATTCCACTGATACATCGGCAAATGGTATCAGCAGACAATGGTATTCCTTTTAATTCCTCGGTTACCTTGTCTCCATTCATAATTTGACTGATTGCAATAGCAGCAGGTTTGATGAGGGTTTCTCAGATGCTGTGTGGCTTTTTATCTTTTGTGATTAAATATGCAACTTCATACAATGCCATTTGAGCTTTTTTTAAGATTGTGAGGTGCTTTGTCATAGTTTTCTTTTGACTTAATTCTTTTTCTTATCGGCAGCAAAAAGACATTGGTTTGTCAATGAATTTCAAATGCTTTGCTGTAAGATGGCGTTTTAATTTCCCTGTTCTCCCGCTCTTGTTGACAAGAACCTCAGAGCAAACAACACCTTGAGAATGTGGCTCATCATTTATAAGAATACATATGAAACCAATCTTTATAAATTCTTTGCTGTACTTTTGTTTATAAGGCTGATTTGAGCAATGCATTTCTTTTCAATGAAGGTGAGGGTGTGAATTTTTTGTTGGCGCTGATCCCCACTACTTAAAGATGCAAAGATTTTTGTAGGTACTGGTATGTCCTCTGCTCTTTCCTCTCTTAAATTTTTCACATTTTCTAATGAGTGCTTTTTGGTACCAACAGTATTTTTCAGCAACCAGCTTTTTAAGATTATTGGTGAATAAAACTAACTTGAAAACCTTAACCTTGCTAAATTAAAAATTTAATCAAGAATTTCATTTGATAACTATAACAAATGCGACAGTAACCTATATTCTTAAATTAGAATAACAAATCTCACTGTTTGCCTTATCAAGCAATTTCACACAGCTGCTAATTTTGCATTGCACAACAGTAACAAAACAATATGATTGTTTGATGACTACTTAACATGTGTTCTGCTCCATTATGTAACAATCCAATAATAATTATAGGTTTAAAATGGTCAAGTTCATTATTATTACACAGATCAAGGAGATTACTTTGAAAGAGACAAGTTGTAATTTTTTTGTGGCATTTGATATACAATTGCACAGCCCTGTTACTTTTCAAATACCCCAAGTATCTTAAAAACTGAAAATACAGCTGGTATATAACATTTAAATTAACTATAACCATTATTAAATTAAAATTAACTGTAAACATGCCTTTTTTTGTAAGCAACCTATCAGTAACCCACATGAACTTTATCAGAATGTAATACCAAAACTGTAATTTTTACACATTTGGTAAGTTTTGTTTACAAAGCATACCATTATACCTTTCAAAAAAAACTAGCAACTTTATTTTTGTACGTTAAAAGGTTGTATATTTTGTTTAGGAAGATCCACTGTTATTAATTAATGACATGGTTATTTGGGCTCTCACTTATACCAATGGCTGTTATGATGCTCGAACTCGCTTTGTTATACGTCAAGTGACATGGAAAATGCGAATTCCATATGAAGACATGGAATGCATTGAAGAGATTGTCATTGAAAAGCTTTTTGAAAGTTCAAAGAAAGAAAGTCCGTATGTATGTTGGTATTTTGTTAATAAAACTTGTTTTGCACTAGACTAAGATATTTGTATAAATTTATACATGTATGTACGGTTCCCTTGCTTTGCCTAAACAAAACTTAATAACTACTCAATTGGAGTAGTTTACGGAAAGATAAAAACAGGACTTCAGTTCGTTAATTCAAAAAGTTTTTTTAAAGCTACAATTTTTAATTTCGAAGGATTGAAAGGAATAAAAGCTGAGAAAGGCGTGTAAACTATTACAAATCAATAAGAAAAGAACAAAAAATTGTGCACTGAAGTTAACTGAGTTTTCATTAATCCCACAAGTTTTCGTAAACTACTGCTCACTTCGTCAGGTGCATCGGAATAAACTGTTGCACGTGACGAAGTGAGCAGTAGTTCACGAAAGCTTATGGGATTAATAAAAACTTTTAGTTTGGGTGCATTTTTATGCATTTTGTTCAAAAGTGAGCAGAAGCTTACAAAACCCTGTGTTACTAAAAAGCAACAGTCAACTTGAGTGCATTTTTTTTATTTTTTTGATCACAATATGTGAACAGTTTACGATCAATTGTTTGACATTGTTTTTCATTTTCTTTGCTCTCACATTGTCTAATCTTGAAATGCAACAGAAAAGATCAACTGAATTTGAATTTTCTAAAATTCTACTGTTTTATTTTGGCAATTTCTTTTTAGACTTAACTCTTCTCTAAAGCCTTTAGTAAACTTTAATCTCTTCTAATCATTCTCACTGGGACCCGATTAAATGCCTCTCACACTTTATTATTTTAACTGTTATTGTGTCATCGATATTAGATCTTCAACATCAATATTAGAGCTGATATTAGATAGCCATCAACATCAATATTAGAGCGGTGTCACCAAAATTCTCAAAAATAAATAAATAAATAAGTAGATAAAGAATTACATTTTAGGCTATATTTTGTAACTGCATCTCTAGACCAGTGCTCCGCAACCTTTTTTTAAATCGCGGCACACTTGTAAAACTTGCTAAATTCGACGGCACACCGCAACAAAAAATATAACTTAAAAACACAAGAAAAGCAAAAAAACGATATGATTTATGCTCGTACATCAATGAGATATTTATGCTTGTTTTAATGAGCACAATCGCTCTATATTTCGCTAAATACTTGAAAGAGCAACTCGAAGTTCATCGTCAACATTTTTATGCAGGATTGTTTATCGTTTTTGATTAGTAATAAAGACGAAAAGCTTTGTTCGCACATATACATGTAAGTTGTACAAAATTGGAGCAAAATTTAAATATCCGCTTTGGAAATTTGCTTATATTCTTCTTTAATTGAAATCCAAAACATATCAAGTTGAACTTCGCTGAATGTTAGTTTTGGTGTTCTGTCGTTTCTTACTTCAAAGAAATTTTCTCGAATACTCAGGGGCAATTCTTTCGTTGACATTTCAGACATTTCGGCATTAGCTGAAAAAGGATTTCGGATCCAGTCATATTCTTCAGTGTTAATTGCGAAAAAATATTTGTCATATTTTTGCTGTAATAAAGTTACGTTGTTCCTTGGCCAAATTCAACACGAAATTTTTTTGATTTTATAACTTCTTGAAAACATTTCCAAAGATCCTAGTCTTAACTCATTTTGTCAGAATAGTAATTTTTGTTGGAAATCATGTAACTTGTCAAAACATGTCAATATGTTTTCACTTATTCCTTGCATTTTTATATTAATCTCGTTCATGTGTTCCAATACGTCAGCCGTGTCAGCAAGTTTTGCAATCCAATGATCGTTTTCAAGATGTTCATACAATTCGTACTTGTTCTGTTTTAATAAGAACTGCTTTATTTCGCTCTGGAGCTCAAATAGTCTTACGAAGATTTTACCCTCTTGAAAGCCAACGCACAGAAGTGTAAAATAGCAATGATTGATGTTCTGATCCCATTTCGTCGCACAGCATTAAAAAAATTCACGATATTAAGGCTTTTGCTTTAATGAAGTTAACAATTTGATGCAATCGCTCATCATTTCAGAAAATTCCTGTGTTAAAAGTTTGATCATCAGAGCTTCCCTATATATGCTGCAATGCGTGATTTGTATTGCTGGATTTTGACGTTTTACCCATGCACCAAAGCCTTTATCTGCGCCCATCATCGCTGAAGCACCATCAACACAAAGGCTGATGCATTTACTCCTATGGAAACCATGGTTTGTAAAAAACTGGTTGGTTATGCGAAAAATTTCTTGACCAGTAGTTCGCTCTGGAAGTTTTTTGCAAAATAAATATTCTTCGATTATGGAATCACCATCTACAGGGTGCGGACAAAGTCCTTGGACAACGTAAAAATTTGATAATTCTGTAAATCATGAATAAAAATACAAACAATTATTTTTTTTATTTGACATGACTTTCATGAACAATAGAACAAAATGTCATTCAATATATCCCCCTCTGGCCTGAATTACACGCTCAAGTCTGCCACGAAAACCCTCTGCTGCTTTACGTAGGGTTTCTTGGGGTATTTTCGCCCATGCCTTCTCAAAAGAACTCTTGAAGGCTTCAACTGACACATGAGAAGAAGCACAGGCATCTGCCTCCAAAAGGGACCAAACACAAAAGTCCATTGGGTTGAGATCTGGTGATGAGGGTGGCCAAACCTCCTTGCTCCAAAATCCTGGAAAATGGTCTTGGCACCACTTCTGTGTCTTCTTGGACCTGTGTGATGGTGTACCGTCTTGTTGGAAGATGAGCGGCTTGTTTTTGAAGTGCAGGAGTCAAGATTGTTTCAATGTACGCATTTGTATTCACTTTTGCTCCTTGTGAAACAAAAATGATGGGGGACTTTCATGTTTTTGAAATGGCGGCCCACATTATGGCAAAAGAAGGTTTCTGTCGCCTGAAAACGCTCGTGTCCGTACCTGCCTTCAACTTGTTAAGAAGAATCTTCGCTCGAGTCAGTCATTTTTCTTTTTGGAGGTCTGTGAGGTGCTGACGAGTATGCATTTTGAAAGACGACATCTTCAAATCAGTTTTAACAATGTTTCTGATCGTCTTCTCACTGACATGAATGTCAGTGGGTCTTTTGGGATTGCGTCGAATTCTGGCTCTGACAGCATTAATCATCTTTGGCGTGCGAGAAGATCGTGGTCTTCCCCTTCGAGGACGATCTTCTGTACTTTGAAGTTCTTTAAACCTGCTAACCGTGTGGCAAACAGTTGATCTAAGAGCTTTAAGAGTTTCACAATCGCAGAATTTGTTTTTCCAACGCGATGGAGCTCAATGATGGCTGCACGTTTATCACTCATACTCGATATTAAAGCTAAATTTTGACAAATATATGTAACAATCTGAAAGAGGAGTGATGAAATTATTAATATTCAACAGTGTGAGTTATTAAATTAAGTATTATATTTTGTCCAAGAACTTTGTCCGCACCCTGTGCAAAGCGTATTACACTTAACAACTGTGCTTTCTTGCTAATGTCTGTTGTTTCGTCAATCTGAATGCAAAATTTTGAGGATGCTTTTATTTTTTTTATTAAAGTTTCAAGTATATCATTTGACATGTCGTCAATTCGTCTTTTAATAGTATCCGCAGACAATGGCACTTTTCTGACCTCCTTAACTTCCTTTGGTCCAAGCATTAGTCGAACAATTTCCAGGCATGCTGGTTTTAATGAACTTTTGCCAATAGTATGCGGTTTTTTTGACGTGCAATCAATTTAGCGACATCATAACTAGCTTCT
Organism: Diplosoma virens; assembly: GCA_963680785.1. Classification (NCBI taxonomy): domain Eukaryota; kingdom Metazoa; phylum Chordata; class Ascidiacea; order Aplousobranchia; family Didemnidae; genus Diplosoma; species Diplosoma virens. The sequence goes on along the minus strand of OY796895.1, from coordinate 16,565,329 downwards.
AATGCTTTTTCGGAGGCTGTGAAAGATAACTTTATATAACATTCTTGCTTTTTATTTTGACTGAAGATTCGCTGGAAATAATTTTTATTCTTGTGTGCATGAACGGCATGTTTCGTATCTGCGTGGCGAATAAGTTTACTAGGAACCATTGCTTTATTTGGAAGTTGCTCCCCACAAATAACGCAGAGTGGCTTTGAAGCGTCTTTGTTACCACACCAAGAAAATCCACACTAAATATAATCTTCCCTGTATTGCCTTTTGACAAGTTTTTGTTTCTTTACAACGTTGGTTGTGCTACGTACATTAACTTGCTCATTATCGCAAGTTTCGAATGTTCTTTTCAGGAATTTATTTATTTTGCGAAATTTTTAATCAAAGACCACTGAGCCCTGACTCTGCGTGCATACATATATTCTGTTTTGCCTCGCCAATATAAAGGTATCGATGCGTAAATGCATCACGTATCTCTCATCTTACGTTATAAATGCATAGTGGGAAGTCTGGAATTTGGATTTGAGTGGCTCAAGCAGTTAGAATAACGTTCAAATTCGCAAAGGATGAAAAGTATTTTGTAAAAAGAAGAGAATGGTTACAATTACTCTGCGACACACCTGACATTGTCTCACGGCATACCGGTTGCGGAGCACTGCTCTAGACTATTTGAAAATCGATGAAATATCAAAAAAGGTCTTCACTCGAATACAATTTTCAAAAAGTAAACTGACGACCAAAAAAAAGTCATAGTTTTGTGAGATTGATAACTCATGCTTTATATTTACCTATTTTAATAAATTTGTAGCAAAATTTAAAAGAGCAATCATATTAATCTCACAGGCTGTAGTCTGGGGCCTCTTTAACTTTAGAGCAGTGTTTTTCAAAGTGAGCCACCTGGCTCCCCAAGGAGGAATTTGTAAACTGAAGGGAAGAATTGGGGAGGAATGTGAATGAAATATTAAATTTATTCAAATTCATCTATGACATTATACTCCACATGCATAATTGCGTATTAGAGTAAGAGTAAGAGCGTTGAGAACCACTACTTTAGAGGATTATAGTTAAACTGGGTAATGCGCAGCTACGCATTTTTTACGGCCTAAGAGCTTGTTTCCACTACGAGCGTGGAATGGAGCATTTTTTGTTTGTTTTATTGATTTTTTTGCTTCGCTTAACGCTTACTTAGATTCTAAGCGCGGAAAGACGAATAAAGAAGCAAAGAATGCTCTAGTCCACGCTCATAGTGGAAACAAGCCTTAATGTGCAGAGACTTTAAAAAAAAAAACTCCTTATTTCAGGATTTATCTTATTACTTTTAAAAGTATCAATATCAAAATGAAGCGAATTTAAGTGTTTTTTTTTAAATTAAACTACGCGTTCTACAAACCGCTTTGCTGTTGTTAACTTTTAACTTTGCCCTTCAAGCTGCTAACTTTACCTCTTTCGGTGGTTTCGGTGGCGGTTGACACCAAAATGCCTTGAGAAGGAAAACAAATCTTTAGGTATGATGGTGTCAATTGACACCAAAAGGTAAATGCAACCCAGAAGCCTCTCCACATTGTTTATTTTTCATTTCCGTTTTTATTCTACTTCACAGGGCTATCCAAAAGTGTATTTGAACTTGTGTCTGAAAAGATTAATTATATCGTGAAATATACTGAATGCTTAAAGGCCCGTTTCCTACGAGCGTGGAAAAGATTATTCTTTGTTTGTTTTATTGATTTTTTTTGCTTTGCTTATCGCTCGCTTCAATTTTGAGCGCGGAAAGATCAATAAAAGAAACAAAGAATGCTCTTTTCCACTCTCTTAAGGCCCGTTTCCACTACGAGCGTGGAAAAGAGCATTCTTTCTCTCTTTTATTGATCTTCGATTGAAGCGAGCGGTTAAAATTGAAGCGAGCGCAAAAAAAAAGCAATAAAACAAACAAAAAATGCTTTTTTCCACGCTCGTAGTGGAAACAGACCTTTAGTGGAAACGGGCCTTAACCTTATCTCTAGTTTTGAGCCAGTTTACTATAGGTCAAAAGCATCTCGGAGCAAAAAACCGCGAAGAAAAAAATTTTTTCTTTTTATATAAAGATGCTCTTTACACATAATTTCTTTATTACATTTTGTCTAATTAACATCAACGTGCTTCCAACTCGCATCTTTTGTCAGGGAAACAGTAAACTTAGTGTAATGTTTTTCTGTTTATGATCAAGGACAATGAGAGAGTTAAGACTTCTTCAGGGTTCAATAATTTTTTTCTTCTGAGGTCATATTTAAAGTATTTCTATTCGGAGCATAAGATGTTTTTAAATACGAAAACAAAATTTCAATAAGTTGTTTTGGTTGTTTAATTAGTAACAAATAGATCGAGAAAAAAGTCTTTAAGCCATTTTTAAAAAGAAACTTTATACGTACAAAAAGTTGAGTAGCCTATCCTTGCGTTTGACAATTATTTTATTAAGAATTTTAAAATTTATACAGCCTGGTCGAGTGGTCAAAAGCGCCATTTTGATAGCGCTCGCATCAAAATGGTTGCGGTTTTAAAGTTACTCTGCTCATATTGTTGTGTCCATGGAAAAGAAATTTTACGGCACTTTTCTCAGCTTAAAAGTCTTATCTACATATCGTTTATATCTAGATGAATAAATATATAAAAATCCAAATAAAAAATTTCAACCGGACAGTAATATTTTGGCATCACCGGAAGCATATCGGGAAAATCGACAGTGGACAGGAAAAAATTACTTTGAGCAATAGACCTAAATAACAATTGACAAGAAAATTCTTCGAAATGAACCCAAAAAAAGGAGGATTGAAGTTGACTAAAATTTGTTAATTACACTAGCTTTCATGAACTACTACTTACTTAATCAGGCGCAACGGGACAACATAAAACACATTGAGTGCTGAAATGAATTGATAACTATAAAAAGCAGACTACTACGAATAATAAGAGACTGAATTATCGTAATCTATGATGATGTAAATGTGCTCTACTCTTCATTGTCGATTTGAACTTGTTCTTTAAAACTGATATCAATATCACTTAGCATCAATAGTTATTCTTCCCTGATCGAACATTTCTCCATTACAATAAAATCTTATTAGAATTCCAATAATTTTTTTTATAATCTCAAAATGAATTTTCTTGCATTATGTGATTGCACGCGTAGCCTAACTTTTTCTATGCCTACCTTAACCATCTCAGGATCTAATAATTTCCGGAAAAATAGGTTAGGCTCTTGCTCGCATAAATAATCCAATGGATTTGAAAAAAAGAAACTACATACAACAATTGCTTAGAGATCTAGTTTCATTACCAGAAATGTAGAGTTCTGTCCCGTGATCAGCGCTCTTATTTATCCCCTTCCATTTCTATATAATCCCTTGATGAAACAGAATCAACATGTGAAAGGAGAAATCAACAAGGAAAATGAGGCAAATTTCCACATCGCAAAAAGATTTTTTAAAGCTATTTTTTCGCTCAGCTATTGTTCTTTGGCCCCCTAGCCCCCCAGATAGCCTTTCGCATGTTTCAAATTTTTCAAATTATTCCACCTAAATTACGCTTATTTAACTTCCAAAGTACAAAAAAACGCACAACAACCGCGATCGCCCGCGCATTACCCGGATCTCATAAAAACCGTGCCGGCTCCAGAAACGGAGGTTAAATTTTTAAAAAAGATTTTTTTTAAACACACCTATAGTTTGTTAAATAATATAGAATGAATTCACTGCGTTATTGCATTCAAAGACCAAGCTTTTTAAACAAAAGTTAATTTTTAAAACTATTCGGCTGGAGACAATTCGACGGGACAAAATCGTCGGAAAGCAAATTTGTCGGCGAGCCAATTCGGCGGGAAATTAAATAATTTCGATTTAATTTCGGTAGTGTTGAAGCGACAGGAAAAAAGTTTTGTTATATCACTAAGACAATATTATGCTACAATTTATTTTTAAAATAACCAATGGTAATGACGGAACCATTAACTCTTACAATTAACTCTTTCAATTTCCGTCAATACTATTGGTTATTTTTATAGGCGTACGCAAGGGGGGGGGGGGGATTTCAGGCATCAACCCCGGCCTTGAAGAAAGTTAGCCAGAGATATGCACTTATACGTAAATAACATATTAGCGACAAACGAACTACAATAGTATGGGAGGCTATAAGCTTTTACCATTTATGCACCTTATTTATTAAAACTTTATTAGTAATTTTATTAAAGCTCGTTTTTTCTATCGCCCCGATTGCATCAAAGTTTGTTAATCGGAGTAAAACTTTCAAAAACGAAAAATATTTTAACATAAAGTCAGGTCTTCTATGCTTCACTTTTGATGTCTATTGCTGTATATTGTTTTATTTGATGTCTATTGTTTAATCACAATGTTTTCGCGTGTGATGCGAACCTAGGTACATTGCTATGAAAAGCGAAACAAGTGCTAAGCATCTTAGAAGGATCTCTAAAAGAAACTCGATTATACTCTGGAAAACACAATAAAAAATTTAAAGATATACACAAATATAACGAAAATGGTTCTTCGTTTTCACAAGAATTATTTCAATATGTTGGTAGATCAATGATTCTCAAATTTTAAGTCGTATACTTCCCTTTCAAGGCTTTGCATTCCCCAAAAGTATATGACAAAGTTTTTTTGAGAAAAATTCTTTTTTGTTAAGTAAAAATTTTTTTGGTTTTCGTTTTAATGTGTAGCACCGTGATCTTTCCTGCAAGCTGCTGAAACTTCTGTCAGATAAACACATGATTAGAATGATTATGATATGGAGCTTGTCCGGAACAGAAGTTTTACTCCTACTACTTGACCGCAAGAGAAGCAAGCTCCGCCATCAAAAATGACCTAGTTTCTCGGGGATCGGCATTGGCTCTTCTTAACGTGAGATCTGCGTTCCGCAATCTTTAGAAAGTTTGCGTTTGCTGCCGATTTGGCATTGTTGCACTCTTTTCTGCGTATCTCCAGACCTAGAATTTGAAACTCAGTCTTTGAAAGACAGTGGGGGCGGCCTTTCATTTAAATAACCGAGAAGCCAAACGTGAGCTAAAGGTTTATAACAGCATTAACTTTTACCATTTTGACCAATCCCGACTTATTTTGGGGTAAAACTAAACAGATCGCTAAATTTTCGTCACTGTTTCGTGGCATTGCATAAGAAATCGTACCTTGCGTCACACTGATGAGGCGAGTTGCGAAGATGGAATGCCGGGCCAAAATATTGTGAACAGCTGTCCTATTTCTGGCCTACTCGACAGCTGAATACTGCGCGCCAGTCTGCTGTCGATGGAACACAGAGTACTGTGAGAATACATCCAGGTTCCGTACTTTCATACCCATGACCAATACCAAGCCTTTTGAAATGGGCTTGCTTCGAACAGCTTAAGGTCAATCGCCTGCAGACTGGTGCTGGGCGATTTCATTCGTCCATGCACGATGGGATCTCGCTCCATTGCCGGATTGCGAGTGCGGCGCCATTGAACAAACCGCAGACCACATCTTAACTGTGTAACCTGTCAGCCAAGGCTTTTTATTTTATTTTCTTTCCTTCACTGCTTGCCTGGCACAGCTAATGAGCACGGTCTGCCCAAATTGAAGTTTCCATCTTGTAAAATATATTTTGTTTTGTTTCTATCAGCAAACCTTTCTGCCATGTGTATCCCTAACAGGAAAGATAAATTCTCCAGCTGATACAGGTTCGCAGGTCATTGAGACACGCAAAGTTTCCTACTACGGTAAGGTAGTAGTTCATAGGAAAGATTTGTTAACTTTCTGTTGATTACTTGATTGCCAATGTTTTACATAAACGTGCGTTTGAATTTCAATCCATTTAGATTTTAATTGTGGCCACTAACAGTTATTGTTGTCTGTTAGTAAATAAATATTCTTTATTAATTGATTGATTTTTGTGCAAGTTCTTGTGAATAAAAAAAAAATGTTGATTTGCGAATTAACCATTTCGTAGTGAACTTAAAATACATTTGCATGTACTCAAAAAGTAAGCGTATAGAACGTACTTGCGGAAACTCTTCAATTTTGTAACTTAACACGCGTTTGTAATTTCTAACTAAACATCAACTGCCTTTATAATTTAATTTCATGCTGTTTGGAATGTTTAAAAAAAAACAAGCCACATAGTTGGCCTTGATACAATATTGACTTTTGCCTTATATCATATGTGTAACAAAGCAATGGATCCAGAATAATAAGCCTATGCTAATAGCGCACAACTACGTAGTTTTATAGATTGCCTATAAAGAAACGTGACTAAACCTTAAAAATTTGTTGTCGTGTAGCAAAGAAACATCATTTGCCTGTCACTATGCCTTGCATTGTGGATGTGTTTCGCCAAATTAATTTATATGACACATAATGAATTGTGTTCACCAATGCCATTCTTGAAAGCTCTCTATATCTCCTATAATGGTTAATTAAGTGCAATGTCAAAAATGCATGTGTCACACGAGTGATGTAGAGTTTAATAATTAAAGCAAGTTAATTTTTCTGCGCTTTAGAAAGTGCCAGGAGGCTGTTTTTGTCTTAAAATTCCTTTTAAATACTGACATTTATGTTTTCAAATTTTATTGCATTTTTGTGAATGATGTTGATGACAGTCTTTGCTGAAAAACTGTCGTGTTAGACTTTGATGGATGCTGCTTACTTATGTCCAATGCTTAATATAACATGTCTTTTTGGTTTTATTATGCCTACACCTTAATTGTGACGAACTCATCTTATTCACGCCATTATTAAAGTACTCTAATTGTGTTGTCTTTGATAAATATTGTGCAAAATTTATTCCCTCACTGCATTGTGCATGTAATGCTTAGCTCGTACTCAATCGTAAACCTTGTTAATCTTGAATTATTATTTTCCTTAAGCTTAATTTGTTATCTTGCTTGTTTCCCTATACTTATTTGCTACGTATTTATATTTCCTCCAATCACACCTGTTGGCCGATCAAAGAATTAGAATCATGGCACCTTTATTGTTTGGTTTATCGGCTTATGCTTTACCATAAAACAGCTGATCGCTTTGCCTGAAATTGAGTGATTTTCGTTTAGCAAAAAGATCGCGGTCGCCGTCGTTGTTTCAAAGGACATCCACACCGGGTCAGACACAAACAGGAGTGGGGCCGCGGGTTTATCCTTTTACTACCCCAGACTGCTGTACTGCCCGGATTAGATGCTGGCAGTGATGGTGATGGTTTCGTCATTCAAAACCGTCAGACCTCGTGCTCCATGTGGTGCCCAATGTACACGCTATTAGGACGTGGTCTGCGGTTTGTTCATTGGTGCTGCTCTCGCAATTTGGTGAAGAAGCGAGACCATTTGTGCATGGACGAATGGAATCAGCCAGTGCAGAGAAGCTAGTACTTCAAAGAAAAAAGATAATCGTAAACAAAGAAAATAGTAATAAATAGTTTTTAAATCGTGCAACTTAATTGACCTGGTAAAGACGCAGATCCAGAGACTGAGACCGAGACTTTGAGAAGACAGAGAGAAAGAGAGAAACAAAGTTAGCGGAGCAAACTGGGGCAGACTATCAACAAAGGTTTATAGTGAATTCCGTTTTATACTCCCGTGTTGTACAATACTGTTGCTATCGTCTCTTCATATCTTCTAACAATTGTAACTTGAGGTGCTCTTTGCAATGAACCGAATTAAAGTTTTAACTTGGGTGTCAATAAACGCACTACAACAATTTTAATTACTACCGCAATACAATTTCTGTACGCCCGCTGCCAATTTTGTTAACTTAGTAATAATAATAATAATGATAACACACATTTTTATTGCGCTTTTTTCAGAAAATTAGATTAAAATATTAATTGAGAAAAGCGGGAGCATAAAGATGGTTTTTAAGTAATATTTTAAGTTGGGAGAACGATTGAACCTTTTTCAGTGAGCAGGCAAATTATTCTATGGTATAGAACCACATACCCACATTTGCAAAATCTACGATCACCAAATTTGGAAAAGGTACGAGGGACAAAAAGAAGCATCAGTAAAAAAGAAAAAACATCAAAAGAGCGTAAAGAGTGATGCTTACAAATTAAATCATATAATTAGGAAGACGAAAGACCATTTACCATTTTGAACTAATGATGCAAAATTGTAAAGATAAGGTGGAAATGCACAGGTAACCAGTGTAATTTCGTAAGAATCGGAGTTATGTGAGCGGATTTAACGGACACAAGAAACAAGCCTAGCTGAGGTATTTTTCACTCTTGGCAAGCGTGATAATAAGTTGTCAGGCAGATCTTAGTACAGAACATTGCAATAATCTTATTGAAAAGTAGCAAGAGCATTTATTGAAGTTTTAAAATTTTTTTCATTGATATAAGTTGGGATTTTATCGATATTTGAAATGTGAAAACATTTTTTTAACAGCGCTATTAATTTGGTTATTCATGAAAAGATAGTTTTTGCCTATAATACCATTTTTTGCATGCGGGTGTGTATTTTTTATCTTTTGCAAGTAGTACAGAAGAAAACCTTCGCGTGTTTTTGGTACATTTTAACGTTTGTGTTAAAACCTGAATCCTTTAATGTATTCGAGTTTTTTCATTTTTCTAAAAAACTATTACGGTATATCTTCGTTTATTTTATTGAAAACCACACTTTTAAAGCAATCATACATTCAATTTGCTTTTTGAATGATATTTTTTCAGTGAGGAAGAAGCCACTCGTTTAAAAATAGCCCGCAATCGCAAGTTGAAGCGGTATGGCCTGATTGCATTCGCCACCATTGGAGGTGGCGCCTTGATTGGTTTAACGGGAGGACTGGCGGCTCCACTGGTCGCTGCTGGAGCAGGTAGCTTATGCATGGAATCGCATGCTTCCGCTTGTAGTTGTGTTAAGAGAAAGTAAAAACTTGTTAGTTTTATGTGCATTGTTATCAATTGCTATTAGTCGCGTTCGCTTGTAAACAATATCCATACGTTACTTCATGAAAAGCGTTTAGAAAATTGCTGTTTGGTTACTTGCCGTTTTTGTTCGAAGGTGCTATTCTTGGTGGCGCTTCCGCTGCTGCCCTTGGTTCTGTAGCGGGCATCGCCATAATCACGTCATTATTTGGTGCAGCCGGCGCTGGTTTAACTGGATACAAAATGAAAAAAAGAGTCGGAAGTATTGATGAGTTTTTATTTAAACCTTTGACTGTTTCACGTCAACCAAAAATTGTCATCGCTGTGTCCGGATGGCTATCGGACGATGAAGATGGTGAGTTTTTTAATTTTTAATTTGATGGTTAGAATTACAGAATATTTATTTAAGCCAAGAGCATTCGCTTAACTGTTAACTGTGATAAGCCTTTTACAATTTTACTTGGGGTGATGCAAGAGTTTTCTTGAATTTTTATTTTTTTAGTAGAAAAACATAGCGTTAACCATATCTTAATTAAATAAAGTTGAATGTGGTCGATGACGCCACATAGCACGAAGTATTTTTTTGGTCATTTCTTCATAATTCTGAAACTTTGGTCCCATCCTTGGCGGGTTGCTTGATTATTGGGTCTCCGTGGAATTAATTTGCGGCTCGATCTCTAGGAATGGCCACCATTATAGCCACAAGTAATTTTCAACAGAAGCGCCGGAAAATTCTTAGCGGGAGGGGCAAAGTTTTGAAGAAGGCTTTTTTGGTCGAATAGAAAAAATTGTCGGTGCGGAGTGACCATTTTTTTGTTCTCTTGCATTCACCATTATTGCTTAGAAAACCAAGATAAGACAAAAAAAGGTTATCATTTGGATTTGCATTTATTGCGAGTGCCTTTTCAACCAAAAGAGTACCTTTTTCAGATTCAATTTTTGTCGAGATTGTATGCTTGAACAGACAAATGTTACACTTCTGTCTTGCGAATTTCAAAGGCATTATTTTCCCCTGTACCTCCTCGTTTTAAAAATATTGCAGAGCAGGGGGCAATGGCGTTTTTGATTTTCAATTGCTTTAGTCGTATAGGTTTTGGTGTTAGCGCTTGTGTTTGTATTGCATATATCGGAGCAAAAAAGCCGGGAAAAAATAGATTGCTTCATGACTTTGGCAGAAGCACTTATGCAATAACTTGAACAAGCATTCTGTTTTTGAATTCTGTGGCATAATGATTGGTTTTGTCAAACCGCCAAATCGGTTCAAGCGTTATTGAAACTAATTAATGGGAAACTTATGCACTTGTTTTGTGTGGTAATAAGATATTTTCAAATAAACCGAATTCTCTTTCATTATGTTTTTTTTTCAGTTGCGTTCACGTATACTTGGAGGCATTTAGATCAATCAAAAGAGCAGTATACTTTAATATGGGAATCGAAGCATTTAATGCGGCTGGGCAACGTCTTTGCGTACATTTTCGACACTTTAGTAAGCGCTGCAACTACCGAAGCTCTCAAATTGACTATTCTTGGAGGTCTTAATATACTTATTGTTTCTTTTCTTTTTTTATCGACTGGCTACCGCTTTGCTAACAATTACGCAAATCTCGAGCTCAGCGGAGCATGTAACCGTTTTGTCGGTTTATTGTTTTAATCAAGCAGCACGTGTTGCTCTTTTAGAAAATTATTCATCATCGATTTCTATTAGCATAAATTTATAATATTAATGCATAGTTTTCTATATTTATCAATACGTGAGGCGTATTAACATACCTGACTCGATTTTTTAAAAAATATCGATAAAAGGATCTTTGTCGTTCAGGTTTGATTGCTGCAGTTGCTTGGCCGTCGGCTCTGGTAGCGGCAGCCTCACTTATTGACAATCCCTGGAGTGTTTGCTTGCAACGAGCAATTCAAGTGTGTTGTTTGTTATAAAAGATGTGGTCAATTGCTATTTGATCGATTTTAGAAAAAGAACTTTTTTTAATCAATGTTGCTCTTGACGTTAAACTTTACAAAAATATTTCACAATTTCAAGATCTTTAACTCGAAGTATTCACTTTTATATATATATTTTTTTAAATAGAAGTTTGTATAAATTGTATGCTGTCGTGGAGTGTTTTCCACCAAAATTTGGTGGTTCTACAAAATACAATGTTAATTTTTTTACCTCCATACTGTTTCCAATAGAAGGAGAATACAAAATACCTGTCAAAACGTATTTTTCGGTCTGCGATATGAAACGAAAACTTTCTCAGTTTTTAGAAACTCCAACGTGCTTTAAAGCTTGCAGTTCTGTCGGTGTAATCTTGATTAGATAGTTTGGAATTTTTTTCAAAGAAAAAGTGGGACTTGGTTGAAAAAATGTTTGCAAGCACTGTTTAGGCGTCTTGATGCAATTGCAAGCAGTTACGGATAATAAAAGAAATATAAATTAAACTTAGGTATTTTATAAAAAAAATTGTAAGACTTGTGTAATGAAATGATTGCTCATAATGGAATAGTGGTGTTCACATTGGGTTTATGCTTTTTTATACTCTTAAATTATAGGCTACTGTATTTTATTATCAGCTGTGATTTTAGGTTGGAAGACAGCTTGCTGAAGTACTGCTGGCCAGAGAGCAGGGAAGCCGCCCTGTGACATTGATAGGGTATAGTCTCGGTGGAAGAGTTATTTATTACTGTTTAGAAGAAATGGCGAAGCGAAAAAGTAAAAGAAAATTGTTACCATAAAGTTGTTTTTCAGTTTGTTTGACCTTAGTTTAAATTAAAATCGTTATTTTCTTACTTGGGATAAAGTTTCAATACAATTACTTACGGTTTTTTTAAACGTCAAAACTTATTCTGTTGCTTTTTTTTTATTGTTGCAGATCATAAAGGAATCGTCGAAGACGTTTTTATTCTCGGAGCTCCCGTAACCGGAAAGCCAGAAGATTGGCAAAAAGTTGGGTCAGTAATTTCCGGTCAAATAACCAATGCCTATTGCAAGTGAGTACAAATTCTTTTTACGTTTTTTTAAATATTTGGTAGCAATTTTCAATTTTGTACCCAAGGAATTGTAATCTACATATTTTCAATCTATCAAAAATCCAAATTTTTTTCTCTGCTCAAAAAATTTTCATTCAGTTCTTTTACAGTTCAATCATGTTTATTTCTCGTATATTTGCAAATCAATCATATTTATTTTTCGGTACATTTGCAAACGCTATATATGAAACAGATTGGTTTGTTTATCATCTTAAAAAGTTGCTAAAAAAAAGGCTTTGCCATGACAACTAACATAGAGTGCTCCTGCATCGCTCCAAGAGCTGAGTGATAGAATTTTTATGAGCAGAGGAAAAAATTTTTGGATTTTTGATCGGTTGAAAATATGTAGATTACGATTCCTTGGGGACAAAATTGAAAATTGCTACCTGGTAGTGAAAAAAAAAATCGAGTTAGAGTTTTAGCCAAAAACGAAGCAAAACTTTTATTTTTTGTTTTACGTGTTTTCATATGTTTTTAATAATTGGACTACAGCCATTACACCGTTTGTTTGACTTCTCTTGTGATATTTTTTTTGTTAATTTTAGTTTCAATTACATTTAAGTCAAATAGCAATGTTAAATAATTTTTGTTCGCTCTGTCACTGAATATTGATATTTTTCTATTCTACTGCTGTTCGTTTAACAAAGTTTAACCAATTTAAATTTATTATAATTAAAAATCCTTATTCAAATAGAATCTTATTCAAATAGAATCGGAAAGAAAAAATAACGAATTAAAATAAAACATATTTAAAACTGCAATTTTTTAAGTCCGACAATTAGTACGTCCGGAATTATACTATCAATTATTAAGTTTTACTTCAAGCTTCTACATCTGCGCAAAAGCATTCAAAGACATTCACCTGTAAGAAGCTTTTTCTAAAAAAGGGAACGGATTGTTTAAGGCCCGTTTTCACTACGAGCGTGGAAAAGAGCATTCTTTGTCTTATTTATTGATCTTTGATTGAAGTGAGCGGTTAAAATTGAAGCGAGCGCAGAAAAAAAGCAATAAAACAAACAAAGAATGCTTTTTTCCACGCTCGTAGTGGAAACGGGGCTTTACGAAGTGAATAATAGCAAGCAAGCGGAAAAAAACTGATAAACTTTAAAGCGATTAAGGAGTAAAATAATAAGGTCTTTTGACTGCCTTACAAAAACAACTCGCAAGCAATTCATCAGCATTACGAAGCACGTTACGAAGTTGGGCATCTCTGCTTGAAAAATTTAAACAAAACAAATAAAAAAAAAACATGGTTATTTCTTCAAACCAAACCCCCTCCTTTGATAGAATCTGGTTCTATCAATAAAAATTAATTCGAAAGGAATAATATGTATCAAACTATTGTCATGGGAATGCGCAAACAAACATATACGAGCTTACGAAAGGATTAAGGAGGCTAATATGAAACAAATTTTACAGTAAAGGCAACAAAAAAAACATTAAAATTTTCACAATTCCAGCGGGCAAATCTGTGTTATTGGTCGAGTCAATACGCCGTTGCCGGTTTGAACAGTCACGACTCTCACACGTCCGTCTCGACCAGGATGCACTCGGAGCACTCTACCTAAAGGCCAATGAGCTCTCGGGGTGTTAGCTGATAAAACAAGAACAACATCATTAGTTTTTAAGTTATTACGTTCAGTACGCCATTTTACTCGAGCATTGAGCGCCGGAACCCACTCTTTTAACCATCGTGCCCAATAATGGCGAATTAATTCTTGCACGCGCCGCCAACGTTTTGTATGATCATTATGTGTTTTATCAATTACGTCAGGGGCATACGCACCACCTAATTGACCAATTAGAAAGTGATTTGGCGTCAAAGGTACATCGTCAATGGGATCAGCACTTTGGTAAGTTAAAAGTCTTGAATTAATTAAGGCTTCGGCTCCGATGAAAGCCGACTGAAGCTCTTCGTCAGTTATGCCAGCAGATTGAAGAATAGCTCTCAGTGCCTTTTTGGCAGATTTGATCATCGCTTCATGCACTCCACCAAAATGTGGCGCTAATGGGGGAATGAAAGACCAAGTGATTCTATGATTAGCAAAACAACTTTGAATTTTCTTATGATTAATTTTAGACCACAATTCTCTTAACTCCTTTTCTGCCGCAGAGAAATTGCCAGCATTGTCTGATACAACTTCAATTGGGTAGCCGCGTCTATTAATCATACGAAAAAATGCTTTTAAAAATGAATCAGTGTCAAGACCGTAAGCCATTTCAAGATGCACTGCTCGATATGCTAAACAAGTGAATAAACACAAATATCGTTTTTGTCGCTTTTTTCCGCGACCTTGAATCGTTATAAAAGGTCCAGCAAAATCAACAGCAATTCGAGCAAATGCTCTTAAAGGTACTTGCACTCGACTATCAGGCAGTGGTGCCATTAATTGAACTCCAGGTGAAGCTCGTGTTCTCTTGCATCTAGCGCATTGATTTTGCCATTCTTTAATTGCTTCTCGAGCGCACAAAACCCAGTACTTTGATGAAATAGCAGCCAAGATGTGGTTGACCCCATGATGCCCCATCTTTTCGTGATAGTGCTTGACTATAAGCATAGTTACCCAGGATTTTCTTGGTAAAATTATGGGACATCTTGCTGAAAATGGCAAATGCTCAGCAAAATTTAATCTACCATTGCACCGTATTAAACCATCAGTCCATAATTTGGGTCTCAACTTCAACAAGACATTGTTGTTTGCAATCTCTTTTCCCTGGCTAAGAGCTTTATATTCCATTACAAAGGCGTCTTTTTGTGTCAGCATTAAAACGCGCGTTTCCACATCATCGATTTCGTCTGATGACAGCTCTCCATATTTTCTATCGGCGCACGATAACTTGCAGTTCTCAACAAATCGAACAACGAGCGCAAACAAGCGAACATATTTTAACCAATCCGAGAAACGTTCGGGCGCAAGTCTCCCGAGGGTCATTTCGTTGTTTACTTTAGTGCTTACAATTTTACGATGATTAGTAATAAGAGATATTTGTCTTTTCTTTTCTGTTTCAAATTTTAGTTTGTTTATTGCTGTCGAAGGCCATTCGGCATTATTCAACCGGATAAATTTCGGGCCTTGCCACCACAATCTGTTTGAACTTAAAGAAGACACTCCACACCCTCTACTGAGCAAGTCAGCAGGATTTTCATTAGATTTAACGTGGCGCCATTGCTCTGGATTTGTGCATGATTGAATCTTTCCCACTCTATTTGCCACAAAAGTCTTGAAGGATCAACTACAACCGCGAATCCACCACAAAACGTTCATGCTATCAGTCCAAAAGTTAAAACTATTCATAGAAAAATTCAAGGCTTTTGAAACAGTCTGTCCCAACTGCACCCCAAGTGTAGCCGCCATGAGTTCAAGCCTAGGTATGGTGACAGCTTTTAAAGGAGCAACTTTTGTTTTGCTACAGACTAAACAAGTTGCTATTTTACCCGAATTCGATACAGTTTTTACGTAACATACTGCGCCATAAGCCAGACCAGAGGCATCAACAAAAATATGAAATTCAGTTGTGTCAGCATCGTTTGACATATAAAGCCATCTTGATACTTTGATTTCTGGTAGTTGCGACAGTTCTTTCAACCAAGCTAAACAGGCACACTTAATTTTATCGTCAACAACCTCGTCCCATGTGTAACCTTTTACCCATATTTGCTGAACCAGAATACGAGCTCGAATAGTAAACGGTGTGATAAATCCTAATGGGTCAAATAAAGTGGAGATTTTTGACAACCAAATTCTTTTGGTTATTTTTTTAACAACAGACAAAGACAACTTAAATTCAAAAGTATCGCCTTCCGCTCTCCACCATAGTCCTAACGTTTTCACTGCAGAGACGTTTTCAGCAAGCACGTCAAAAACTACCGCTTTATCATCTTTTGAAATTAAATCAGATATTACTTTAGAATTAGTGACCCATTTTCTAGCGTGCATACCAGCAGATTTCCATATAGCGCATAGATCATTATATAGTTCAATTCCTTCATGTTCGGTGTCTACAGAGTCCATACAATCGTCCATGTAAGTGGATTTCTGTATTGTTGTTGCCGCGCGGGGATACACCGAAGCAAACTTTTCTGCATGCTGTTGAGTGACAAATTGTGCCAGAAAAGGAGAGGAATTTAGACCAAAAACAACTCGGTTAAATTCAAAAACATCGGGTAGTCGAGACTGATCCAAATCTCGCCACATAAACCTTAAATATTTTTTGTCTTTTTCTGCTACACCAATTTGCAAATACATTTCAGCAATATCACAGACCATAGCGACCGCTCCTTTGCGAAAACGCAACAAAACGTCAATTAAATCACGTTGCAATTTCGGTCCGACATCGATGACGTCATTTAGAGAGAAATTTTCGCATTTCGCTGAGGCGTCAAAAACAATTCTCACTTTACTCGTTGGTTTATCAGGTCTTAATACAGGGAAATGTGGCAGCAACCATTGTTGCGAATTTAAGACACATTCTTTTTTTGCCTTTGAAATATAACCTTTGTCAATATATGAAGTAATGAGATTGTAATACGACAAACCGAGATCGTGTTCTTTAAGTAAGCGCTTTTCAATATTTTGTAATCGCTTCGATGCCATTTCATAACTAGAAGGAAGTATCGCTGGATTTAACTTCCATGGGATAGACACTTCGTACCGATTCCCAGTCCATTTTAACGACTCTTTAACAGTTAGTAGCGCTTCATTGTCTTGAGGTTTACTCGCGATTAGTTCATCGTGTTCATAATCTTCGATCTCCCAAAACCTTTGCAACGATTGGTCGATCAACCGCAGCATTACGTCATTTCTATTAGCGTTTTTAGCGAAATAAGTCAAATAAGTTGGATTAAACAATTTACCTTGTGGTAGTATTCCCGTACAAGTCCATCCAAGCGGTGTTAGACGGGCTATCGGTTCTCCAGGCGGTCCGCACACTTCTTGTATACTTTGATGAAGCTCTAAATAGTCTAAACCGATTAACATATCAACCTGACGGCTTTTGATGATCGGAAAAGAAATTTTTGCTAAATAACTCCATTTTTGCTTTATTTGCTCCCATGGTATCGCTTGTAAATTTCCGGTGACCTCTTTTGCTGTATAAGCTGTGACATCTTTTGACAAATTTCCGTCCAAGCTTCTCAATAAAAAGTTAACGGGCTGTGTTTCAAATTGCTCACACCCACCGTTAAGCACACCTACGTTTATTAACTCACGTTTGCCTTCTAAACCAAGTTCAGCTGCAATATCAGCGTTAATATAAGTTTTTGTGCTGCAGTCGTCTAATAAGGCATTTACTTGGAGTTTTCTCGATGCATGCTCAATCAAAACAGGGATTGTCCTCATTGCAATCCACTCACTTGGTAACGACTTAGCCACCATAGTTCTGTTTTCTATATCGCCTTTTGAGGAAGTGCCCTCGTCACTTTTCTTCATGTTTTTATCAGTTTTAATCAAATGATTTTCTTCTTCAATGTTACCTTCTTGGATTTTAACATCCGACTTGTGCAATAAGTAATGATGTAATTTGGGACAGTCATCAACACCACACTTTTTAACCTTTTTACAATTTTGCAGAACGTGATTTTTACCAAGATAGCCCTAACATAAATTTAGTCGCTTGATTGATTTCCATCGGTCCTGAATCTTCATTCGCTGAAACTCGGGGCATTTTAAAAACATGTGGTTTTTATAACACAGCAGACAGCGTGGTGATAATGTTTCTTTTTGATTTTGACCATAAAAAGTTCTTTGCCTGTCTACTACTTTTTCGGGTTTTTTCGTCGCTATTCCGTGAATCGTTTCTGACGCGACAGAGAGAAACTCGGCTTCGCGAAGCACAAATTCACGTAAAGTAAGAACAGATTCTTTTCTTTTATTGTCTATAACCCATCTATGATAATTGGTCAATAAGTTTTCCGAAAGTTTTCTTTGTAGTTTTATGTATAAAGCACCGCTTCCTAATTCACTGTTCATTTGCGCTTGTTGTAAATTTACAACTGCCACATCTAGCAAGTCCGCAAATTTTTCTAATGCTTTAACGTGACCATCCCTGATGGGTTTAAAATTATCTAATTCATCCAAATATAAAGCTACTAACCTTCGTTCACCGCCGTATTTTCGTTCCAAACATTGTTTTGCCACTTCATACGCTTCTTTTGAGTGGCCAAGATTTTCAACAACTCGTAGCGGTTCACCAATTAAACTTTGACGTAGTTGAAGAAGCTTATACTCAGCCGTTGCGGGCGCACTGTCGATGCAAGCATTAAATGCAGCTTTCCAACTAGGATAAGAATGCTTATTTCCGTTAAACTTGGGAACAGATACTCGTTCTAACTGCCGCCACATATCACGGCCTATTTCAGGAGGAGCACTTAATGATTCAAGTTGTACCTGTTGTACAGTTTTGGCAACTGATTCGTGTTGCTGTTGGCTAACCCACGATGCCACACTTGACCCTGGGTCAACTGCAGACGATTTGTCCTTTTCTGCGATCCTGGTTCTCACTTGAACTTCAATTTTGTCAAATCTTTCGGTCAATTCTTCGACATCTTGCAACACTTTGTCACTTTGAGATGTCTCTCCTTTTGCGTCTAAAGCTTCCGAGTAATTTAACGACAATTCTACCAATTCATCAAAGCTACCTTTTAGCTTTTCGTGAGCGCTTTGAACCTTGTCTCCCATTGGATCCTCTGTCTGTTCAATTAACTCCAATAATTGGTTACAAAATCGCGTAAATTTTGCCTTGCAGGCGGTTCGTGCTCTCTTTTAAGCATTTACATCGGAATTATCTTCTTTAGAGCAAGTTGATATTTCATTGTCTATTTCTCCGTTATGTGACATAGTTTTATTCCTTTCAATTATCTTTAGTATCTAATAACCATCCTCTGCTACCAATTTTGTTCGTTTAACAAAGTTTAACCAATTTAAATTTATTATAATTAAAAATCCTTATTCAAATAGAATCTTATTCAAATAGAATCGGAAAGAAAAAATAACGAATTAAAATAAAACATATTTAAAACTGCAATTTTTTAAGTCCGACAATTAGTACGTCCGGAATTATACTATCAATTATTAAGTTTTACTTCAAGCTTCTACATCTGCGCAAAAGCATTCAAAGACATTCACCTGTAAGAAGCTTTTTCTAAAAAAGGGAACGGATTGTTTACGAAGCGAATAATAGCAAGCAAGCAGAAAAAAACTGATAAACTTTAAAGCGATTAAGGAGTAAAATAATAAGGTCTTTTGACTGCCTTACAAAAACAACTCGCAAGCAATTCATCAGCATTACGAAGCACGTTACGAAGTTGGGCATCTCTGCTTGAAAAATTTAAACAAAACAAATAAAAAAAAACATGGTTATTTCTTCAAACCAACTGCTACTGAAAAAAACTTGGAGCGGTACTCTTAAAACTTTCGTGTTGCAAACCAAACTAACCAATTGGTTCACAGTAATTTCGTGGTCATTTCATCGTATGGTGATTAAACCTCATGCATTTTTAATCACCGGACACCAAACCAATTTGTAACATTTGCATTGCATTCCCGAAGCGTGAAACGTGTTCGTCGCGATCCATATTACACGTTAGCAACACATGCAATTGCGATCACCGTTCGAAAACCATTGTCAAATTTGGCCAGTTTGGAAATCAAACTTTGGCTTCCTGCGTCTTGGTGGCGGCATTTTGGCTTCCTGCTTTCACACCCATGACCAATACCAAGCTTGTTGGAATGAGCTTGCCCTGAACAGCTTGGTTTATGCTCAATCGCCTGCAGACTGGTGTTGGGCGATTCCATTCGTCCATGCACTAATGGAATCGCGCTTCTTCACCGCATTGCAAGTGCGGCGCCCCTGAACAAACCGCAGACCGAATTGCCACTGTTCGATGTGTAAGTTTCTCCTCTTTAAAGTTAGTTTTATAGCCGTCCATATAATAGCATTATAACGTTCGCACTGCCCATTGCCTTGTGGGTTGTAAACGGAGGTATAACTAGTTGACACTCCACGTTTATTTAAGTAACTAATAAACTCTAGAGATGTAAAGCACTTACCCCGATCTGAATGAATATAAGAGGGCAACCCAAATGTTGTCAATAATTCGTTAAGACATCGAATGACTGTTCTTGTCTCCATGTTTCGACAAGGAAAGGCGAACGTAAACCGGCAGTACTCGTCCGTGATTGTCAATAAATAATAATTTCTATAAGTCGATGGAAAAACCTTTAAAATCAATGCTCAGGCGCTCAAACGGTTTATTATAAAGCGCAGTATTTGCCATGCTTGCAACGTATGATGGTAAAAGAGTATCAGGAACACAATTGTATTTGCCTGCTCTATAAATAATGTCGTAATCATATTGAGCCAATTCGAAACGCCATCTCAAAATTTTTTTATTCTTCATTTTACTGTGTCTTCTTTGATCGAACATAAAGGATACAGATTTTTGGTCTGTTATAAGATGAAAGCGGCGACATTGAAGAAAATGGCTCCATTTCCTAATGGCCTCGACGATGGCTGTGGCTTCTTTCTCGATATTTGAATGACGGAGTTCATTTGCGTTCAGAGTTCTTGAAAAGAATGCCACTGGTTTGTTTTCTTGGTTTAAAGAAGCAGATATAGCAGTTTCGGAAGCGTCAGTTGCGATAGTAAACGGCTTGCTTCTATCAATTACGCCTCGAGTAATTTCTGTCAAAATTTTTCGCAAATCTTGAAAAGCTTTTACATCCTCGTCAGCTAAAGGAAGTTGTTTGGCGCTTACCAGAGGTTTTATCTTATCAGAGTATTTCGGTATCCATTGCGCGTTATAGGAGAACATGCCGACGACTCGTCGAAGAGATTTTAAATCATCAGGAACTGGAATTTCCAATATTAGTTTAATACGCTCTGGATCCGGTTTTAGTGCTCCGTTCGTAATTCGGTATCCCAACAAATCAATGCAAGTAGCAGAAAAATTACGTTTACTTTTGTTGAGAGTGAGATTGTATTTTTCCAGAAATCTTTGCAGGTTTTTGTCGTGTTCTTCTTGACTTTTACCCCCAACAGTGATATTATCTAAGTACGCATACGTCCCTTCGCAATCGTTTTTTATGATCTGTCGATTATACTTTGAAAACAAGGAACAGCATTTTTCAATCCAAATGGAAGACGTGTAAATTGAAACAATTGTCCGTCGGCTGCAAAGGCTGTATAAATTCTGGCTTCTTGCGAAAGCTCAACTTGATGATATGCATTCTTTAAATCTAATGTTGAGAAAACGCGGTATTGAGATACTTTGTTAATCACATCTTGCATTCGAGGGAGAGGATACCCATCTAACAGTGTAAATTTGTTAATTGTTTGGCTGTAGTCTATACACATTCTTTTCTTGTGATTTTCGTTAGAAGTGACTAAAACCTGCGCTCGCCATGGAGATGTGCTTGGCTCAATAATTTTTTCAGCTAGAAGACGTTTTATTTCAGTTGATATGAAACGGCAGTCGGCATGAGAATAACGTCGTGACTTTGTAGCAATGGGTCGACAATCTTTTGTCAAATACTGAAACAGCAGCGGCGGATTGGTTACTTTTAGAGCTTTTAACACATTCAAATGCAACGGTTCAGTACCGCCAAAATGAATACTAACTGCTTTATGTTGGTTCATGAAATCTCGACCCAATATAACGTCAGTCAATAAGTCTTTAAAATCTGAATATACTCATTCAGAGTTTGGTCTGGCTGTTGTTTACATGTTGCTAGCCGATATCTGGCAAAAATTTTGTTTATCGGTTTAATGTAAGCAGCAATAACAATATTGCATATTGTTATTGCTGCCTCGTACGTTTCAGTTTCAGTAATGTATTTATATACCGAGGTATCAACGGGATTGATAAGAATATTCAGCTTGTTCTCCTCACTAACTCCCTCGATAGAGTTAATATAGCCCGTAAAAGTTCTAATCCAATGTTGCCACTTTTTCTTTGAATCAGGCGATGTTGGATTGGTTTCAAATCTATCAGGTTTTAAACACTTACCCATTTTACACAATTTTTTTTTTTTTAGTTAATTAAAATATAATGATATTTACACTTCACATTTGTTTGCGTTTAATTGACTAAAAATTTACGGGCATCTAAATAAAACACAACATAAACACATATATTAAATTAAACTTCAACAGCAAACTATTATTTTTATCACAACTCAAAACTCAGCAATTGTCTGTATGTAGCTGCGAAAACCTTTGAACTAAAACTTAACAATAGTCGCGCGTTGATTAGGTTGTCAGAAAAGCGTCAATGGCTCACAACAAAAGCGCTTCATAAAACTTACTGCAAGGCTTTGCTACACCCTGCTTATTGGATCTTCCGTTCTTTTTTTCACCATTACCGATCACTCAACTTACTATTTATACACTACTATCGGTTTTATAAAAACCACCCCCTTTCTCAATATTAGTTTTCTTCCCATTCGCTTTTCCACCTTTGACATTAAGCTTCATACTGTTCTTCCTGATACCAATCTTATAACATCTTAATTTTTGGAAACTGTCATCTTAGTCACCAAAACAGTCTATTAACCAACTCCTTCACCACTCTAAGTGACCCTCATTTGCTTACTCGTTCACAGCTACAAGTAGTTGCGCTTCACCGCACATCTCATTTGCACTCATCTTACTCGTTTCTTCTTGCTCTTTGCATATTGAAACAAATTCGTTCACTTACCCATCATCAATTTATCTCCATTCCTTTCTGCCTGCCCTATTATCTTCAAATATATATATATAGTTAAATTACAAAAACCACGTAGAGAATTTTATTCAATAATCTGTGTGGCTTGTACTGGCAAATCTTTAGAGAGAGCTCAACTAGCTAGAGCTTGGAGCATTAATAATAGTAAACGTGGCAAGACTGTCAGTAAAGAGCTCAATGAAAACTTAGAGCATTAAATTAAGTTAAATTACAAAAGCCACGTAGAGAATTTTATTTTATAATCTGTGTGACTTGTACTGGCAAATCTTTAGTTGAGCTCTCTCTAAATATTTGCCAGTACAAGCTACACAGATTATAAAATAAAATTCTCTACGTGGATTTTGTAATTTAACTTAATTTAATGCTCTGAGTTTCCATCGAGCTCTTTACTGACAGTCCTGCCATTTTTACTATTATATATATACAGGGTGTCCCAGAAGTCACGCACCATTTAAGTTTTATAAAATCTTCCAATTTCTTCCAAACATAAATATCAATTTGACTGTTGTATTGTGAGTTTCTCATTCATGTTTCAAAAATTTTAGTTAATCAAGTTCATCCAATCTAATCAAATTTGAAAGATGGAAAAAAATTCAAGATGAGTACATGGTGCGCGACTTCTGGGACACCCTGTATATATATATATACCTATATATAATTAACTTACAGACCACAAAATTTTTTAATTTAACAGAATTCTATTTGAATAAGATTTTTAACCGCCCCCTGACGAGCCCAGGCAGGCGAAACAGTCTGTTAAGGCAAATAAAATTAATGTTAAATTAAAAAATTTTGTGGTCTGTAAGTTAATTATCTAACCGCTCTGACTCGACGTCATTGAGCACTTTCCTGATGAGCACCGACCAAAAAATTTTGGAAAATTTCTATACCTATATATATATATATATATATTTTTTTTTTTAATTTTAAGAAAGCTAAATGGACCCATATCAAAGTTTTTATTTATTTTTCAAATTTGAAATTTTAATTTTTCTTACCACACGTTGTTTGAACTTTGTTAGGACTGATTGGTTGCTGCGCTTTTTGTATCGGTCCAGTGCGGCACGTGTAAAAGTGGCCGGATTGGGGCCGATTGCTTGGAAGGACCGACGCATGATGAACGTTGATGTGAGCTCTATTGTTCAAGGACACTTGGATTATGCAGCCAACATGGATGAAATTCTGGAAGTAGTTGGTGTCAGGTTGGGAACGATATTTTGTCAATCACTTCTCGCGGAGATTCACAAACTGAAATTTTTTCCAATCTTTTTAACACAAAAATTAAATTTGCGCCTTATTGAGTGATTTTTTTTAGTCGTATTCAACCTGCAGAACTGTAACTTCTATCACTTAGTCAAATGTTAAAACAATCGTTATTATATCAGCCATTTATGCTACTCAATCGAAGGAGAACGTCGAAAGCGTTAAGCTTGAAACAACCGTGTTTTACTTGTTGTGATCGATGATGTTAATTGAAGTAGGAATAATCTAAAAAAATTTCATTACATTCGTTGTTGAATCCTTTTTGTAGTAAATAACCACCTTCAGATGAAGTTGTAACAAACTTGGCAACAAAGTCAGTGTTTTCTTTTTTTAACCTAAAACTCAAATTTAATTTTGAAGGACGTCGATAAACCAGAGATTCACGGTTACCGAAACCAGTGACTCGACTTCGTCAAAGGTCGAATGTGACGATTTTCGCCCGTCTGCTGATGTGAAGCATAACACTGAAGAATTAAGTGATCTTGATTCGAAAGCTGGTGCTATTGTAAACTTGGTCAAACCAGACACTGTGGATGACAGTGAAGTCAAAGAAAAATCTGGTGATGTGAAGCATAACACTGAAGAATTAAGTGATCTTGATTCGAAAGCCGGTGCTATTGTAAACTCAGTCAAATTAAAGACTGTGGATGATAGCAAAGTCAAAGAAAAAGGAGATATTTTGTAATTATTGCACTTAGAAGTGTTTTCATTTTTTCCTCGCTTGTTAATAGGTCATAAATTTTGTGTCGTTTAAGCGCACAAGTTCACAAGGATTTTTTCGAAACAATGATATTAGGTCATTTAATCTTTTTTTCAATCTTCAATCTGTTTTGTGTGCCTTCCAAGTATTCTTTTCTTGATGTTTTTAGAAGTTGATCACTTTTATTTGCGAATTTAAAAAAGATTATTTTTGGGTACTAATGAAAATTTCTACTGTTTGTTGTCGCGTAATATAACAAGTTTTGTTTGCTACAAAACTAAAAATATCGTGGTTAAAGGTTTGTAAATACTTAACGACACGAGGAAATTTAGGAAATCGTGTGAACTTAATTTGTAAGGGTGTTTTTGCCTTAATTGCTAAACAGTGTCGTGTAATTGTGTCTTTCCAAGTTTTGTACGTATCGAAAATATCTGCACTTTCGCTGATCACTTTATTGGCTTTATAAGTGCAATAAATGTGTTTACATTTTTACGTATGGTCGTGGGTTTGTCCGTTACAGCGTAAGCGAGAGAGGGCACATTGAGCGGAGCGAGAAAGAGTAAGGTCAGAGACTACAGAAGAGATTTGATGATGGAAAAAATCAGATTGGATACCGCGTTTTTAACTGGTGTAAAAGGGTAGGCGCTGGCAGGAAGAATTAAAAAGTGAGAGGGAGATTGGTATCGTGGAAGGTTCGTGTCACAATAATAATTAAATCTGTGCAGTGTTAGTCGCTTACTGAATTTTGTGAGGTTGGAATTAACTGTTTTCTGGTCTTAGAATGCGCCGATTTGGTTTCTCACACTTAACAAGATTTAGCTCGACCTTACTTCGTTAATTTGAATTTGCCCACTTCTATTCCGTTTGCTTCGACGTCTAATAAGTATAATTAACTCGATTTATTGTTGCAAACTTTGACCGCCATTTTTCATAATTAATCTTAGGCATTACGAGATTAAGGTTAGCTAATTGTATACGATAATTATACAAAAATCGTTCTTTGTTTTTGCTTTTGTCTTATTCTGGTTTTCGGGACAACAAAGCTATTTTATTTTAGTTTTGCTTTGTTCGTTCTGCAACGGCAACCCCCGTTCCCCCCGGAAACGTATATATGTTACAGTAAAGTCGTGAAACGAGCGATTTCATGAAATCTCTGAAAATGTTGGGGTTTCATGAACTAAATGGACTATTATTTCAGTAATTTCATGAAATCACTAGTTTCTCCAAGTTAGCCTACTGTAAAATATGTACATTTAGCTGTGCCTCGTGCAAGATAGCAAAAACACACAGACAGAGTCGCTGAAAAGAGACCGGACAGAAACTGCGAGAGACGGAAAAAAGATTGGGAACTTGTGGGGACTGGCGACGGTAGCCGAGACAAACAATGAGTGTGGAATTTGAGAGTCATGTATCGTGAATTGCTTAACGCACCTGTAGTTCTTTATATGTTAGCATTGGGGCTAACAATCAACCATAATAAATCAAGCTTTTTGAAAGAACTTTGAGCAACCGTGAACAAAGTTGCGTTCTTCTTGATTTTCTAGTCAAGCAATCATTTAGCGTCTAAATCAATGTTTGTCTTACAGATCACACTACTTTCTTGGCCATGTATGTAGTGAAGATAGATTCTAAGGAGAGTTTGGCTGTCAAAAAGGAATTTCAGCAGTAGGTATGAGAAAGTAATAGAGAGTTGAGAAAACAGGTTGAAAATTAGAGAACAAGGTGCAGTTTGATAATCACAGGACAAGGAGTCGGAAATAGACCACTCTAGTGCACTAGTGCAGTGCTCTGCAATCTTTTTCAATCACTCAAAACTTCTCAAATTCAGCGGGACAACTCAATAAAAATTATAAAAAATTTATTCAATTCAAACACAAACGTTGTTTTGTTGCGCTTGTTGTTGCTTTTTTTTAGTAGGATTGCTGCACGTTAGGCTTATAATAAATTTATCTGTAGCTTTACAAATAGGCAACATACTTTTTTTAAATTTTCATCCATATTATTCTTTTGACATGCAAGAATATATCGGAGGCCTATACTAAAACAACCGTCAAGCAATTACCCGACCTGCCTCCGGGCGTAGAGATATGACAGAAAATTAAAGTTGCTTGCTGAGACTGCCAAGCAGAAAAAAGTGTCGGAAAGTGTCTTTTCCAAAAACACAAGTAAACGACGGGGGTATGTGTTAAACAGCGATAGGGTCGCTCTTAACCACTCGGCCATGCTGCCAACAAATTAATGCATAAAACAATCGTTAATGGACATTGACAGTCTAGTTAAGAGTTTGATATGTCTAGCAGAATTGCCAAAACTAAATTTAAAAAAAATAGTTTTTTTTAATGTATGTCCAGATTACAGGTGTCCCGCGGCACACCGGTTGCGAAGCACTACTCTAGTGTATAAACAATAGCATAGCAGTGGCGTGCGGTCAGGGCATGCCAGTCATGCATTGCATGACCAAATTTTTAGGGATTGCAGGACAAACTTTTGTGCGATTTGGTGGATATTCTTCAATTTAGTGAAAAATATTACTTGTTCGGGATGAAATCTGAAGCCGATCCGAGACAAAGACCTTTTTTTTTGGAGATCACTGCATTTTTAGGTCAAAAAGTGCATTACTTGGCAACAATTTCAAGTGTTGACCTTTTTTTTTTAGAGATGACCTTGCACCTAGGACGAAAATTGGTGTTGATCAGCGTGATATTAGGACTAAAAATTAGAATCTCACACAGAGTTTTTTTTTATCAGTAAAATACAGTATTGCATGTCTTACTCATTGACTACCCATAAAATACCCGATTTCATGACCGATTTTGGCATGCCAATTGCATGACCAGTCTCGAGGTTACCGCATGCCGCTGTGGCATAGCACTGTCACTGGTATCCCAGAGTTTAGTCAAAAAAAAGGTGGCAGTGAGACATTTAGAACATAATATAATTTCTTATTCACCCATTCCCCAACCCGCCAACAACTGAGACATTAGTCCAAGCAGTGATGTCATTGTGTGGGAGGGTAGATAAGCGAAAAAAATTCGAGAGTAATACATCTTTATGTATCGAATGGCCTGCCGTTCCAAACGCTGCTGATCCATTAAGTTTATTAATCTGATTGTTTCCAGCGCAGATTTATCTCTTTTCCTATGAAACCTTTTACGCATTATTTTCACTATTTTCTGTCTGTAGCATCTTTCATTTTACATTTGCTTTCAACATTCTTCGGGGGCTCTGTTTTATCTACTTAAAGTCCAAGGTTTCGTCGTTCTTCATCCTCCATTACCTCTCGCCAAACCAACTGTTGATTCTTTTAAGCATAATATATTCCTCAGCCCTCTATATTAGAGTTGAATACCTCGAGATACGTTTTTCAAAGTCTCGGTCTCGTGACTCCAAAGTCTCGAATCCAACTCGAGACATTGCAGTGATGTGATGAAAGCTTACAGGTGTTGTAAATATGTCGTGATTTTTGGTAAAAATAGGTTGTTTGAACGTTTTTTTTAGCCATTCGGACGTCACCCTCTTTAAATTTGCCATTGGTCACAGTCAGGGCTTGGAAAAAATTAATTGATGAAAAATTAATTGCAATTTAATTGGATCAATTAATTGATTGCAAAAATTTATTTATTAAATAATTGATTGTTTCACAGGCAATTAATTGCAATTAATTGCAATCATATAAAATATTGGCTATATATAGTGCTATGATATAAGATTTAAGATTTTTTAAATATTTACCCATATAATATGCCATTACAATCTGAAAATGGGCAAATTTCTCGAAAATATTTTAGCCAAGTTGTAGATTCTGAAGGTAGCTGGGTATGCAAGTGTGGTAAGAAGTTGATACAGAAAAAAGGTACCGGATAGACAAATTTAATGAATCACATAAAAAATCAGCATCCGGATTATTGTAAAACCCAAGATCAACAATCATAGTCAAATTTATTATTTAATCATTATATATATAATGATACTTATGTACAGCTTTCGAATTACGTGTATCTCAAACAAACAATGTAATTATTTTAGCTAACAAATTGCAATTAATTGCAAATTATTGCAATAATTGATTGGTTTACTTACCAATTAAAATTAATTGATTGATAATAATATAATTGATTGAAAAGGTTCCAATCAATTTTTTCCAAGCCCTGGGCAATCTTTATGCATGGCAATCCAGAAGCCTGCACCCGTACAAGTGCTCAAGAAATTATAAGCCTGTTTTTATCAACATATAAACGTTTTGCATTTCATATTTTTAATAACAAAATTTGTTCTCTTAAAACGCGGTATATCACGATACTTTTAATTGTAGTCTATATGGTTCTATGACATTATATTAGGTTGCATGTGTGAGCATTAAGACACGATTGCGATTTAAAACTTACTCGCTTGGTTCTGTTGTATCCTTGTGGAAAGATATTTTCCGGCATTGTTTTTGGCTTTAAATTTCAGTCATCTTACAAAATAAAAATTTTAAAAATACAGTATACCGAGTTATAGGACAGATGTCACCAAATAGTACCATCTGTGATATTGTGCATCACGCATGCCGAACCCGAGCTCACTGCCCGACCATAATTTCAAATTTTAAACTCTCTTTAAGGACAGTCTGCTTACCCAGGTTTTGTCACATAGCTGATCAAATTCATAAAGAAAAATCTTGTAGGCTTGTAGGATTCAACCTAATGCATTGCTGCACTGATACAAGCGGCATTGCGCATCACGCACGCTGATGACCAGATGCTAAAAATATATCGAGTTACTGGACAGATAACATTAAAGAATATCACTTGTGGTATTGTGTATCACGCACGCCGAAACCGAGCTCACTACCCGACCATGGTTTCGAGTTTTAAACTCTCATCAGGAACAGTCTGCTTAACCAGGTTTTACCGCTTTTATCAGTGCAACAATTCATCTGGTAGAAGCCCATAAATCTTAATTTTTTTTCTTTATGTATGACCATCTCTGCGACTAAACCTGTGTAAGCAGACTGTCCCTGATAAGAATTTAAAACTCGAAACCATGGTCAAGCAGAGAGCTCGGGTTCGGCGTGGGGGACACACAATGCCACAGATGGCACTCTTGCTGCTGTCTATCCATAACTCGATATACAGGGTGGGCCGTAAATAACGCACCAAAGCATATAAAACAATTCTGATAATAATAACAAAAGACAAACCAAAAAGTGCTTATTCATTTGTGATTGTACCAGCGTGTACGTGTTTCTCTGTTCATTTGTTAAGTCTTGCTTTAATAAAAACGTGTGTTATTATTATCAGTATTGTTTAATATGCTTTGGTGCGTTATTTACGGCCCACCCTGTATTTCTAGCATCTGTTCATAGAAATGAGTGATGCACAACGCCGTTCTATCAGTGCAGTAATGCATCAGGTTGGAGCTAACAAGTCTTTAAAAAATAATAAAAGATTTCAATCGGACAGCAAAATGGTGGCATCTCCAAAAGTAAGTCGGGTGAATTGCTTGCTGTAGATGGGATCCGGAGTTTCACTGTTAGACGAGAAAAATTTCAGTTTTAGTTGGCAAAGTTCAACTAACTTGATGCCTGAAAGAATTAGTAAGTGGTCTGTTGGAGTGGGTTGCAGGCATCCAAATCTTTAAGGCGCCATTCAAGGCACTATTCATTAGGCGAGCATATGCGCTGCAAAATACTAAGCTGTCGAATAGACCAAATATAACCTAACGGCGTGACGCAGGAAAATATTTTTTGCGCAATGCCACAAGGTGGTGACAAAACGTGAGCAATTTTTCCAGTTTTCCCTAAGCTATGAAGGGATTGAACAGATTGGTAAAAGTTTGGCAACGTGGTTGAGTAGTTAAAGCGACGGGATCGTGATCAACACGGTCTTGGTTCAAAACCCACTCCCACCATTCTGTTGTGTCCTTGGAAAAGACACTTTACGGCACTTTCCCCTGCTTGGTGGTCTTGGCAAGCAGTTTTAAATTAAAGTCGTATTTCTAATAAAATTTCGAGCGGACAGCGATACCTTGGCATCTCTGGAAGCAGGTTGGGGTAATTGCTTGCCCTATGTATAGCGCCTCCCTCGCTTTCCTGCGAGTCAGGAAGATAAATATAGAGATAAAAATAAATAAATTCATCGTATTGTAAACTTTTGGCTCAGGTTTGGCTTCTCGCTTGTAAAATGAAAAGCTGCCGTCACCGTCTTTTAGTGAGTGAGTTTCATCCTTCAAATTTGGAGAAAGGGTGAAAGAGTGAGTATGTCTTGACTTTAAAGCTCTTCTAGTTTTGAGAAAAGTGCAACAATAAAAGATAGTCCGCATAGGCGAGCTTTTTGAAAATCGTGGAAGGGAAATAGTAAGAGGTTAAAAAGGAAGTGAGCCAAAGCCGAACTTTAAGGAACACCGTTTCTTACACATCGAAGCTTGCTTTGCTTGTTACCAGTAGCAAAAGTAAAATATTGGTTTTGGGGTTCATGATTATTCTAGATCATGTGCTTATCTGAAAGAGGTCAGCAGCTTGCAGGTAGAGCCATATGCCAGGCAGTTATAAGCAACTATCAGAGCGAGGATCCCGACACTTCCTTCTTAGTTTTAAAATAATTCCTCGACGTCTCCTGTATTAAATAACAGAGCAAATTTTCCGCGTCAAAATCAAGCTTGCTCCCTAGGGAGCAACGGATGAATAATTGGTTTTAATCGACGCCGCCCTTGTTAAATCTCTCGAGAATCGTTAGAGGACAGAGAACAGAGATATTGTGTGACAGCTCTTAGAGTTCTTTACAGGCTTTTTTGAAATCACGACTACAAGCGCTCTTCTTCAGATTTTTGGAAAATGTGGATGGACACAAACAAAAAAAAAAGAAGTCACGTAACCAGGAATTAAAAGTAACTCCAGCATTGGTAATAGAACTAGAACTGCTTTCTGATGGCGTTGAAAAAATTCTGGTAATCGCTGGTAACAACAAAAAAATTCTGATTGTTTCCACATCAGGTGAATTCAGCAGCAACAAAGTCTTTTTGAATTTGCTCGTTGAAGCAATGTAATCACTCACTTGACACAGCGAAAATTTCATCGTTTAACTGGTATTTCTAACACTGGCAAAGCAAAACTTGTATTATAAGCCTAATAGGCGAGGGTCAATATTTTAACTTGGAAAACTTTTTTGTGATTTATATTAAAGATTTTTGATGTGGAAAGGAGTTCATATATTTCTTGTACTTATTGGTTAAACCACACTTGTGGAGTCTGAGAAAGTATTTTTCAACTCCACCAATTCAAAGTTTTCCGATTCCGACTCCACGAGATCTAATAATACGACTCCAACTTCAGCATATGTAACAGCTTCATCCTAAAATATGCGGCTATGGAAACTTTGACTTAATAATATAGTTATAAGCAGGGCTGTGGAGTCGGAGACCACGGGATCGCATGTCTTAGAGCGGAATCAGAGTTGTTTCTTTAGATTTGATAAAGTCCAAGTCGCGAGTAGAAGTCGGTTGTTTCGATTCGGTGGAGTTGGGAATTGGAGTCCCTATTGCTTTTGGAGACTGATTTCGTTCAAATTTAACAAATGTAAAGATTCGAACGCGCACTTGGTTTGCTTGTTTCTATCTAGATCGCGTCTTTTCAAGTTGTTCTTTCTCTACAAACTCAATTAAAACGTGTAATTTTCTTGCTTCGACAACTCGAGATTACTGTTATAGTCTCGCTGAGATACGCGGCAGCAACATTAAAAGCATCTTTTTGAAGTCAGATAGTGGTTGTTGAATCTATAGTGATAATTTTTCTTGCTATTTCAGAATTTTTAGTTATTATTTAGGCCTAATTTGTTCTAATCTAAGTTTGAGCTGCATTGGAAACAATTTTCGTAAGTTGACTATTTTTAAATCATTATTGTCGTGTTTTTTACGTTTTGTGCTTATGTTTAGAATTACGGAATAGCGCTTCAATAGATTTCAAATCGAACTTGGATTGAGCGTTGAGAAATTAAACTACGCAGCTTAGCCATTAGAAAGAAAATAGATTAGATCAAATCAGAGACTTTAATTTACGCTAAATTATTTTACAATTTTACATTTTATCTCTCTCTACATATATATTCTCCTGACTCACTGGAAAGTGTCGGAGGCGCTATACATAGAGTAAGCAATTACCCCGACCTGCTTGCGGAGATGCCAAGATATTGCTGTCCGGTTAAATTTTTTTATTTTGTTTTTTTTAGTTTCATAGAGTGATGACTAAAATTTAGAACTGCTTGCCGAAACCGCCAAGCAAGGGAAAGTGCCGTAGAAGTGATTTCCTAAGGACACAATAAAATGCCGCGAGTAGGTTTTGAACCGAGACCATGTTGATCACAACCACGGCACTTTAATGCGCTTTAACCACTCGACAATTAGGCCTTTAAGGTTGTAAAATAGGAATCGGTAAAGTTGCACGTTTTGGAATGAAGTCGGAATCGTTTATTCAGATGTTCAAGAGTTGAAGTTCGAATCGTAAAATTTTAAAGAACTGAAGTCGGAGTCGGAAAAATTTTTTTCTGACTCCACAACCCTGGTTATAAGTCACACTTAGGAACCAGTTTGTCGGCAGCGCGGTCGAGTGGTTAAAGCGCCTGGCTCGTGACCAACACAGTCTCGGTTCAAAACCCACTCGCGCGCCGTTCTGTTGTGTCCTTGGGAAAGACACTTTACGCACATTCCCTGCTGGGTGGTCCTGGCAAGCAGTTCTAAATTACAGTCATATCTCTATTAAATTACAAGCGGACAGCAATATCTTGGTATCTCCGGAAGCAGGTCGTGGTAATTGCCTACCCTATGTATTAGCGCCTTCGTCGCTTTCCTGCGAGTCAGGAGGATAAATATAGAAGTAAAATAAATAAATAAAAATAAATAAACCAGAGAAGATCCAGCAGATAAGGAGCGACACCCCCTCAGAATTTTCAAAAATATAACATGAATAACTGCTTTTAGCAATCGTAACTACTATTGCAGAGTTAGCATTTCACAATGCCTTTTCTTGTCTGCAATTAAGGTTAGATTTAAGATTGAGAGTTTTTTATTTTTACTCTAGTTACACCCAACTGCTGACCAAAGCACTTTTTCGTTAAGTTAATGCATATAATAAGTATTGAGAATGTATTACGAACAACAAGCGGTAGCTTTAGAAAGTGCCCACAATTCTTAAAGAATCCCGACATTTTAGAAAGGGATAAATTCGAATGAAGACTTTGTGTTAATTTAAAGGTCATTTGACTATCAAAGCGATAAGCAATGACTCACATTTTGACGCATTTTTTCTATAAAATTTTTTAAAATTTTTAGTTGAATTTTTCAAAACAACCCCCAAACTAAAACTTAAGTTTAATTTTGTAAATAAAAAGCCAAATTTGCCCGTCAATATTAAGCTGAAATTGTTTTTAGTTTGCACTTTAAATTAAAGTCCAAAAGGTAATTTTTCCAACTATTCGCCGTATTTTTCCTTGCTTATTTTTGAATCATTCAGATAATAAATATGACTAACTTATAGCTTTTAGCAATTCACCAAAAATCGGAATCAGAGTGGCTAAAAACAAATACGGATCTCTCATCAACTCCAGCACATCTAAATAAGCGACTCTGGCTTGAGCGTATTTAAAAAAAACTACTTTAGTTTCAATTCCAACCAAAAACATGCGACTCCGACTTCCGATTTTGACTCCACAACCCTGACTTAAACTAAAATAATTTATGTAAAGTCTCGTGTCTCGTCTCGGTCTCAGTTCTTCAAAGTCTCGTCTTGGTTTTGGCACTAACCAAGTCGTGTCTCGTCTCGGTCTCGCTACCCCAAAGCCTCGTCTCGGTCTCGAAGCACCGTCTCTTGAATCCACTTCTGACTCTACAGTATATCTATATATATATTTTATATCTCTATATTTATCCTCCTGACTCACAGGAAAGCGACGGAGGCGCTAATACATAGGGCAAGCAATTACCGTACCTCGATCTTCTTCCAGAGATCGCTGTCCGGGTAAAATTTTTTATTTGGTTTTTAGTTTTTTTTTATAGAGATGTGACTGAAATTTAATACTGCTTGCTAAGTGCCATAAAGTGTCTTTCCCTGGGACTTAAAAGAATGGCGCAAGTAGGTTTTGAACCAAGACCATGTTGATCACAATCACGGCGCTTTAACCAATCGAGCACGCTGCCGAGATATAGTCCTATTCTTCATCAGTTCAATGCCACATAATTCGTACCGTATCCCATACAGAAATTCAGTTATATCCAGTGATGAGATTCAGGGGTTCGCGCGAAACGGTTCTTGAAATTTCAGCACGTTTAGCGAACCTGCTCTTAATTTAACGTAATCTCCGAGTATGTACCTCTATATCTCTGTATAATAAGGGAATATAAGTTCTATACAAAAAAAAACCTGTTAAAATTTTGAATCCCATTTGGCAATATCTACTAGCAGTGATGGATATTCAAAATTAGGGGCCTGGGGCAAAATCCTAATTAGGGGCCCCCAACAATGACGTCACAAGAATTCGATTACCATTTTACCAATGTCATCTAGAAAGATATAGGCTACGAAATATTGGAAAAAAATTGATTCTGATACGAAAGTTGAAATAATTCAAATCAGTGGCAGACACAGAAAGTTATCATGAAAGGTTTACACGTGACCCGACATCTGATCGAAACGACACTTGATCACGACACTTGATTGAAACGACATCTGATCAAATAATGAAAGGGAAAATTTACAACTTTGAATCTATCCCAATTTAGTCAATTTTGTCCCAAAAACATAGTAGGCCTACTTTAATCTGTCCCAGTTTTGTTGAGTTTTTGTCCCAAAATCATAAATCTCTAAAAATAATATCTTTTCTTTAAATCTGTCTCTGATTTGTGCAAGGGGTTTACAAGGGTGGAGCCATGGCACAATGCCTCCTCAAATAACTGGCTACGTCAAAAGAATGCAAAAAAATGACAGCGATAAGCATCTAACGAAACATAACCTTGACAAGAGATCTACTTGTTGCCCCCCTAAAAATGCTTTGCCCAGAGACTTCGTTAAAAAACCTTGACCTTGACATAGGTAAAAAATTATAAAAAACAAAAACAAATTGTCTTCAAAACTCCTTGGCTTCTGCTTTTTATGAATCTAATTTAGAGTAACAAAAAGTTTAATCGCAGAAACATACAAAAATAAATCTTTTTTTTTATCAACTGTCATTTATACAGAGGTGGGCATTTTTCCAAAAATTAGCGAAGCGCAGCGCACTAAAGCGCAATATGTCTTTGAAATTAGTGAACCGCAGCGCACTAAAGCGCAACGAGTCACTGAAATTAGTGAAGCGCAGCGCAACTTGCGCAATGCGCTTTTATAAATCATGGAAAGCACAACACAACTTTCGCAATGTCTTTTTTAAATCAGGGTTTTTTTTGAGACCGTACCCCTTTTTGTCCTGCAAACAAAAATTGCGTCCCCTTCTATCATACCAACAAATTCCGTCCCAAAATTGTGATGTTAACAAAAAAAAGTCTTCACTTAAATTTAGTGTCTTATTTTTCAATTTTCTTCCAAAAATTGTAGTGGTCTCCAAAAAAAAGGCCGCCAGGTTCGGTTAAGATTTAGTTTGTAGCTATTTATTCGTGCCCCCCCTGTAAACCTTTCACTCCACCCCCAGGGCGGCGTACCCTAGTTTAAGAATCTAGGAGTTAAAATTTAGTTTGCAGCCAGTTGCTCATGTCCCTCTACGAACCTTTTACGCCCCCAGTTTAAATTTTAGGTTTTAAATCATGTTAAGCGTAGTGCAAAAAATTATTTACAAATCTTGTTTTACAACCTTTTACAAATCATGTTAAGCAGAGCGCAATGTCTTTTTTAAATTATGTTATTAATAATTAAATTAAATATTAAATTAAATTATGTTATGCGTGATGCGCTTTATGTTTAATGTATTTAAAAAGATTATATTAATTTTTTTTATCTCTATATTTATCCTCCTGACTCGCAGGAAAGCGACGGAAGCGCTAATACATAGGGTAGGCAATTACCACGACCTGCTTCCGGAGATGCCAAGATATTGCTGTCCGCTTGTAATTTAATAGAGATATGACTGTAATTTAGAACTGCTTGTAAAGACCACCAAGCAGGGGAATGTGCGTAAAGTGTTTTTCCCAAGGACACAACAGAATGGCGCGAGTGGGTTTTGAACCGAGACCGTGCAGCGTATCAAGATTTTCAAATCACATGAGGCGCAATATTCTGTCAAAATCATAAGCGCAGTCCAACCAGAGCTCTAAATTTCGGTTATGGCACATATAAAAAATTTTTTTACATTTCAACTAAACTTTCAACCCAACTTTGCTTTTTAAAACAAAAAGACATTTCTATTTACAAATTTTAATCAAAAACCAAAAAAAAACTTTCGTTGAATTTGCTTTTTATTATACAAACATTCGTGAGTTACTGTTTTCATCAATTGCATCAAATTTTTATACCGTACTTTTGAAGTAATCAACCCAGTCGTAGAATCTCGAGGATAATCAAAGATATATTATTAAGATTTATCTTCATTTATAATTTGTAACATAGTTGAAAGACAGAGATATATCCTTGAAATATACACCGAAAGTGAACACTTCTAAGCTTGATGTAAACATGATTGTCATTATTGATTCAAACATGATTATCAAAGATAAATCTGTGATTTCAAAGCTATTTCAGAGAAAAATCATGTATGTTTCTTGCCAGAAATTAACGAGTTTATTGACTTGATTTATATATGATTGTCTCTATTGATTTAAACATAATTATCAAAGATAAATTTTCGATTTCAAAACTCGCACGTTCGCACCTTTGACATTTGTCAATCAAACGGGGATTTTTTTATAAAATATCCTTAGCCACAAAATTTGACTTTTGAGCAGGTAAAAATGACGTAAACTTTTTCTCCTTATTCAACTCCTCATAGATTAATTAATTAAAATATAAAGTGTCGTTACTTGAAATTTTTTTTATTGCTTATATTACTAAAAATTTTAATTTTTGTCAATTCTAATATCTAAATTCAAATATTAACGCTTTTACACTTTTTTTGTTACCTTTGATATAAAATAATCAAATCGAAGTGACAGAGAAAAAATTTAATAAAAACAAAAACCAAACCAAAAAACAATACACAAAATGCTTTTGTATATTGATCAATTGTACATTCAATTATATAATTTAAGTAATTCAATTAACAGCTCTCTTCATTTTTTCTTTTCTTATTGCGTCCACCTTCCCAGTCTCCGATCTGGGAAAGCACAATTGCGACGCTCTGCGCCAAATCTTGCGCTGGTGCACTGTGATGCTTTGTAAGTGCCAGAATTTCTAAACAAAGAAATAATGGGTTGGCTTATTCTAAAAATTAATTTAAAATTATTCCAAGAAAACATGAAGATAATATTATTATTTTTTAATTATGAAATCATCATACGTAACAACTTAGTTAAACCGGTTAGTTTTATTCTGAAATTTTTTATTAATGACTAAAATGGGTGTTCTTGACATTATGAAGACTATTGAAAATTTTTTAAATGTTATAGATTGAAGAGACAACCAAGATTTATGCTTTTGCAAAAAGTCTTTTAGGTTTTTGATAAATTTCTTTGTTGTAGTGATTTTATTTACGTCTTATTTTATAAATCGGAAGTTTTAAGCTAATGTAAAATATTTACAGTTGAGACAATTAACAACTGCACAAAATTTATAAAAATTACAAAATCACAAACACGTGTTTAAAACAAAAGCTGGTCAGAAATCCCAATAATTTTATTAGGTAAATTGAAATCCCTAAAATAAATGGAATATTTAACAGAGTGATTTCCGTTGTGCTTTCTCGTTTTTATGGTTGCAAGCCAAAGTATTCACACACTTAGCTATATCCAGCTGAGTAGCGGAAACTGATTACAGGATTAGAATTCCAAATACAGTTTCAAATTTGCTTTTTAAGTTTTATGTAAGACAACCGCAAAATAAAACCAATCTTGTTTAAAATTTGGTTGCATTAACATTAACACAGAATTGAGACACTATTTCGAATAACTGTTGAAAACAGAAAAGTCGATTTCTCAAATTACAAAGTAGGATATGCAAATAAAAATAGTATACAGTAACGGTAAATGATAACCTTACAAGAAGGTGGGCTTAGTGCAAGAAACTTAAGGGGGGCCACTATTTAGTTTTCTAAAAAAAGGTAGCTACAATCATTTCTAGTGTATGAAAACAAAGTGATCTCTAAAAAAAATCTTTATTTCCACAAGCACAAGTGACAACAACCTTAGGAGCAGAAGCGGGGCATACTGCTGATCTTCAAAATTTTTTTTTCTTTTTGAAATTCCATCGACGTCCTGGTACTACTATGAAGAAGTAGAGCAATTTCTTATATAGGGGGCCATTTTTTGATATATTTTAAAGGGGACTAGTGCGGTCGCTCCGTTCGCACCCTACAAAGTTGTAGTGTGCGACTAGTAAAATTTGTGTGTACCTACTAGTAAAATTCGACGTTCATAAAGGAAACGGAAAATTTTTGTCAAGCAATTGGTTAGTACTTATAGCTTAACAACTCAAAAGTACAACTTACTTGCTAAAGCATGGTGCAACTGGCTGTCACGAAAAGACTGTTTTATTCTTTTTCGCTTTACTCCCATGCCGCTCCAGGAGTACTCAGAGGCCAGCTGTTTTGACATTAGCATTTTTAAAAATGCTCGAACAGTGGATCGCAAACTGTGGCTTCCAGTTTTTGGGCAATTGCTTGAAAGTCCTACAAAAAAAGAATGCAAACTTAAATATGACATCAAGTATTTATCTTATTAAATTGCAGAAAAATAATATAATTATTTTATACAGAATATTGTAAAGATATTAACCCGACTTGCCTAGAGAAACTAATAACGCTAATGCTTTTTCAAATAGAAAGCATCAACTCGGTCAGGAATTGACCACAAACTTTAATTAATCGGTTTTCACTCAGCGTAAATATCTTTGCATTACGTTGTTTGTTTTATAATCTTTAATTTTTAAGAGACAAACACTCAAATTTACACCATAATGTAAAAGTTTTAATTCAATAAAATATACTGTTTGAGAAAGTATACTAGTCTTTTGAATTTAATTAATTGTTTCTTCAATACTTACAGCTATGTGTTGAATAATATTGGCTAATTCCTCATTAGCATTAGCCGGTTGAAAAAATGACAAGTGTGAAGTTGGATTGGCATAACTTGTTGTTTCCAATTTTCTTGGAGCATCCGAAAGCTCCTTTTGCATGTTTTGCAACATTTCGGTATGGCTATGCAAAATATTTTTCATTTCACATCGCCTTTTCACGGAGTCGTTCATTACTACGGGGCGAGAAGTAAAAATACTGCAAAATTAAAGCTATTAAAGTTATTTAAATTTTAATGCTAAAAAGACATATACCTTTTGGGTGATGTAGAGGTCAATGTTGCCATATAACTATCTCCATCGATTTCTGACAGGTTTTGATCTGCACAGCTGTCATCCTCAGTCTGGCATTCCGAAGATGACAAGCCACCTTTATAAGCTTTGCGCAAGCAGCGAGTGTAGGTTCCTGATAAACAGTTTTAAAAATAATTGCTTAGCATAAAAAATTAGATATCTTAATGTTTAAGAAAACAATATTAGAAATTTAATATTCAAGACATTTTGTATATAATTGCAGGTTAGAAACTTTGATATTTCAAAGCTTTAAGTTGATTTTGTATTAATTGGCTAAATGGAAAAAATTAAAGTAGAAAAACAATTTTTTGTCTGATATTCATTTAAAGATATTTTAGAGAATTTAATCACGTTAAAGCATGAGCTTTCTCATTTTGGGGAAACATTCGGACTTGCGCTGAAAATTTTTTTAAGCTTAGATTTTTGTGACGACATTGTTTTAGAGATAGCTGAGCTTATAAAAATAAAAATGATATTCCAAATTTTACGTTTGAAATCAAGATTTGTTTTTTGTCTTCATTGGACTTTTAAAAGCCAAAGCTTTTTGTAGACATTTACTCTTGAAATGATTGAAAAACTTTGTTTCGTCTTTACTTTCAAAAGCGAAAAATATTTTTTGTTTTTGATATATGGCTGATATTTGATATACTTAAAAACTGTGGACCGGTAAAAATATCTTCTTGTTTTAACACATAAGAAAAATAATGAAGAAAAAAAAAGAGTTGGTCCAAAGATAACAAACCAAATTTGAGTAAGATTTTTTTATTGAATCTATTGCTTCGTTAAAAAAAAGTCTTCATCTGTGTAAGCTGGAAATAAAATCGCGTGAACTCAAATAAAACATTGCTTATGTAGCCTACTGCCTAACAAAGTCTCTGATTGGTACCAATCCAGTAATTGCCAAACCTAATAAAAGCTACAATTAAAAACAACTTTAAAAACTCTGATCTCTTTAAAAATGTCTGTCGTTATACATAAAATAGTTAGAAATGATTATACTTAACAGCCGTAATATAAAAATTGAATTTCACTACTCTAAAAAATTTTTAACGCTCTATTCCCCAAAATCGTAAAAACTAATACAACTTACTTGCTTTACAAATAATAGTGCAATTATAAGATTTCCAGTCACTAGATGGCGAAACGGCATTTCTTGCGAGCTTTTGAATATCGCTTCCAGATGGAGGCCACATGCAACTTGTTGAATTGATCATCCAGTTTTTATGGACGATATCGGTCGATTCGTTTCTATCAAATTTTACACAAACAAAATTTTTTATACTTTATAAATTAGTTGAATTATTAACGATTCACAAATAATTCTAAAAAAATACCAATAAATGGTTTTGCCTTATTATATTTATTTAAAAAATAAAATCAAAGAAACAAAGGTGTTTCTCAGAAATTACTGGTGGTATTTTTCACACTCGTTGGCAATAGAGATGTACCGAAGGTTTGGCAAACTTGAAGCTTTAGTCGAAGCCTCACTTTGCAAGATAAAGTATTTATACGCTTGATAGACACCAACAGGCCACAAAATTGTTTGCAACAATGGGAATGTAAATAAGCAAAATTTTTTGTCCTGTGCCACAATATTAGCCAATATGTCCAACTTAGAGATTGGTTGTTAGATATGCTTAACAACAAACTCTTTCAACTTTGGTAAGTACTTTTTTGTTCATTGAAAAGTACACATAGCAAATTATCGCATGTTGTTTAATAAACAATGATGCAGAAGCAGATAAAAAGCAAAATCATTTATAAAAAAGAAAACTGAAAAAAATCAACATATTGATTCGACTAGCTCGAACACCATTAAACATCGTATCATTAATAAACAAAATAACTTCACATTCTTAATTGTTTGGTCAAGAATATTACTTTTAAATCATGCAAAGTAAAGCTATATTTTGAAAAAACAACATGATAGTTAAAAACATTTGCCAATGATAGTTATTCGGAAAAAAGTGATTTCAGCTTTGGTACCTTCTTAATTTCTGGAGTTTTCTGATCGATTAAAATAAACCAGCTCAAAGGCTCGTTTTCAGTACGAGCGTTGGCGGAGTATTCTTTGTTTTTTTGTTTTATTGATGTTTTTGCTTCAATTATCGCTTAAGCGCAGAAAGAACGAAAAAAATCTATAAAACCAACAACGAGTACTCCCGCCAACGCTCGTAGTGGAAACCAGTCCTTAAGCTTAAAAAGTTTTGTGTAATTTACTTGTTTTAAAGAAGGCCCGTAGCCAGCCATTTTCAATGGGGTGCCCAAATACAAAATCAAAAAGATTTTCGACAGAACCATTATGGAAAAGCAACCAATTGGAAAAAAATTATTTAGTAAGAAAAAGTCTTAACTTAAGTTGTTCTTGTCGGTAATCAGCGGGCAACTTGATATTTATAGCTAAAAGTTTTCCTATAACTTTCATTTAATTGACTTTCTACAAAATCTTTAATTTTTTATTCATTTTTGGCCTGCATGGAAGTAATTTGTTTGTGAAGTTGTTAGGTTTTCAGTTTACAAAAAACTGTCAGATGGATTAATATTGCTGTGTGAGGGTGAATTTTTAGCATCAGCTATTGAATACACTAAAGCCGCCGAAAATTTTTTTTGTCTCTTAAAGCGTTTTCATTTTTGAGTTCTTCCAAGATCATGGTTTATAACAGGGCTCTTCAAACTGGGGGTCCCGACCCCCAGGTGGGTCGCGAAAGGGCTCAATGAGGTCGCGGGATTTTAGATTTTAATTTTTAGAGATCACTATGATTTTGGGAGAAAAATAGCGAAATACAACAGCAAATTGAAGTGAAGACCTTTTTTTAGAGAACCCCTTGATTTTGGAAATAAAATAAGGAAGCCAGGGATGAAATTGAAGTGAAGAACTTTTTTTTTTAGAGAACACCTTGATTTTGGGGAAAAATAGGGAAATCAGAGAGGAAATCGAAGTGAAGACCTTTTTTTTTTTTTTAGAGAACACCTTGATTGATCGATTCTAGATGAAACCTTTTTTTTTAGAAAACACTTTGATGTTGGGGGAAAAATAGCGGAATCAGAGATCGATTCTAGGCGAAGACCTTTTTTTAGGGGTCACGAAAAAATTTGGCCGTGCAAAATGGGTCTCGATGAACAAAGTTTAAAGAACACTGGTTTATAATATGATCTCTTACTTTTATTATACAGCATATTTTGTTTCAAATTCAATGATAAAATCTCTGACTTAAATCTTAAAAGAAAAAGAGTAAATTTTACTTTAACATTTTTTCAAAAACTATTAATGAATGTTGAAAGAACTATTATTCTAATGATACAATACCTTGAAATAAAAAGTGTTTTTACCTAAAATATATTAACATATTAAAGCATCTCCCATCGCACGAAAAACAAACTAACTTTATTACTACGACCTGCTTTATACTATATTTATTTATGGTTGGCCTATAATATTATAGGGCATGATGAAGGGGGCATTTTAACACTTTTTTATTGTGCTTAAGATGACAGATCATTTTATCATTCCATTGACACAAAAATGTTAAGCTTTTAAATTTAGATAATTTACAGTAACAGACGTAACAGAATAAAATATGGACAAAATATATTGATAAGCATACGTTTAACACTAGAACGACCAAGTGCGTCAATTGACGCATCTCTATTTTTACATGCTAATAAATCGCGCTTCCTGAAGTATACTATCGCTTTGTATTTTTTAACTTTTATTTTTTTATTGGTAGACACTCTGAAAGTATCTACCAATATAAAAAAATAAAAGTCAAAAAGTATGAAGCGATAGTACTTTTGGAAGCGCGATTTATTGGCATGTAAAAATTGACATGCGTCAATTGACGCGCTTGGTCGTTCTAGTGTTAAACTCAGTGCGTTGAGGTTGGCTCAAGCTTGATCGAACATAGTGGTATAATTTTTCAAACTCAGCTTGAACAACAAGAATATTTAAGTATTGCGGAAAAATAGTAAAATCCAAACCTTTAGCAAAAATAGCAAAAAATAGCGAGCAGTTTCTTTTCAGAGTCTGTGACGAAGCGAGCAGATAAATTGCGAATAGTGCTAGTATTTTCTAAGTACATTGCTGAAATATCTAAACCTAAATTCCAAAGTTTCTTTTGGTATATTTTAAAACATTTTATTTCATACTCTTTCTTCCGTTCTTCTGAAAATCAATTAATGTACATAAATGAGAACCTGCCAATCTTTTGAGACAACCGTGAATGCTAAAAACCCACTTTCTAAAGAATTTACGCACTTAATAAATGTGATTTTATTTCTGCCGTAACTAAAGATTTTCTTAGAGCGGACGCTTGAATTAAAGATTGTCTTAAAGACTTATGCAACTTGAATTTGGTGAACTTAGGACAAAGCTGATAAATTAAACAAAATTTCAAAAACTTTATGTCTGCTTTTCTTTTTTCTATTTTGCAAACTAGCCTCTCTGACTTTTTTAGAACTACAGTACTTTAGCCTCGGTTCCATTATGGCTCTGTGTGAATCTCAGAGCATAAAATTTGGAACGCTTAAATCTCAAGAATTATGCTGATTCGACAATGCACAACAAGTTTTATTAAAAGAATCGAAAAATCTATGGCCCAAAACATTATTAGAAAGAAAAGCTTTAGTTATGGTTTTTTTAACACAAAAAAGATTAAGAAATATTGGTAATATGAACCTTTGTGAAATA
The DNA here is from genome assembly GCA_963680785.1 of Diplosoma virens. Taxonomy (NCBI): domain Eukaryota; kingdom Metazoa; phylum Chordata; class Ascidiacea; order Aplousobranchia; family Didemnidae; genus Diplosoma; species Diplosoma virens. The sequence goes on along the minus strand of OY796895.1, from coordinate 16,520,598 downwards.
TGAATACCTTAATTTTTACAAAAAAAGTTTCAAATTACGTTTGAAAACTAAGAAAGTTTATAAAAATAAAAATTATGTTTGCTTTTACGCAAATGAGTTAAAAAAATACTAACAAAAAAAAAATTTGTTGATGTATTATTATATTATAAAGCAGCTAATTATTTATTTAATATTTTCAGTTTATGCTACTTTAATTAAATCTTCTGAAGATTTTTGTCTTGAAGGAATAGAAATATGCCGTGCAAACTTGAAATAATGCTAACTTTAGACTAAAATTGTAAAAATAATAAAAGTGTTGTGAAATATTGTCAAAACCATTTAATGTCATGATTATTTGTGCAAGATAGACCAACTGATAATCACAATTAAATTTAATGTAAGAAGCCATTTAGCTTATTCTGTGTTAGGTTACCTTTTAAAGTTGTCATTTAAAATTAAAATACTTTACCTAAATAATTTCTAATTCAATTTTTTCAGAATGACAATGGGTGGCCCACTTAAAAGTAGCCCATCTCTCGATAGGTTGTATAGGTGGTAGGTTGCAGTTGATGGCCTCGATAGGCTGTGGGCCAATATACCCAATATGTTATCTTTCTCTAATCAATTTTTTTTCAGATTAAGGCTACAAATTTCTTAATATCAACAGTTAAAATTTTTTTAAGGATGGTGTTTCTGCTGCAGCAGAGAATAGTGATTGTGGAAGCCTATGTGAGCACTGGATCAATTACGGAAACGCAACAGGCATTCCTGGAAAAATACCCAGAGATAAAAGCATCTTTGGGGGACTTTAAAACAAAAAGTTTATGCAAATAATCCTCACAATCTAGACCAACTTAAAGGAGAATATTACTAACGCTATCGGGAGAATCACCAGAGAAGAGCTACAGGCAGTATCTGCAAACGTTGTTAAACGTGCACAGAAATGCATAGATGTCAACGGGGAGCACTTCCAGCATCTTTTATAACATTACAGGTAAATAAAACAATTTTTTATAATACTACAGGTAATTTAAACAATGAAAGAATGTTCCTCTTCTCTAATACATTTTCTGGGCTACTTTTAAGTGGGCCACCCTGTATAAAATTTTAACTTTAATTAAGCAGTTGTTTTTACCAGATTACCTCACAAACCAGTTGCCAAAATGTCAATTTTGAAAATTGCTAAACCCTTTACAAAAAAGCTGCAATGTCTTAAAATCAAGTAAATGAACAAATTGCATATGAATCAATTTAAAACTTTGAAAAAAAGTGAAAATTTCCATATAAATTTGGTTAATGGTAAAACATTTGTGGACTGGATTTAGTGTTCTATTGGTTTCTATTGTACATGAAGCATTTGCTACAAAAAGAAAAAAAAATATTTTTTATTACTAGCGTTTGTAAATTTTTTGTTTTGTATATCATTTTTTTGTTGCAAATGAGAGACCTATTTTAAGGGGGGGACGGGGGGGACATGTCCTCCCCAATATCTGGGAAGGGGGGATAAAATACCTTTTGTCCCCCCCAAATTTATGGCAAACTCAAGGACATTATCCTTATTGTTTGAGTTTGCTGCAGATGCTTTTTCAGAGATTATCATTTAGTTGGGACGAAAAGTGGTAAATAGAAGATAGATTCAAGGTGAATACCTTGTTTTTTAGAGATCATCATGATTTTGAGAGAAAAATGATGAAATCGGAGACGAGTTGAAGCGAAGACCTTTTTTTTTTAGAGATCACCATGATTTTGGGAGAAAAATAGTGAAATCGAATAAAGAAAAATAGAGAAAAATGCCCGGGGCCCCAAAAGTTTGACTGCCTATAGGCTCCAGGGTGCTTAATCTCGCACTGAATTTATTAGTAATCAAATATTAAACATGTCGTAGTCACACAAAATTGTTTCCCCCAAAATTTTCTAGCAAAGGTCCTTAGTTGCAATTATAGAAAGTGACTAATATTGTATACATAAATTCAACTAATTTAAAAAGTAGTGTTTTTATCAATAAAAAAATTAAAATTTATAACAAGATTTCTCTTTTTGCTATGCAGCCTATATTTTTAGTTGTAAAGTTGTTGTTGCCGCTAAATTTTAATCACTTTTAGAAAACTTTTATAACAATTTGACTTTTAAGCATAGTTTACATTACATAGTTGTGCAATATTTAGAAACTGAAGAGATTTTATGTATTTTTGTTTTAAATTTTAAGTGTTCTGCCAACACTATCCTATATGCCATATTATGTGACATGCATTTCACTTATTTGCTGAAAACTCCAAACTTTTGAGAGTTTTTGAGGTTCATGAAACCACGCAGAATACCAAAAAATATAACTACACGCGGCATTTTCAAAAAGGGGGGCCCCTCGATAAGTGTAAAAAGAGGGGCCCGAGACGATCGCCTCACCCAATATCCACCACTGTCTACTAGACAAGGTCTTGTATTTTTATTGAGATCACTTCTATGTCCTTGATAATTGGCAGAGTATGAAATTTGCATTATCTTTGAGTTTGGTTAGGTTTTTAAATTTTATTGAAGAAATTGCATGCTTATTGCGTTGTAGAAATGTACCATGAATGATTTTCTTTTATTCTGTTCGGGAATGCAGGAGGCTCGAAAATCCCTACTAATGTTCTTGGTAAATACAAATAAACTATAACTTGGTAACCAACACAAATGGTTGCATCCATTATTATTATGGCAATTATTCGAGCCAGAACCTATCTCTTAACATGTTTTTTTTTTTAATATAAGTTTTAAATCAAACCTATTATTTGAAAACCCTATAATAAAGCACATATGTATGATTTACTAGTGCAATACAGGATTTGATCTCGTGTAATTAAATTTTAAATCCTACAAACAAGCCCTACAATCTTTTAACAATGGCAACGCATTAAACAATTGATAGCGTAGTCGAGTGGTGAAGAGCGACGTGATCAACACGGTCGCAGTCCAAACATACACGCGCTATTCTGTTGTGTCCTTGGGACAGTACACAGGGATTTCTCTGTTTGGAAAAGATGGTCTTGGCAAGCAGCTCTCTCTAATAAAAACTAAAAAAAAAAAAAAAAAATAGAAAATTTGAGTAGGAGAGCAATACACTGACATCTCCGGAAGCAGGTCGGGTATTGGCTTGACAGATGTCCTATATACAGGGTGGGCCGTAAGTCGCGCACCAAAGACTTACGTGAAGTGTAGTCGAAACAATGTAAAAAAAGCGGAATAAAACATCCTTTCTTTTTCTTGAACGTGTCAGTTACTATAACTTTCAGATTTGGTTGGTTCCAATTAAAGTTTTAATTTACCTTTAATTTGTTTCAATTTCTTTGTTGCGCGACTTATGGCCCAACCTGTATAACGCCTCCGACGCTTTAATGCGAGTCAGAATGATAAATATAGAGATAAAACAATTGTCAATATTAATTGCAAAATAAATTTCTTGTAACGATTACTTTAAACAAAAAAAAATGACAAACAAAATTCTAAGATATTGGACAGGACTGATATATTAAGGGTTACAAAATGCGTCACTTCCATAAATACCTCGGAAAGATACCCAGAAATATTACAAATTAAATATGGGGCAAGATCGACTTATGCAAACCACCTTTCAGTACAGAAACCTTCTGTCTGAAAGTGAGGCATTTTAATTGAAGTCTTGAACTACAAGCTTGAGATTCAATCGACACGTACCGCACGTACCTAATTCGCAAAAGGAAAAAGAGAATCCATGTTTTGCATTTAAATATTTTACCAAATGCGTACTTAGTGACAGCAAAAAAAATGCATTACAAGAGTCCACTTGACGCAATGATTTAGACAGAAAAAAAGCCCACAAAAACTTTTTTCTTACATATGAATAATGAATATAAATAATAACATGCTAGTCAAACTTCCAACATTACTGACGTCGATTTTAAACCATTGTAAATATAAAGGTTATTGATGGGAACGTACTGGCCAGTTATTACTTTGATAACTTCTTGGGCCGTTACCCCTCCCATATAACTGGCAACCGAATGAATTTCAGCCCCGCCGCATCGGCAAATTTCTTGAATGTAATCGTCCGAGACAGCTTCGCTGGCACCGGGGATTCCCCATGAACGCATCAATTCGGTAAGCCCATGCTGAAATCGAACAGAACTTGGTTCAATTCAAAACCAAAAAATATTGTATTCAGTTCATAACAGATAAGATTAGTAATAATTTTGACGCATTAAAGCAAACAGTCGCGGTTTTGAATCAATACTGTGCGAACAGTTGTCAAGCAAGAATCGGTTAGGACCAACAGAGAATTAAATTTTCGCGCACAAAAAGTCGACTCGGTCACAATCACAACTCACCTTTAGTCGACTTGTTTCGCTTTCAACATCGTCGGCTTCCAAACCAGGCAATTTGCCGTTCGCGTCATGAAATTGCTCAACCAATCTGAGCATCACGTACCACAGCGCATCTGAGTTTTCTTCGGATGAAAGATTGTTAACAACCGTTTTCGATGGCGAACAATATTCACTGTCGATCGACCTTGTCCTGTACGGAGCAAACAATTTCATTCATTGTCATCAAATGACGGAGAACTTAATCATTGGAAACACATTTGAAAGCTTTTTTGATTAACGGACAACTACTGTTTTGACATAAAAATGCAAAGGTCAAGACTCGAAAAGATTAATAGCAATTTAAATACGATAAGTTTCAATTCAATTCGAAACTGATTTTGTACTCTTTTTTCATTGGTATCGTAAGTCAACCAAACTTCATAGCACACGTCGCATTTTAGTTTGTAATTGATTTCATTTATGAAGCAGTGTCGGATTGATTTATTTACAAATGCCTTCGATAAGAACGAGAAACTTACAAATGCGCTTATTGAATCAGTGACAATTTGAGCGAAACATTACCGAATGACTCGAAGAAAGTGAGAATTCCGACAAAACCTTTTACAATCTCGCTCGAGCAAACGGCCGTTGCCGCAACCAAGGTTCGTGCAAGCATCTGACACGTAACTCATTAGCAGTTCCATGTCTTTTTTCGCCTTTTCCTGATAGATATTTTGCAGCTTTATATAACGTTCCGAATCTGAAAACATGTCCGGCAGTGATCCGCGAAGCGGTAAGAGCTTGTTATTGTCGTTTTCAACAAACTTTTTAAGTGCGTTCATAAGCAACCAAAAGTTACTACTATCTTCATTTATTTCTTGACATTTCGGATCATTTAAAAGTTTTTTTACTTCGTTGGGAATCGAACTCGGTACAAGCACTCGATTGACTTGCTTCAAAGCTTCCTCAAAATTTTCTTCATCTTCAGCAATGCCAAGGTCGTTTTTTCGCATGGATGCTAAAATAGTATTTTTGAATTCCTTTTTTTCGCTGTAAGTTTGCGGCATTAAACCACTGTGCTCTTCTTTCCAACACTGCAGTAATTTCAGTAAAATAATCAAATATGGAGTGTGGGAATGATCTTTCTTACTTAATGTATCTAAGTCAATTGTATTTACATAATCAGTTAATTCGGTAAAAGGATGATCTAGTCTCAAGTCTTCATGTACATTATCGGGATGAGATTCAATAATGCAATGTTCTTTAATGGCCAGGCGCAAAAAACCTAAAAAATGTAATAGAACAAATCAATTATTTATTTCAAATTATTTATTTATGCACGTATGCAATGGAGACAGCAGAAATGACTATACAGTCTTCGATGTCCACTGCCACCCTCAAACATAAAGGTCTCAAACGTCAAACATAAACCTTCAAACGCGACAATTTGGCGGGACACAATTTGACAGGACAAATTTGTCGGCGAGTCAATTCGTCGGCTAGCCAATTTGGCGGGAAAATAAACAATTTTGATTTTCTTTCACTAGCGTTAAAGCGAAAACAAAAAAGTTTTGTTATGTCACTAAGGCAATCGCAATTGTTCAGCTGATAAGAGTAAAAATTCGCATTTAAAATTGCTAAATGCATTAAATTTAGGGATGTTCCTAGCCCAGGGGTTCCCAAACTGGGGTACATTTTGACTTTTCAAGGGGTACATTAGATATGAGGAAATATCCTTGTTTAACTTAAGTTTTAATGTTAATTTAAAATAGACCCAAATTTTAGAATCCAGGAAACTACTTATAATTTAAACAAGTTAATGTAATGAAAGAGTTAAGACATTTTTTTTTTAGACATCACTCTGGTTATGGGCCAGATTTCGTAAAATGCGAGACTGATTCCAAGTGAAGACTTTTTTTTTAGAGAGAAACGTAACAAAACTTTGGGGGTACATGCAAACCTATAAAGTGTTTAAAGGGTATCGATGAACTACGAGTTTGGGTACTCGTAAAAGTTTGGAAAACCCTGTCCTAGCCGAAGACTTTTTATCTGAATTTACAATAGCTTAATTTCAAATATTTAAATTAAAAAAAGGTACTTAGACAGTTAAATTTTTGAACCAAGGTCGTTTTACATATGTTTTACGAAAAAGTGCAATAATGTAGCCATAGGTGGGCACGAAAGTACCGCGGTACTTTTACTCGGTACTTTTAAATTATCCAATTTAATAGTAATAAAAAAACTAATTTTGAAGTTTTTATTTTTATTTTTGAACTACACTATTTTTGAATGTCAATTGAAATTCAATGTATGACAGAGTTATAACTATTAAATTGGATTATTCAAAAGTACCGAGTAAAAGTAACGCAGTAACGCGGTACTTTTGAATAATCCAATTTAATAGTAATAAAAAAACTATTTTTTTTTATTTATTTTTTTTATTTTTTGTTTTTGAATTACACTATTTTTGAATGTCAATTGAAATTCAATGTATGACAGAGAAGTTAATAGTTATAACTATTAAATTGGATTATTCAAAAGTACCGAGTAAAAGTACCGTGCCCACCTATGAATGTAGTTTACTACAAAGACAACAAGTTTTAAGTTTTGCGGGCGTACCAAATTTATGACGTCATAATAAGCATTATACTGTAGTGCAGGGGTGGCCAACAAGTCGATCGCGATCGACCGGTCGATCGCGAGCTATCAAGTGATAGATCGCCAAAATATCATTTGTGACGTATATGATAGATATCATTTGTGACGTGTTAGAAGTAAAAATGGAAAGAATGTTTGCCGATTAGCACTAACAGTAACAAAGTGTTAATTCATTGCTTCAGTTACGGTGTGTTTGTTGTATTTCAGTCGTAGCCTAGTCTAATTTTTACAATGAGTGCTGTAAAGAGGAAGAAAACGTACCACTTTAATGAAGAATGGGAGCTGGCTTACTTCTGCCTAATGGTAAACAACAACTGTACCTGTCTTATTTGTAATTTAGCTCTTGCTTTGCCTAAAAAAAAAAGAAAATATCGAAAGACATTTTATGACACGCCATGCAAACTATAACGACGATTTTCCCCTCGGAAGTGAAGTGAGAAAGATAAAATTTAATGAACTTAAAAGTAATCTACGTGGACAGCAAAGAAGCCTAAAACTATTTTGCACATCGTCAAAGTCAACTACTTTGGCCTCATTCAAAGCCAGTTGTTTCTTAGCAAAGAAAGGCAAGGCATTTTCAGATGGAGAATTGCTGAAGGAATGTTTTCTAGAAATTTCAGATAGTCTTTTTCAGAATATTTATAATAAGAGTGAAATTAAAAATGCAATTAAAGACCTGCAATTATCAAGAAACACTGTGATGAGGAGAATAGAAAAGATGAGTGAAAATGTGGCAGACCAGCTTAGAAATGATTTTACCAAATGCGAGTGTTTTTCATTACAGCTTGATGAGTCGACGGATATCAGAGATGGGGCTCAAATTGTTGTGTTCATTAGAATGGTATTTAATGATTGGACAGTTAAAGAGGAAGTGTTTGGTGTTATAACTTTGAAAGAAAGGACGAGGGGGACACATATTTACACTTCATTTAAAAAGTATTGCACAGAAATAGGATTGCCTTTGTGGAAGTTGGTTGCAATTACAACAGATGGAGCAAAGTCAATGGTAGGCAGTGTAAACGGCTTTGTTGCCTTGTGCCGAAGAGACGATGATTTTCCAGATTTTTTGCAGTAGCACTGCATAATCCACCAGCAAGTTCTATGCAGCAAGCGACTAAAAACAAAAGAGATAATGGATGTCGCATTCAAAATTTCAAACTCCGTAAGAGCAAAAGCCCTTCAACGACGCCTTTTCACGCAGGAATTTGAGGGAAAGCAGCTTATTTTACACACGGATGTAAGGTGGTTAAGTAGCGGCAAATTTCTTCAAAGATTCCGTGATCTATTGGAGGAAATTCGTGTTTTTCTTCAAAACAGAGGTGATAACGACGCCAATTTGAACAATTTGGATTGGCTGAGCGACCTGGCTTTCCTGGCTGATATCACTGGCAGATTAGCGGCCTTAAATCTACAGTTGCAAGGAAAGGACAAACCAATTAGTGAAATGATCATTGCTATTAGTGCCTTTAAAATTCAAATTCCTGCACTGATCTCCGATCTAAAAGAAAAGCAGTTCAAATTTTTCCCAAACATTAAACACCATTTGGAAAAGCATTCTGTTGGTATTTGGGACCATGAGAAATATATTCATGAAATAAATTTGATTTCTGATGAATTTGAAGATCGGTTCAGTGATTTTCGAAAGATAGAAGAAATAGTTGAATTCGTATCATACCCATTCAAGTCGGATTTAAACGTGTCATCTGTTTCTCAACAAATAAGTGACGTATTTGCGTTGGAAAGAGGTGACCTTGAAATGGAAATGTTAGCACTGAAAGTAGACGTGTTCCTCAAGGCCCGGGCATCCGAACCAGACTTATGAAGGTTCGTTGGTTCGAAACAACTTGAAAAAATGTGCGGAATATATCCATTCTTGTTTTGGGTCAACGTATTTATGTGAATCCGCGTTTTCATTTATGAATGCTATTAAAACTAAACAACGTTCTGTACTAACCGATTCCCACTTGGCCGATTGTTTGAAGTTGTCTTTGACGGGATATACTCCTGATTATGAAAAGCTGGTCAACAATATGATGACTCAAACATCTCACTAAATGAACTGTGTATCATTCGTTTTGTGTTTTATTCATTCATAATTAACTTGCTGGTTTATTCATTAAACCGAAGTGACCAATTATTATAATAAACGATTTTTATCAATAATTTATTTCGGTTGACAGCAGTAATATGCATTAAAGATATGAGGTATAGTACCGAAAAAGTAAAAGGAAAGTTTTGGCTTTTTTGCAACGCATCATTGACCGGTCGATCGCGAGCTTGTAAGAAATTTTGTAGTGGATCTCGAACGATCTGAAGTTGGCCACCCCTGCTGTAGTGTATATAAACAGTTTTCTACAAACCTATTCTGGTCGGCGCGCATAACATTTTTCTGCAGATCGGCGTATCAGAAAAATACTGAATGACGGTTTATTCAGAGCGGTTATTATATGAAACTATCAAACCATGAAAATTATTTTAACAATTTTTTTATTAGCTTTAACAATTTGTTTTGCATATAGGGCTCGTCAGAAATCAATCAAAAATCTGAAAAACAAATACAAAAAGGAAATTTATATTTGAAGAATTATGAGGAATTTAGAATTAATTTTAATTCGATTGTAAATTGTTTAAAATTAATTCTAAATTCCTCATAATTCTTCAAATATAAATTTCTTCCTTCGCTCGTCAAGCTCTAGGAGAGTAAGCGCGATGCTTAACGCTTGTCGGGTAAGTCCCGGTCATGAGGTACGGCCTTGGAATTACAACATAGTGGATTCTACGTATTCCTTGTTCAGTAAATCCGGGAATAAGTTATAACAGCTGCTTTGAGTACATCTGTCGTCCGGGATCTGTGGTCTAGTGGTATAGTAACCTGTGTGGAAGACTACATGTCCCAGGTTCGATTCGCGGTGAGATTAGCATCACTGACGAGATCTAATAAGAGCGAAACTCGAGTCTGGTGTTTCTCATCTTTAAGCAGCTTGTTTAAAACAAAAAGGAAAGCATAACAATGCGATAAAAAGTCGGCAAAAAAAAAGAAATACACGGCAGTGATTAAAAAGTACACCGGTTAGAAAATTTTTTTAATTAAATTTCAATTTTCCGTTGCTTACCTTAATGTTTCCAAATATAAATTTATTATGGCCAATATCATGATTAATGATTCCGGCAAGGAAAAAACTTTACCTATTGAAATTTAATCAAAAAAATTTTTTAACCGGTTTAACTTCTTGTTTTTTTAAGTTCTTTTGCCAACTTTTTATTATGTTGTTAAGCTTTCCTTTTCTGTATTTGTTTTTCAGATTTTTGATGGCTTTCTGACAAGCCCTATAGACGAAACAAACGGTTAGAGCTAATAAAAAATAGTTAAAATAATTTTCATGGTTTGATAGTTTTACATAATAACCGCTTTGAATAAATTGTCATTCAGTATTTTTCTGATACACCGATCTGCAGAAAAACGTTTATGCGCGCCGACCAGAATAGGTTTGTAGAAAATTGTTTATATTCAGTATAATGCTTATTATGACGTCATAACCTTCGTACGCCTGCAAAACTTCAATATCGTAAAAGATATGCTAAACGATCTTGATTCAAAAATTTAACTATCTAAGTACCTTTTTTTAATTTAAATATTTGAAATTAAGCTATTGTAAATTCAAATAGAAAATCTTCGGCTAGGAACATCCCTAAATTTAATGCATTTAGCAATTTTAAATGCGAATTTTCACTCTTATCAGCTGAACAATTGCAATTGCCTTGGTGACACAACGAAACTTTTTTGTTGTCGCTTCAACGCTAGCGAAGAAAAAATCAAAATTATTTATTTTCTTGCCAAATTGGCACGCCGAAAAATTTGTCCCGTCAAATTATCTCCTGCCAAATCGTCTTGCTTCGCAAACATAAGCATAGATACATAGAATTATCTCTTATTGGAATGGTCCAATACAACAATGCTGCATAAGTTTGTTTGAAAACTATCAGTTAAAAATTATTTAAATCAGGGGTCTCAAAAGTTTTTTAACGGCCCATTAAGATTTTTTATCCGGCCCGCGAGGGTCTTTTTAAAAAACATATAAACTCACTTTGAACCGCAGTTGGATAGAATTACGTCGGAAATGCCCGTTTCATGTTTCTAATACTAATCAAGATTAACAAATAATTGGTTAAATATATATGTGTATGCAGTGACGGATATTCAAAGTTAGGGAAGGCAAGGATCCCAAAAATTGGTGTTCTCTAAAAAAAAAGGTTTTTGATCTCGTATTTTCCTTTTTTTTCCCAAAATCATCCTGATCTTTAAAAAAAATAAAAAGGTCTTCACTTCGAATCGATCTCGTATTTCTTACTTTTCGACTGTTTTCGCAAATTAAGTTTTTGGCTTTAGCCCAAGAAGGTCCAAAAAAATCTATACATGGCCCCCTGCTCGAAATGTTTGGGACCCCTGATTTAAATAAATAAATTTAACCAAATTATAAGTTACATACCTACAAATCCATATGAAATGCAAATAAAAAATGGAATGTTTGCATTCCAAAGAACTTTGGAAAGTGTTTTAAATGATTCGCTTTGAAGGCCACATGCAATTACAACAGTAAAATTCAAAAAATACTGAGGATTTCTTTCAATCAGACTAACAGCACTTTCTTCGACATATTCGCCTTTAACGTCTGGATTGAGTTCAAGCAACAATTCAGTGGCAACCTTTAAAAATCAATAGCTACTATCACAGGTGCATAAATCTTGCATAGCTTAAACTCAGTGCTTTTCAATCTTGTTTTCTGTGTTACATTTTTTAGAAGCTTTTAAGGATTTTGATTACCTAACAAATGGCAATGTTCAAATGTGCACAAAAATTAGATAAGTAAAAATTATATGGTCGGTCAAGATATTATAAATGACAGGCAATTAAGCACAAATACAAAAAGCGTATAAAATAAAGTTAAAAAGTAGATTTAAAGTCAATTCAGACCTGCAAGCGGTCGCCAAAAAGTTATTTTTAAAAACTTAGCGAAAAATTCCGCTTTTCTTTTTTTACCGCATTGGCATTTAGTTTAAACCAAGCTAAAAAGTTAAAATGTTTCAACCTCAGTCTTTGTGTGATTTGACTCCTTTTTTGCGCTTTCCGCTTTCAGTCTAAACAGCCTTAAGGCCCGTTTCCACTACGAGCGTGGAAAAAAGCATTCTTTGTTTGTTTTATTGATCTTCGATTGAAGCGAGCGGTTAAAATTGAAGCGAGCGCAAAAAAAAAGCAATAAAACAAACAAAAAATGCTTTTTTCCACGCTCGTAGTGGAAACGCTTTGTTTATTGCGCCAGACGTTTTACTTTTTTGTTTTCAATCTGGACCGACTTTTAGTGGCTTGCTTGTTTTAGAATATTTTTGGGCAATTTGGACATAAAGTGCTGTTATAGCTTTTTCATAATTTCTCACCGCAAAAAGTTTATGTCATATATTGAACTTTTTTTTTACTTAATCCCAATAAGACTACAAGTTGTACTTATTTTTCATATAAGTAAGTTGTTGGCATCTTTACTAAAATATCAATGTCCTTTTCGACCATTTTTGGAAATTCAAAAAAAGAAACCCAAACTTTTAAATAATTAATTTTTTGGAATAAAGAGTTCCAATAATCTCTTGTCCTCTGTAGGGTTCATCATTGAATGCATAATCCATAAGTTTGGTTACGAGCGTTTGTCGTTACTTTCAGGAAAGTAAGCAGTCAGATTATCTAAAAACTTAAATGACCAACAATAGGGGTAGACAGGTTATCTTCTGTAAAAACGGTGTCAAACTTCCATCCAGATTAATGGCATAATAAAGAAGTGGAATTTTGATTCACAGCATATTCATTGTGTTACTTGAACAAAACATTAGCTCCGCTTTAGCTCCGCTTTTAAAATCTCTTGAGAAAAACCACAAGAGATTTGCAAAGCCCTAACTTTCCCACTACCTGCATGCCTCAGCTAGGTCATCAATGTTTTAACCATAATAAACATGCCATGACTCAATAAACATGTTTATTGTAATAAACAATTACGGTCACACTTGTGACTTCTACTAACACCAACTTAACCTTTACAGGGTATAAATAATAAATTTGCGGTAATTTAAATCTGCAATAAAAAATTTTTTAGTTGTGTTATTATCTTAATATGTTGTCTTCTCTATTCTTCAGAGGGTAAAATTTAAATTGGCCACTTGATACATCCTGATATATACTATCAGTGTTGAATTAAGCGATAGAATGGTAATTTCCGAGTTCCACTGCACTGAGCATAAGAGTTCGGGCATTATTAAAGAAACGGGTTATGCCGCAAGAACAGTTTATCACAAGTTTGAAACAAAGAAATGGCATTTAAGAAAAACTCACAGAAGTGACAAAAAGGTTTCTTGGTGGTTTGACAAAAGCACGCAAAAGCGCACAATAAGAGATTCCTTGGTGGATTAAAATTTTTCATTGTGGCAGACCCATCTCACTTAATGGCTGAACTAGCAAAGAAACAAAATAAGAGCAAAATAAACATTTTTAAAGCAGTTAAAAAGATTTTGAGATGAAATCCTACTGCAGACAGTGTCGCCACATTCTCACAGCAAAATCAAAAGCCATTCACAAAAAAAGAAGCACCTTACTTCTCAACCACTTAAAGCACTGGAGTGGTCATGTTTGAATCTTTGCAGACAAGAAGAAATTTGTGGTGGATAAAATCACCAATTGCAGAAACTCTAGAATTATTGCATATAACGCTTCTGATGTTCCTCCAGTTATGCAAAGCAAACACTCTACCTCCGTGATGGTATTTGGGGCAGTTGCAAGTGATGGTAAAGTCATGTCCATGCACTTCATTAAAGCAGGCCCCAAGATCAATACTGAAGGGTATCCGAAATTTTAAAGGAAGTTCTCATACCCTGGATAAAGAAGAACTATGATCCCAAAAAGGTGATGTTCATCTAGGACCCTGCCCCCACCCATGGGTCAAAGAAAGTGCAAATCTTGTAGACCTTGTGGACATTCTTGAGGACCAAGCTGCCACATTTTGTGCCCTCAGATATCTGGCCCTCTAGCTCACCATATTTAAACCCTTGTAACTAGTTGTTGTGGGGAAAAGTTGAAAAAGTATCTAATGATCATCCTCACAACAGTGTTGCCTCACTTAAGACCTATTGAACACTTAAGGTTGAATCATTTGAAGGCTTTACTGAGATAAAGCAAGCATTCCACTCTATCCAACAAGAGTCTGCAGTTAAGGCCTGCTGTTCTTCTTTAAGACTTTGCATTCAGCAACTTATTAATGCAGAAGGTGGATATATAGAATAAATTATTTGCTTTTTCAAGTTTAATAACATAGGAAAACCACAATTTTAAATGGATAATTTTTGCTTTATTTTTCAATGTTTAAAGTTTTTTATTATTTTTTTTTATTTTTTATACAATAATTTATATAGTAAAAGCACTACGATCAAACAGTCAATACAAGAATCGCAATAGTCAAAAATATTGGAAGTACAAACTTTTGCTTTTGATTCTCCAATGCAGTTTAAATCCAAAAAGAAATTACTGCCAGCATCTTCAGCTGTAATTCTTTCATGATCAATAATAACAAAACTTCCGATACCTATAAGCATTGAAAAATCATTAATACAAAAACTTGATAAAATTTTAATGACATCTGGATAAAATATAATTCAATGAAGATTAGTTATTAAAAAAAAGATGAATCAAATTATGACTAAAGATAAATGCAAAATTTTATTGATTTGCTATGAATGAATATAAATAATCAAGACTTAAAACTATTGTTTATGTAACCAAGCAAGCAAACATATAAAAGAATGACCAAACCATTTGAAAAACAACACTTAAAAAAATATAAATAATGTATGCACAACAGTAAAGAAAATATGCCTAAATGTGTATAAAACAAAAAAGTGTCAAATGTTGTAAATAGCTTGTTTACAAATGTGAAAACAAAAAACTTGATTAAATTATAAAAAATATAATCAATTAGTTTGAGAAAACAAAATTTTATAAATAACAAACCAGGTAACACTAAGTTTTTTAAAGTTTCAGTTCCAGTGGCTGTCACATTTATAAGACAAACTCGAGAATTTTCCAGGCATTGTTGTCCATGATCACCCCAAAGACGTAATTGTCTATCATACTTTTTATCTCTATCCCCCATTTCAACTCGACTAAAATATCTAAATATTCAAATTTTTTAATTAAAAAATTAATTAAATAATTTAAAGTTTTAAATTAAGATAATGTTTATAGCTTTTGACAGGATTGCAAAATTAAAGAAGATAATGTATATGAATATAAAAAAACCTAGCCTCATAAGACACATGCAACCTGAAATTTGTTTAGCATCATTGAGTCTACTCTGGTTACAGATGAATGCATCAATCATGTTAAACATTATCTCATGTAATGGTTTTTGTGAAATATTTTTATTGTAAAAGTCTAAATTTTTTGGCAGCTTTAAAAAACTACATTATAACTAAAATCTAGGTATCAGTGTCTACTTTTTAGAAATTTTTTTTCTTGACTAAACTTTTGTGGCATTTAATATAATGCATGAATTAATGTTATATTTTCAAGCATATGTTTAACAATTAAAACAGCTATAAAAATGCTTATGTATCAGCAATAAGACTTTATCAAAGCTCTTATTTAAAACTGGTTTTTGGCAATTAAATAAAAATGAATTAGTTATATATCAAAAATGGAGCTTAAAAATTCTTTTTTTTACAAAAAAAGTTGATTTACACGAGTAGGCACAACAGAAAAAATTTTAAATGAGATCAAAATTTTAAAAAACAATGCTTAGTTTGATCGCATAAATGGCACTTCAAATGGGGATAGTCCATTTGTTAATAACAGCTACCGCAAAACGGGGTAACTTTGTTCTGTGGGGTAGCTTTGATCTGTTGGGGTAACGGTAGCACTCTTTGACTTGAGTCAAGAAAACACAGCTAAAAAAAGACCTTAGCTTTCCTATGACTCCCTGCTTCCTTTCAAAAAACAGAAAGTTACACATCCTCTCAAAAAACTAAAAATTATATTTTTTAACTCTTAAAATATTTTAGAAATACAAACAGTGAACAAAGTTACCCCAAATGCTGTTCACTCTATTCTAATATTGGTTTTTCATGTGTGATTAAAGTTTGGTGCAACTTTGTTCAACAGTTTGTTTGAAAGCGTTCAGCCGCGAAGCTGTTATGACGTTATCAAAATATTTTATTTGAAGGGTCAGAGGTAGAGTGTCATGATTAACAGAAAAAGAGTTTTTTCATTGACAGTGTCAGGTTATTAGAAGCTAGAAACTTCCAAAATTGATCAAAGTTACCAAGTTTTACGGTACTTACTATCTTACAATTAGCAAAAATTTATATTTATAAAGTGTGACCTCATCTACTAACCATAGGAGATTTTTATTTTTTATTTATTTTTATCTCTATATATTAATTTCTCTAAACATTGCTTTAAGTAAATTAAGAAAAAATTTTTCTAATTTTTAAAAATACTTAAAATACTCTCTTTAAAATAACGAGATATAACAAGTTTTGGTTAATTAGTACAACATGGCTAAAGATACCTGAGACAAAAGTATTGCAATAAAATTATAAATTGATTTTCTCAAAAAAACTATTTTTACTAATTGCAATATTGTAATTTAATATATACTGTATGAAATGCTCTCACAAATGTATAATATACTCCAAGAAACGAAACTTAAAAACTTGCGTACAAATAGAATTTGTAAAAGTTTACAAAAAATTTTGTTAGTTTAAAATTTTTGTGATTCGAATAGCATTGTACCGCCACAAAACAATTATATTGTGTTGTACCATTATATTTTTTACGTTTTACTAAACAAACTTAATATCTAAAACAATTTACCCAATGCCCATTGCCTATTTTTCTGCACAAGCACAGGTATACCAAGTCAAAAATAATGAATATCAATCAAAAGTCCAATAACATATTTAAATCCTACGACACCGAAAATTGAAAACCACAATATAAATCCAATCAAAATCAAGAAATTTCTAACAGTCAGCTTCAACAGTAAACTCAAAAAATTTAAGTTTTAGTAAAAAAGTGGCTACAACCTGCTGAACAGTTTCTAATACATTCATAATTTAAATATTTTAATTAAGAGAAAATTTTATAAAAATTGAAAAAATGATAAGAAAATTTGTTGATTCTTTGAAGCAGGGCGTTGAACCATAAATTCTACAATTAGTTATTGTAAAGTCTATGGTTGAACCGAACCCAAACCGGATCTATGAACCGTTTATTATTCTTGGAACCTGAATCGGAACTGCATCCATAAAAATAAAATTTGCTGAACTTGAACCGGAGCTGAACCCATAAAAATTAAATTTGCCGAACCTAAACCTGAACCGAATCTTTACTTTAAGTGGAACCGATTCGACACTCTAATTTTAATTTTTATCAGGGACGTGCCGTCAGGGGACACGAGTGAGGCAGTGCCTCACCTGTGGAAATTAAATAATGCAGAAATAAAATATTAAGGTCATAGTCCTTGCAAAATGGATGCAACTTGCAATTAGTTGAAAAAAAATAGTAAAAATTATACCCTAGGCTACTTATAGTAATTTAATTAGTTTTGCTTTAACCCTAATTTTTGACAGTTTAATTGTCGTATTTTCACCGCTTTAATCATTTCTTCAAGCGTTTTTGTCAACAAAATCGCTAATACACGCTAATGAGGCAGCTTCAAAATTTGCCTCCCTTCAGATAGGAAAAAAACAAAAGTGAAACAATATAGCGCTTTTTCTTTTTTGGTGAAAATATCTGTTGAAAAGAGAGAGATTTGAGGCATGCCGCAATTGTGACTTTATAGAGAAAAAAACTTTTTCTTACTCCCGACATTTGCTAAAAGAAGATAAATCGGTTTGTTTTCAAATACACGCATTGTACAACTGCAAAGCGATAAAATTTATTGTAGTATTAGGAAGGAAAGATCAGTTAGTATCTAAGCTAAAAAATTTTTATCCTTAAGCTTTCAATCTAATTTTGGTATATTTATAATTTAGTGTTTGAACCTCAATTTTTGGGAGCATTTTTATGTTTATACCATACATTTCTAACTAACACTAATTCATAAACTATGGGCTACCTTTTACCTTACCTTAACTTGTAAAAACTGATTGCGAAATTTTTTACTTTCATTGTGAAGACAATTGAGACTGATGAAACAATTGTTATTGTGAACGACAATAAACATTCTAACTTTTAGTTTAAAAATGTTCAATGTCCGGCAGTATTTTTAGACAACCGTCGGGGATTAAGTTTCACGTTAATTTAACCCAGTAATTCTTAACAAAAGGCACGCCTCTCTTATTTTTATTTATTTTATCTCTATATTTATCCTCCTGACTCGCGGGAAAGCGACGGAGGCGCTGATACATAGGGCAAGCAATTATCCCGACCTGCTTCCGGAGATGCCAAGATTGCTGTCCGCTTGAAATTTAAAACAGGACTTTAATTTAGAACTGCTTGCTAAGACCACCAAGCAGGGGAAAGTACCTTAAAGTGCCTTTCTCAATGATACAACAGAATGCGCGAGTAGGTTGAACCAAAGGGAGTTAAAAAAATCTTGAAAGGAGTTTAAAAAATTCATGGGGTCAATTTTAATTACACATTTTTAATAATGCATATATTTTGCCAACTTTAACAATATCATTTGTTTTCAATTAGGTGTGCATGTCTTTCCATTGCAAAAAAATACTTTTTAGCAGGGCGTCGAAACGTTTAAAATAACATTCTGGTTCAGGTTCAGGTTCGGAAAATTTTATTTTTAGGGGTTCGGTTCCGGTTCAAGTTCGGCAAAAATTTTTTTCGGGTTCAGCAAAATTTTTTTTCGGGTTTATTTCCGGTTCAAGTGTAGCAAATTTTTTTAGAGGTTCAGTTCTGTTCAGCTCCGGTTCGGGTTTGGAATATATTTTTTTTGTCTATTTCTGACAAGCGTTTGGACTATAAACATGATTTGTAACCTCATGTTATCATGGGCGTGTGCAGACGCGCTTCTTGGAGGAGTGATCGCAAACAGTTGCAAACCCAAAAAATATTTTTAAAAAAGGTTTTTAAAAAGATTCAGATACAGGTTTTAAAAAAATTAAAGATTAAACTAATTCATCGGCATTGGTCTTGGTTGTAAAACCAAATCTTACTAATAATGTTCAATGAAATAAATTTATAGTAATGAACTTGCGAGCGCCAAAAGCAAAAACAGAAGTTTTTGTTTTTTCCTGATCTCAAAAATTTTTCATAGATTGTGTTTATATGATTTTATATAGATCTTTCTTGGACTAGCCACTGACACACCTATCTAAGAATTTTTTGATAATTTTTTAGTGGCGGCCCTCATGCAAAAGGTTTACTAGTTATGAGACACTATTAAGGCTCATTTCTACTACGAGCTTGAATTGGAGTATTCTTTGTTTCTTTTATTGATTTTTTTGCCTTGCTAAAGCGCGGAAAGAAGTAAAAAATTAATAAAACAAACAAGAATACTCTGTTCCACGCTGGTAGTGAAAACAGACCTTACGTAGTCTATACTTTTAAATTTTTTAACAAATTAAACATTTAGTTATTCAAGTTTATAGTAATAAAAAAATTGACGCATTAGGGTCGTTTCCACTACGAGGGTGGAATAGAATATTCTCTGTTGTTTTATTGATTTTTTTACTTCGCTTACATTTTAAGAGCGGAAAGATGATTAAAAGAAACAAAGAATGCTCTATTCCACGCTTGCAGTAAAAACAAGTCTTAGTTTTCAGGAGTTTTTAATGCATATTTATATACAGTATTATTTCGCAAAATTTGAAATCCGAAAAAGCAAGAATCCTTTTTGCTCACCCTGGCGGACGTTCATGCAACTAGCGCACATTTTTTGCTTTATTTTTCGACTGAAAAAGTCCGTTTCTTTATTGCCACACAAGTAGTCAAACAAATTGTGGCAACTTCAAACGGTAAAATTGTGATTAACCTAGAAGTAAATTAAAAACTGAATTAGTTTGTTGTATAAGAATTTTTTTTCTTAAAAGTAGTATTCTCCAAAAAAAAAGTATTCATTTCGAATCTGTCTCGGATTTCATGATTTTTGTCCCGAAAGAATCTGTCTTAGATTTCTGGGAAACCTGCTGAGGCCCTAAAAATTAGGATGTATAGTAAGCCTACCTATGTATAGCGCCTCCGAGACTTTTCTGAGAGTGAGCAGGACAAATATATAGATAAAACAGAAAAAATGTTATTTAATTCGGAAAGAGTTTGCTAAATATGAAAGAATGCTTCAAATTTGCTTCAAATATGAAAGAAAGCTTTTTTTAAATCAAGTATAGCATTGTTGTTTGTTATTAAATAAAATTAGTATTAAGTTACTTTAAGAAATTTGTGCCTCACCAACCACGAGCTTCACAGCACGTCACTGAATTTAACATATGGTCAAGATCCAGGGTTGCACCGTTAGACAGAGTGTTGTTCCAAGTTGGCGCAGCTCAGCTGGCTGGATACTTGAAAGTATTTGTAGGTTGTCAATTGGAGTGGGATGCAGGCATCCAGTGACAATGCGCAAACCGTCATACAGGACACCATCTATAAAAAGCGAGTGTTAGCGCTGCGACACCAGCCTGGTGCGCAGTACTCAGCTGTTAAGTAGTGCAGAGATAGGGCAGCTTTACACAGTGTTTTAGCAGCAGCACCTCATTCTGAGCCAGCAAGTTGCTTCAGCAGTGCGACGCACTAATATAGTTTTTTGCTCAATGCCAGGAGATGATGATGGAATGTAAGCAATCTGTCCACAAAATAAGTGGGTTTGAACAAAATGGCAAACTGTTGTAAACATTTCGCTCACGTTGGGCCCATTTGTTTAAATAAAATGCTGTCGTCACCGTCTTAAAGTGACTAAGCCCCTCAAAGGCCTTTCAGTTTCCAGAGGTGTGGAACAAAGATAGATTGTCTGCTTAGGTAAATTTTTAGGAAGTTGTGGAGGACAGGTGTAGACGTAAATATAAAAAGGTTGAAAAGGAGAAGAGCTCAGACCAATCCTTGAGGAGCGCCGTGAAGACAAATCCTGCTTAGCTTGCGCTCACCGGTAGTAAGAGTAAAACATTGGTTTTGGACAAGCTTATTGATCATTCTTACCATGTGCTTATCCGGAAGAAGCCTCAAGCAGCTTGTATGTAAGGCCAAGATGCCATAAAGAGTCATATGCCGCTGTCAGATTGACAAATCGACAAAAAAAATCCTCGTTATTTTCTGTTAATAAAATAACTTGATCCATGGTTGATTTTTCGAAGCTCAGCCTACTCTCTAGAGAACAATGGATCTTATAATTGGTTCAACCTGGGCATATACGTCTTTTGAAGATCTTGTAGGAGACACATAGCAGAAATATCCGTCGATAACTCTTTGGAACCCTTGCTGGCTTTATCAGCTTTGGGATTGCGACCACAAGCGCTCTTCTTCAAATCTTGAGAATTTGAATCAGTGCAACCAGGAAGAAAGAAACTCACGCAACCAGGACTTCAAAGCAGCTCCAGCATGGACATTTTTAACACTAATTACGTAATGATTTTAATAGTTTCACATTTCACCGAGATTCCTAAATGATTAAATAGGAGTAGTAAAGATGGAAAGTACCGGCATTGTCATAAAAGAAACAATCAGAAATCAGTACTAATCAAGAAAGAAAATTTCGAAAGCTTGGTTTTGAAGAAATTATATCAAAAAGTACCTTGTACCTTTTTGTAAATTTTTTATCCCACTGTGTCCCTCTTCGCTTCTGGTGCCCCTGACTTTGCCGTTTAAAAACTTCAATAGAGTTACGTTTAATATGTATTACATCAAGAATACAGCAGTAAATTTCACATTAAATAGAGTTCTTCTGATGCTAAATGCTTACTTTTATTTCAATAAAAAATTTTTTTATCGATTTATTGGGTAATTACAATTTTTCAGACATTAAAAAGGTTACCGGTCCGCAAAGATTTTTTTGATATATTACCGGTCCGCAGGCTCAAAAAGGTTGAGAGCCACTGGTCTAGTCTAATTCGAAGAAAAACCGATTGGAGTGAGAGTAAAAAAGAAACAAAATTAGTTGCTCTGAAAGATAAAAAGAGAAAAAACCCCGCCAAATTTTATTCGCGGGCCCAAATTTTTTTAAGTTTTAAGATGCTCGAGAAAAACTTGGTTCTTTTCAATCAACTAGTCTCTCTCTAAAACTAACTCTCACTCTAATCGGTTTTTCTTAGAATTAGATTCAACCATAATAAAACTAAAAAAGTGTTATCAATTAAAATAAATTAAAATTTTCTGATTTGGCTCATACTCCGGATGCAATTTTCAATTTTGTACCCATGGAATTGCAATCTACATATTTTCAATCTATCAAAAATCCAAATTTTTTTCTCGGCTCAAAAAATTCTCACTCGGCTCTTTACAGTTCAATCATATTTATTTTTCGGTACATACCTCGTATGCAAATCAATTATATTTATTTTTTGGTACATTTGCAAACGCAATATAAGAAACAGATTAGTTTGTTTATCATCTTATAAAGTCGCTAAAAAAAGCTTTGCCATGACAACTAACATAGAGTGCTCCTTGATCGCTCCAAAAGCAGAGTGATAGAATTTTTACGAGCAGAGAAAAAAATTTTGGATTTTTGGTCCGTTGAAAATATATAAATTACGATTCCATGGGTTCAAAATTGAAAATTGCATTCCGGATTTGTCGCGACTTTACTGGAGACTTTTCCGCGTGCAGACTAACAATATCCCAACGCCAAACTTTATTGTCACCTTCTACTGTTGAATCCATTGAAATAATTAACTTTTCATTAAAAAAAGATTGATTTTAAATTATGTTATCGTTTTGCATTTGTTGAGCGTTTGGTCAGATTAGATTCTGCAAAGATAATCATTTAGGCTGTTTGTTTAAATAATGTATTCACTAAATATTAAGCCTAAAATTAAATTCGGGCCCGATTTGGGTTCGGGTCCAAAAATTGGGCCCGATTACAAGTCCATGCCCAATAGCAAGTCTAAGAAGTTTCTTTTTCGTCAATTAGTAGCTGTGCACTTTAAAGGCCCGTTTCCACTACGAGCGTGGAAAAGAGCATTCTTTCTCTCTTTTATTGATCTTCAATTGAAGCGAGCGGTTAAAATTGAAGCCAGTGCAAAAAAAAGCAATAAAACAAACAAAGAATGCTTTTTTCCACGCTTGTAGTGGAAACGGGCCTTAAAACGTCTTGACAAGCCTGAACACTTTCGAAGATGTAAAAAACTCGTAAAATGTTTTTAACGCACAAGCGTTTTTGTTTATGACTAATTGTAAATGATGTGTTTTAGTTTGTTAAAACAAGCAATCATTTCTTCAAAAAACGGATACAGTCTACGTTTTGAAATATTATTTTTTAGTAACAAAAGCCTACATATGTTTTTGGAATAATTAAACGTACATGATAAATAATTGAAAAAACAATTAATTTTGTAAGCTTTTCAAAACTATGTAAAATTGATAAACAATGTCATATTCAAGAAGTGGATGACTTTTAAACAAAAAATAATAAATATCGTTAAATACTTTATAACTAACATTAATTTTATTAGTGTTCATATCGTTATAACAAAATGGTTACAGTTGAAAGAATTTTTGGTTACGATTCGCAAAAAATATTGGCACACCTGAAACGAATTCGTTCTTTTCGTATTAAAAGCAGGGTTGTGGAGTTGTAAGAGTTTTTTCCGACTTCAACCCCGGCTCCATTTCTGCAAAATTTTTCCGATCCAGCTCCGACTCCACCCATCTAAAGTTTTCCGACTCCAGAATGTCTGAAAAAGCAACTCCCTTCCAACTCCCACTTACCCAAGTTTTAATAAGCGCATCTGACTCCGCCAAATCTAAAAACAGCTCCGACTCGAGTCCTCCCTAAGACATGCGATTCCGACCCACAAGCCTGATTAAAATTCGATTTTGTTGTGAATAAATTAAACCAAAAAAATGTAAAATTGCAAAGTTGACCACACGTTTTCGGTTGTCATTCTTAACCAAAATAGTGAATTAGAATTGAAAAACAAACGCAATAATTCAATAAACTCAAGAAGTGCATAACCAGTTATGGCCTTACACAAAAGGGGCCCGGTGCAAGAAAGGTAAGGGAGGCCCCACTATTTAGTGTTCCAAGGCAAGGCAATCTTTAAAAAAAAGGTTATTGTTATCAGAATTGGATCAATTACAGTTGTAATTATAATTGAATGTAATTAATTACACTTTTTTGAGTAATTATAATTATAATTATAATTGAGTTTTTTTGTTTTTGTGTAATTGTAATTATAATTTAAAAAATTAATCATTAAATTACAATTACTTTTTAACAAGTTTATGAATGTGAAGTTCCACATTTTCATTTTTGTCAAGAATCATTGCATGTGAACACACTAGTGATGTCTGCGGTCCTCCGTCAGACCGCAGATCTGCGGTCTGTCCGGTCCTGGCAGGGGACCGAAGACAGACCGTAGGTCCTTTGATCCTGCGGTCTCTTCTGCGCTCCACATCAAACGACCGTTATTTTTGACCTCTTCCGGGGACCGTAGAGACTGCAGCCTGCGGTCTCTACGGTCCCCGGAAGAGGTCTGACACACGGTCTGACACCATCTGTACGGTGCTTCTCGGACTGCGGTATTGCAACTGCAGCAAAAAAGAATAGATTGGGACCGCTCATGTTAGAAGAGCAAATGATCATACGAAAGAACGAACAATACTTGAAAATCACCAAGGAAGAAGTGATTAAATATTTTCTTTCGAAAGAAAAGAAATAAAACTTACATATTTGTGTTTCCGATACTTTTTTTATTATATTTACCGTGCATACGATACATAGTCAATACATAAACTTAAATAAATACACAATTGCATACAGACAGATATTGCTCTTCGCATTTCGCATCTTGCGCAATTTATGAGAGAGACCAATTTTAAGGAACGCGAAAAATTATGGTTATTAATAACGGTAACGGTTATTTCTCCAACGCGGACCGCAGAGAGGACAAGAGACAGACCGTAGACCGCAGGATTTTCAGAGGACAGACCGTAGACAGACCGCAGAAATTTTGGAGGACCGCAGACATCACTAGAACACACGACCAATGTCAGCTGGTTGATAGTTATTTCTGTTGCGGCGGCAAGCAGCTCACTGTTTGCTTGATTCAACATCTCAAGACATGGTGGCTATGCAGCGTTTGTTTCTGCTGCTTCACAAAGCAGGAAACTCTTGTTAATCTCCTTCTCGTGCCCTATTTACTGTTGCTGTTTCAATATTACGTCACTGGCTTCTATTTGTGCTTTTTGCTACATTAGTGTTGCTTTGACAAATCTTTTTGTTTGCAAGTACCTCCTACAGCTTTTTGACTGACCGAGTGACCCAATGCAGCTCCCACTGGAAAAATAATTTGTTTCTTTATTTTGTTATGTGTTTGTGTAGCTGAGGATCCTATCTGATGCAAATAAATAAATAAATTTATTAAATAATTGTCTAGACATGCAGATACACTTTTATATTTAGCGACCGTGACCAAGTGGTTTAGTGTTGTTAGTGCGGTCACTCAGTCGTTGTTGTCGGGTCTAGGATGATTTGTCCAAAACAATTCGTCTAAAATACAATTTGTCTAAATGAATTTGTCTTAAACAATTTGTCTAAAGAATTATTTATCAATAAACAATTTTTCTAAAATACAATTGGTCTAAAAACTGACAATTTATTGTGTGTAAGAAAAAATAGCTATATCGACGTGGCTGTATACCATTTTGGAAGACAGGCAAAAAAATTATAAAGAACATTACACCACTGCTCTGGGATAGAGATGTGTTTTTATAATTAATCAATAAATTCTGTTTAAATAAGTTTTGCTTGTAATATTGTGTTAAGGTTAGTTTTAAAACCAAACCTTCTAATCCCAACATTTTAATCCTAACCTAACCAATTCCTTATACTTTCTGTATAAGAAATTGGGTACGATAAAACAGTTTTCTTATCAAGAGCAGCCTTAACTTTTTCAAAATGAAATTTTTGTTAATCTGACCATTAAATAACCGTGCTTTTTGGTTGCTTTTGGTTTGATGTTAACATCTCTAATTAATAGCTAAATTATAACGACTAAGATTTTGATAAATTTGATCATATACAATTGAAGTGAATTAACTTGGATGTCTACCAAAAATATATAAATCATTGTAGTTAGAAAAATTGTATTTTAGACAATTTATGTATAGATAAATTAAATAACCTTTAGACAAATTAATTTAGACAATTTGATTTAGACAAATTGTATTTTAAACAAATTGGCTTAGACAAACTCTCCTGATACCGTTGTTGTCTATGTTGTTTAGTGTTCACTGTATCAACAGTGATAGTTTCGAGATATAAAATTTTTTGAGCTCATTTTGTTGAGATAGCACATGCTGGCAATCCTGTCATCAGTGTCATGTTTTGCTTGGTAGCCCAATTGCAAGTGCTTTCGTTTAAAAAGCATTGTTTGTAATTTTGTTCACATAGTTTTCAGTTAACAGTAACATTGCTAGATAATGTTCGTTTGTTTATCAACTTTGCATTCTAAATTTAAAAAATAAAAATTATTGCAGAACAGTATGGAAAATTTAGAAATAAATAATGTTGAAGCTGAATCCACAGTCGAAGTAGGCCTACTACCAAAACCATTAGCAGATTTTTTCAAATGTTTAACCAATACTGAGGTATGCTGCAATCAATGCAAAAAAAAGATTAAGTTTTCAACAAAAGCGACATCAAATTTGATAACGCATTTGAAAAGATGTTCTCTTAGTCAGTATACTAACTACATGGCATGTAGTATAAAATTCTGGGAAACTGTAATAAAAATTACGAAATTAAGTGTATACATTTGATGACTCTTAATAAGGAGGCTGTGTTTTCCTTCTGAGTAAATGAGTTAGGTTAGGGTTGTATGCAGTATGCAGAAAGTACAAGCTTTTAGCGCTAAACAGTGCTTTATAAGAAGTTATTTCTGCATACTACCCTAAAGTAATCATTTGTTTATTATGTTGTTAAAGTGTCGTGCTAGAAGCAGATTAGCTGCATTGTTTAAAATCTTTTTCATGCCTTTCTAAGTGAAGCTCTGCATGACAACAATATGTTTGTTTTTTTCAGTTGGTCAAATAGTAATTATTATTGAACTTGTTATAAAAGACTTTTACCTATATCTTTCTGGAAATATTTGCATGTATTGCATTCATTTTAAAAAAGTAATTGTAACTGTACCGGTAATTTAAATTTTTTTAAAACAAAGTAATTGTAATTGTAATGTAATTAAAAATCTTTAAGGTGTAATTGTAATTGTATTTGTAATTGATAAGAAATTGTGTAATTGATCCAACTCTGATTGTCATAGTGGGAGCCATTTTTAGTGTGTGAAAACGAAATGATCTCTAAAAAAAAGGTCTTCAATTTAGGGGGGCCATTGTTGAGTGATCCAAAGCATTGTAATGTCTAAAAAAAAGTCGTCATTTTATTAGGACCACTTGTTGGTGTATCAAAACAAAGTGATTTTAAAAAAAGGTTTACATTTTAGGGGGGCCACTGTTAAGTGTTCCAAATCAGTGTGGTTTCTAAATAATAGTCATTGTTTTAGGAAGGGCCAATTTTTAGCGTCTTAAAACAAAGTTATCTGTAAAAAAATCTTTATTTTAGACATGCCACCGACGTGCTGGTGCTACTAAGAAGAAATAGAGCAATATCTTGCGTAGTAGGGGCCACTTTTTCATGTATTTTATGGGGGCCCGGTGCGGCCGCTCCGTTCACACCTCATTACAGCCATCACTGTGCATGACGTAAGTAATGGTTTTTCAACTGCAACTGGGGTGCGCCACATCGTATGTCTTGACTGAAAACTAAAAAAATTACTTTTTTGTAAACCCTTAGGGGAGGGTGGGGTAAGTCCGGACAAATTTCCATTTTTTAACCATAAATCGGAAACGACTTGAGCTAATTTAAAATAAAATTTTGAATAGAAAGTATCAAAAGCTAATCAATTAACATGAGCAGTACTTTTTGTTTTCAAAATTGGGAAACAGTCAAAAACAGGGTTAGAAATAACACACTCAAACGTCCCATGCATGGGGTAAGTCGGGACGAGCTACGGGGCAAATTGGCACAGCTACAACATTTACGACAGCATACACACATAAAGGCGGCTTTATTGGAAAAAGAAGATTTTAAAGGCAATTAATTGCACTACTGTACCTACAATACATGCAAGCATACAATACGGACAACAACAAGAACAACAATTCTCTTTCCCAGTGAGGAATTTTTAGCAAAAAATTAATTCAACCAATGTGTTATATCGAAAGGAAACACGAATTGATTACATTTTCTGTTCTTTACTGTTGCCAGTAACTTTGCAATCCACGTCATTCTGTTGAAATGCTGCGATGTCAGTTTTCTTAATTATAAGCACTGGCACATGTCCTACAGTTTGAGACACTTTTTTTGAAAAAAATATCTTCAAACTCATTTTCGTCAACCGTATCCACTTGTGCAATCAACCCATCAATCAAATTACCTGTAATTTCCTGTTCATTATCAGTTAGTTTGGATTGTGATGTAATCAATTCGCATTATAACGTGCGCGTGTTTCAGCCGAAGTTGTCTCTACTATTAAATATACTATTAAAAATTAACAGAGACTTAATTGAATGAAAAAAGACTTAATTGAATGCAACAAAGACTTAATTGAATGCAACAGAGCTTTAATTGATTGCAACAGGGACTTAATAGATCGAAAATCACTGTATAAAATTTCCAATGCTAATTTTTATCACGAAATTGATTTGAACGTCACAAGCTAAAAAAAGTTGTTGAAAAAGCAATATTGTTTTGCAAATTGACTGGTTTTTTGTCATTTTTCGATCAAGAAGGTTTCAACTTTGCGAAAGTCTTGCGATATTTGTGATGCTGATTGTTTTTCTTTTGCGGTAAAACGCAAAATTAGATGTGAAATCGCGTATTGAACCAGTGCAGTCTTAAACATAATTCATCTTTGCAAAAATAGGTTTTGAAATCATTAAAAGATTTTCTTAATAAATAGTTTTTTTATTAAAAACTATTTGTTAAGAATATTTTTTGATTAAAAGTTTTAACCACTATTTTCTTGCTTTCGAAGTCACAAAAATTATAAAAGTTTTACGCTTGGCTAAACAGTAACTTCTTGATTTTTGACAAAAGTTTTACTTGAAAAAACCCACAATCAAACCCCCTTGAGGTTATGTAGAAGCTAGAAAAACTTGAAGAATTAGCGTCGATCATTCTACAACAGGGGTGTGCAATCTTTTTTAATGGCGGGCCAAATACCAATAAGCACAATATTTTGCCGGCCACACCTTTAAATAGGATAATATTTTACCGACTATTGATATTGCCAGCGATAAAAATAAAACTGCAATAATATCAAAACAGTAGTACTAGTATTATTCAAAAAAAAAATCGTTTAGTTAAAAAACAAAAAGACTTAGCTGTACTGTATAATCAGAGCATAGCAATACGATTTAATCTTCGTAGAAACAATTCAGTGAGAAATATGCAGCTGGCTTTTTTTCTGAACCACTCTATTCAAAGTTACTTTAATTGAGGTGCTGGCAACTCTAAATCCATTTTCCAAGTGTTTGTCTGTCATTACTGATCGATAAAGAGATTTCGTGAAACCTATTTTCGAAAAAAATTGTTCACACAAATAACAAAAAGTGCCATTTTAGAAGCCATAAACTTTCTTAAATTTGAGAACTTATCTTGGTCAAGATATTTCCGGTATAAATCACCAAGATTCATTTTCACATACTTGGCCTTCAGTTCAGTCCTCTCCTGAAGATCAAGAAGATCAATCAAATTCCATTTGGATATTAGTGGGGGCTTTGTTAATGTCTGTGTGAAATGGTGAAGAAAATATTTCAAATAAATTTTCATGGGATTTGAAATCTTTGAAGCGAGCCGAAAATTCATTAAACAGATTTTCAAGTTGATCTGCAAATTCGGTCTTCTTCTCTGGGCGCATTCCCATTTCCTTTAAAGTTGGAAAGTGAGAGATATTCGCATTCTGTATGTGTGTGTGCCAAAGCCTCAACTTGTTCATAAAAACTTTTATGTGCCCGTACATTTCACTCACATACTGGGCTTTTTGTTGCAGCCTTGCATTGAGTTCATTCATGCGAGTAGTAATATCGACCAAGAAAGCTAGATCACACAACCAACTTTCGTCTTCCATTTCAGCCATTGGTCGCCCTTTATTTTTTAAAAATACTACGACTTCTTTTCGCAGTTTGTAAAATCGTCGCAACATACTACCCTTGCTTAGCCAACGCACCTCGGAAAAGAAAGCTAGATCTTGATGTTCGGTGTCGAGATTATCCAGAAACTTCTGGAACTGCCGGTGGTTAAGTCCTCGAGCTCGAATAAAATTTACTGCCTTAATGACCGGGCCCATGACATGTTTGAATTTCAAGAATTTTGCGGATAGATTTTGTTGATGAATGATACAGTGAAAAATTGCTATATTGTCACTGATATTTTTCTCTTTCAAAGCAGATTTCAAGAGACCTACAAATCCAATGCCAGTTCCGGACATGGCTCGAGCACCATCAGTTGCGATTCCGCATAAAGTGGATAGGTCCAAACCAAACTTATCAAAAGTATTGAGAACTTCAGAAAAAATATTAGCACCAGTTGTAGTATCCTTCATACACTGTAGTGACAGAAGTTCTTCGGTTTCGTTCAACTCCTGGTCCACTCCTTTTATAAATATACCCAACTGTGCCGCGTCCTTCACATCGGTGCTTTTATCGATTGCGAAGCTACATAATACCAAGTTTTTCACGTTGTCTTTAAGAGTATCACAAATAGTACCAGCAAGTCTATCGATGCGCCTTGCTATTGTCTAAAGGCCCGTTTCCACTACGAGCGTGGAAAAAAGCTTTCTTTGTTTGTTTTATTGCTTTTTTTTTGCGCTCGCTTCAATTTTAACCGCTCGCTTCAATCGAAGATCAATAAAAGAGACAAAGAATGCTCTTTTCCACGCTCGTAGTGGAAACGGGCCTTAATGCGATAAACTTATTTTTTCGAACTCCTGTACCATTTTAAGACACATTTCCTCTGCGACATCAGTAAGGCACTTTTTCACAAAATCACCTTCAGAATACGGCTTCATAGTTTGAGTTATTCTCTGTGCAATTACGAAACTGCATCGAACTGTTTTTTCATTATCAGTATGCATTTTTTGAAATATAAAACGCTAGCTCTTCAATTGTTTCTTCAATTACTTAACTTTCAGCTCTCTGTCGCGTCCTTTTAGCTTTCCATAAACACCGTCAGCATGTTTTGAGTCATAATGTCGTTTAATGTTGTACTCTTTATTAACATCTACAGTTTAATTGCAAATCAAACACAAGGGTGACGGGTCTACTGTCTGCATTTTCGATGAAAAAATATTCAGAAGTCCATTTTTCATAAATTTTTTGCATCTCTTCCTCTACTTTCCTCTTTCTTGTCTCTTTCGAATTTGCGAAACTTGCCATTGCGGAGTGATGAATTAATTGAAACCAAGGTTTAAATTTGCTAAACTCTTTTATATAGGTTGATTAGAATTAGACAAAATCAACAGATATGCTGAAACTAAAATTCACGAAGTTAAAAAAAACTAGCTACCACTTGATTCGCTAGCACAACTATCAACCACAAATTAGCTACGCGCTAATTCCTCAAGCCACGAACGAATGAATCTAAACTAAAGATTAGCAAATAGTTAAAAGGACGAATTCTCCGACCAACTAATAATTTTCTTCGTCGTATTTATACAAATCTCACTAGATTCTGGAATTTTTCCCAAGAGGCGAGAGGAACAAAAATAGAGCAAAGTTAACCAATTATAATACATGAAACGTTTTAGCAAAAACACACGCAATAGTGTTTGTCTAAACGTCACAAGCGCACAATATTTAGCTAAAAAAACTTGTTTCTTTATTATCTTTGCTGCGCAGCAAGCAGCATTTAATTGAAATATATTCTTGCAAAGCGGTTCACTTTTAAATTATTTAACTTTATCGATTTAAGACTTACTCATCAAATTATAAGCGCTATATTCATTGCAATAACTTAAAGATATCTTAAATATTACTCAATTTATTGAATTATCAAATCAAGAGCGCTGTGTTTATAACATTAACTTATAACAAGGACCTAGTTTGCTAGAAAATTTTGGGGGGACAATTTTGTGTGACTACGACATGTTCAATATTTGATTACTAATAAATTCAGTGCGAGATTAAGCACCCTGGAGCCTAAAGGCAGTCAAACTTTTGGGGCCCGGGCATTTTTCTCTATTTTTCTTCATTCGATTTCACCATTTTTCTCCCAAAATCATGGTGGTCTCTAAAAAAAAAAGGTCTTCGCTTCAATTTGTCTCCGATTTCACCATTTTTCTCTCAAAATCATGGTGATCTCTAAAAAAAAAAAAGGTCTTCGCTTCAATTCGTCTCCGATTTCACCATTTTTCTCTCAATATCATGGTGATCTCTAAAAAAAAAAAAAAGGTCTTCGCTTCAGTTCGTCTCCGATTTCATCATTTTTCTCTCAAAATCATGATGATCTCTAAAAAACAAGGTATTCACCTTGAATCGATCTTCTATTTACCACTTTTCTGATATTGGGGAGACATGTCCCCCTGTGCCCCCCTTAAAATAGGTCCCTGACTTATAACAAATAGTTATGATATTCATTCTAATCCAAACCAAAACGCTTTATTTGTTACATTGATTTTATTAAGCACCTCAAAAAAACGTGTAAAACGTTCGCGGGCCGCACTCTATTTAAAATCCGCAATCCTCCTCGGGCCGCACAATTTCTGGACGTGGGCCGCAGTTTGCACACCCCTGTTCTACAACATAAAAAATGCAAGTTTTTTGTATCAACAGATTAGCCGGTTTAAAAAATTGTAACGGAAGCATAGTTTTTATGAGACGAACCTAAATAGTCTTGGATCGTGATTTTTCTGGATGTATTTTTCAAAATAGTCTTGGAATAGAAAAGACTTTGCCGTATTTTTTGGACCATAAGACGCACTTAAAATCCTTAAATTTTCTCAAAAATCGAACGTGCGTCTTATGTATTGATCAGGTTGTGTTTTATAACAAAGCTCTGAACCAATTTTATGTTGCAAACAGTGCTATTTATTTATGTATCGGCAATGGTTATTTAGGTACAGCTTAACTATGAGACCTGCACGTGTCTGATTTCCAAGATTGCCATTTGTGCATTCAAAACCACAGCCATTGTTTTATTAATAAACCGTCCTTGTACGGAATAAATTTGTTTGTTCGTTCGTTTGATCGTTTCTTTTGAATAAAATACAAGTAAAATACAAAGTGAGTTTTTGTTTCATTTGGTGCGCCTTATAACCCGGTGCGTCTTATGTACGAAACTAAAAGCGTTAGAAGCCGTTTATTGATACTGCGCCTTATGGTCCGAAAAATACAGTACTTTGTTCGGCGAAGAGATAGTTTGAAGCAGATTAACCAATATTTAGAAAAACTGTATTGCTTTCAAACGACTAATCTCTTAATTGAGTGAAATGCGAACAAAAAATCTCGAGCCGTGCAAATGTGAATTTTTGCCCCTGTTTAACAACGCGGTTTATACTTTAAGCCAATGGTTCTCAACCTGTGGTACGCGTACCACTAGTGATACGTGAGACCTTTTTAGGTGGTACGCAGTGGTGGATATTGGGCGAGGCGAATGAGGCAATTGCCTCGGGGCCCCCCCTCGAAGATACACCGCATATAGTCTCATTTTGCTGTATAAGATTTTTTAGAGATCATTATGAAGTTGGGACGAAAAGTGAGAAATAGGAGATCGATCCGAAGTGAAGAATTTTTTTTTTTTTTAGAGATTACTATAATTTTGGGAGAAAAGAGGGAAATGCGAGATCAAAGCCTTTTTCTTTTTACAGAACATCAAGTTTTGGAAATCCTTGCCTCGGGCCCCTAACTTTGAATATCCACCACTGGTGGTACGTGAATAGTTTTTAGATTCTATAAAAATCCAACACTCGGATTAAATTGTGTTTTTTAGATATGCCAGATTTTCAGCGAAGACCTTTTTTTTTAGAGAACATACAATTTTTGGGACGAAAATTAAAAAATTAAAAAAAAAAACAAAAAAAATCGAAATAATTAATTTTTGATGAACTTTGTAGTACGTAATGTAAAAAAAATTTCTAGATGGTACTTGCCAGCAAAAAGGTTGAGAACCACTGCTTTAAGCAATTCATTCTCAAAGCTTGGACGTTTGACAAAATTACAACATTCAACAAAATTTTAACTGTGTTAAAAAAACTTACCAAATTTTTTATGCTATCTTTTTTTTTGTAACAAAAAATAGCATTAAATAAATTTTCCAGTTGTTTTAGACTTTTTGTATATTTCATGTGTTTTGAGTTTACGTGTTTTTTTTTTAAATTACTGTGAAAATTAGGAGACAAAAGTATCTAGAAAAAGGATCTTTTTCTTACGTTGATTGTCATTCTGAAACTACAAAAAACTATTGCTCGTGAGACATTTTGCATAAAATTTCTTAATTTTGCTTTTAAAAACAAAATAAAAAATATTCTACCGGACAGCAATATCTTGGCGTCTCTGGAGCAGGTTGGGGTAAGTGCTTGCCCTATGCATAGACGTACCAATCAAAAAAATTTGAGGGCAATGAAGTTTTGCCCGAATTTTGTGACGTTTGCCTAAATCATGACTTTCTAGCACATTACGGATAGGACAAAAAAATTGTCTGAGATTCTCGAACCAAGAACAAATTTTATCCTAAAATCATGATGATCTCTAAAAAAGATTTTTCACTTTTCGTCCCAAAACCAAGGTGTTCTCTAAAAAAAAAAGTCTTCACCTAAATTTGGTAACTATTTTTTGCAGTTGATCATTGTCACTGCCCTAAAATTTCTGACTTTGCCCAAAATTTTCATATCGCTGCCCGAAAAATTCTGATTTTGCCTAAATATTTTCTTGTCACTGCCCAAAAATTTTAAATTTTTCCCAAATCTTAGAAACGTGGGGGGCAATTGCCCCCCTTCCCCCCGGCAGGTACGGCTATGGCCCTATGTGTAGCGCATCTGACGCTTTTCTTCGAGTCAGGAGGATAAATATAGAGATGAAACGAAAAAAAGTTTTTTCAATTTTTCTGCAAACACATGATAGCGCTCATGGTTAGTCGACAAAAAATTACGTTTTTCCAATTAAAAGGTGCTCGTTTTATAGTTGAAACACGTTGAACTGCTTCTTATTGACGACTCTTTGCTGATTATTTAGCATTCGAAAAGTACATTTTTAGGCTATGTGTCTATGGCATTGTTTCCCGATTCGTTTTTAACCTCACACCCCATTGGATTGTTGATGCCAATCTTGCACCCTTAGTTTTAAACCGGAGTGGTTATGAGAAAAAATTAAGCACGTACAAAACCAATGTATAAAAGTGATCACCGCACTTTATTTGGCTAACAAAAAGGAAAGAAGAAGATTTCAACAACGTAATCACACAAAATAGAAAAGTAAATAAATAAATAAAAGAAGCTGAGAGTTTGATGGTGATTAGTTTCTTTGACTTTTCTTCTGGCAGCCTTTTGCAATTATCTGATTGAAACGTGGAATGTTGTGGGATAATGCAATGTGTAGATTATTTTCGGGGCCCAGGGCATTGCAGTATTTATTCTTGAGATAAAAAAGAGATGAAAATCCCGATTCACACAATCAAGTGTTAGCAAATGTAATCGAAACTTGCAATGGTCTTTTTGCTAGAGTTAGATACCCAGTTTGAACGCTGCACCAAAAAGTTTTGAGTAAACTAAACTCATAAAGCAGCTTCATCGATTTTCATGCTTGCATATCTATCAATGATCGTGATCTTCATCCTCATCTCCCATCTTTTCTGATTTGAAGGCAAAGAAGTTGACGATCCAAGTTTCCTGTTCTTCGAGATCTCTTAGGGGGAAATAAGCTGCCTGTCAAATAACTCTCTCAGCCTTTCCAGGTGCTGACTAATTTCTTTTTTGACATTTTCTTCTAAATCGAAGTTGCTGTATTCCAAAATGACTTTATCTGGCAAGGAAAAATTAGCGAAATTTTTCTGCATGAACGCCGACCCACAACGTTTTGGCTGAAAATACTCAACAAGTCACAAGCAATCACAATATTTACACTCTTTCCGTGTACCGAAAGATTTAGGTCGTTCAGATGTTGGAAAACATATACCAAGTATCCCAACATTGGAG
The DNA here is from genome assembly GCA_963680785.1 of Diplosoma virens. Classification (NCBI taxonomy): domain Eukaryota; kingdom Metazoa; phylum Chordata; class Ascidiacea; order Aplousobranchia; family Didemnidae; genus Diplosoma; species Diplosoma virens. The sequence continues at coordinate 16,484,260 of OY796895.1, read as the reverse complement.
CAAAGATAGGAGATTCAAAAATATGAAAAAAGAACTCTTTTATTCTAGCAGAAACTGTTCCATTTCCATTCTGCACTCAAAAAACCTTGTAAAACTTGACTTCTAGAGAGCCACCAGACGTCTTTATGAAACAGCAGAACAGAAATATCGTTATCAAGATCACTAAAAAATACTTAAAACAACCTGTGATTCAAAGCTTTTTGATAATTTAAAATTTTAAGTACAAATCCATCACATTTTTGAGAGTAACAGGCAAAGGTTTGATATAAGAGCCTGACGATAAAGAATAGAATATTAATACAATATCATACAGTACCATATTTGTCGGTAGCGTGGTCGGGTGGCTAGAGCACCGTGATTGTATTCAACATGGTCCAGGTTTAAAACCTACACGCGTCATTCTGTTGCGTCCTTGGGAAAGACACTCTACGGCACTTTTTCCTACTTGGTGGTCTTGGCAAGCAGTTCTAAATTTTAGTTTTATTTCTATAAAAACTAAAAAACCAAAATAAATAATTTTCAGCGTACAACAATATCTTGGCATCTCAGGAAGTGGGTCGGGGTAATTGCTTGCCCTATCTATTACCACCTCCGTCGCTTCCCAGCGAGTCAGGAAAAGAAATATAGAGATAAAATGAAATGAATAAAGTGAGTAGCCATCACCCTTGGAATTTTATTTTTTATTAGAGTAACAAATTCAGATGGGGTTTCTAGCATAGCTGGAGCACCTTATGAGCAAATAGATCCGATAGCTTGCAGCGGAATGTCATAAGCATTTAAAAAACTTTTCATCTGATTGAAAATGTCTCTTGCAGTTGCAGTTGGTTTGAATGGTTTACAAAAAACGAAGTGTTCCTCGATGGAATTTTTCTTTACATAACAAGCAAAAACCATAAGTTGTCAACAGTTACTCCATTCTATTGTTTCGTCTATTGAAATAAAATCTTGGCCGAAGAAGCTTTGATGTCTGACAACTTGATCAAGAGTATCAGCGCCAATTTTATCGATTCTACTGCTGATAATATTATCTGATAGAAGAATTCTTTGCAGTTTTTTGGGGCCTCCTCACCCAGGACAGCCTTCACCATTTCCAAAGCACAGGGTTTGATAAGAGTCTCTACAAGTGGGTGGCTTTTCATTTTTGCCAGTTTGTATGCGTCTATGTATAATGCAAAAAGTAGAGGTTTATCCAGGGAAGCAAACTCTAACTTTGGATGGGTTCCTTGAGTAAACCAGATTTGATGTATTCTTCTTTTCACTTCTGAACTTTTTTACTAGTCATAATAAAATTATAGTTAGGCTACTAGTCGAACACAATTACGAGGGCTATGGCTAGTACAAGCTATCCTGAAGGTTACAACCAGTAGTAACTAGTTAGAAAAAAAAGCTATTTTAAGCTGAGTAAAAGTTATACTAATGACCAATCCTTGGTTTGCTGGCACTGGAAAAGGCTGACCACAAATTTTCAACCTTGCTTCTTTCCCGCCAAATGAAGTTTGATCAGGCCAAGTTGGCAAGAAAACTGCGGACTAAACAACTCTGTGATTATCACTTACTACAAGCCGATTGTAAAGACAACAGAAACAATGCCCATTCAATAACGAACAGTTTTTTAGGTATCAATAACTTGCGACTTTTTGTTATTGTGCATTGTGTTGTATAGACCTGCTTATAATTCTTTGAGAGATAATCACTACCGCCCATGATCAACAAAACCTTTATATATATATATACTTTCGTATTCTCGATGGATTCTCGCCCCCTCCAGCAACAGCTAGTTGCACCACCAATCGGAAAGCACTGATCTATAGTCTAAGTTACTGGTTCTTTACTTAGACTCCTTGACACCCCTGTGAGCCAATTTCAAACGTGAGTATTGAATTTTTATTTTTGTTGCAGCTCTAAATTTCAGTCATATCATATATCTACATGTCGACAGCGTGGTCGTGTGGTTAAAAGCACCGTGATCATGATGGACACAGTCGCAGTTCTAAACCTACATGCGTCATTCTGCTGTGTCCTTGGAAAAGAAACTTTGCAGCATTTTCCCCGTTTGGCAGTCTTCGCAAGTGGCTCTAAATTTTAGTCATATCTCTGCAAAACCTAAAAACTTAAAATATAAAAATTTCAACCGGACAGCAATATCTTGGTATCTCCAGAAGCAGGTCTGGGTAGTTGCTAGACAGTTGTACTATGCATAGAGCCTCCGACGCTTTCCTGCAAATCAAGAGGATAATATAGAAATGAAGTATTTTAAAGGTTAAGGTTTAGAGTTTTCAGTAATTTTGAATCCTTTTTTAACAGTGAAAATAGCTGAAAATTTTGGTACATGCATGCATTTCTAAACTTCTATTGTTTTCTTTGTTGCGCAAGAGTTCTTCAGAGTTAATTAGGTTAAAAGTAGTAAAGAGGAGTAAATATCCAAAAAAAAGGTTGTAGGCTCGTGGTTAAATGGTTATAATTTCTGCCACAGGAAATGCGGGTTTGATTCCAGCGCCAATCAAACTGGCCTTGTGTTGCCGATGCCTCGCCTTGGCTAATACATCAAACTTATCACGTAAGCATCTGTGTTGTCTATGAGTAATGTGGCTTAGATACATACCGTTAGCTTGCGGCGCTTTTTCAAAAAATAAAACAAATATAATAACGTTTCTTTATAATACCTTTTCTTGAGAACCTAAAGGGTCAAGAAATATTATTTTAATTCATGGACAGCACAATTTTTTTTTCTTTTTTTTTACCAATTCGAATAAAAATCATCTTAATACAATTTGGAAATGTCTCAAAAACATTTTTTTATTTCATCATCATTACGCAAATGTTTCTTTTGTCATTTTTGCAGAAGAATTCACGTTGTACCAAACACGAACGCATCTATTAGCAGAATTGAAGCGTTCAATAAAACAACATTACAATTTGAGTCATAAAGCAAATAAAATCAAATACATATCTTAAAACTAAATCTTTAAAAGTTAAGCCGTAATTTGTTGCTTTATTCTTAGTTGTCATCTAATTCACAACCATTAACACTAACGACTTTAGTACACAGCAAACGGCTTCATAAAAAATGTCATAATAGTGGTCGCCCTTTATATCAATATTAGCAACCTTAAAAGGTTGCTGAAATAAATAAAGACTTTTTTGGTTATCAGTCGCATGGAATCTAATTCACTGACAAAATTAATTTCCATTTAAATGTACTTTCTTGAAAGTTAAATAGTACATGAAAAAAAGAACTTTAATTTTTTTTAACTACATTTTTTTATTGTAAATTGAATCTTAAAAAATGGCCTCTCTTTTTTTTGCATCTGACCCGCCTTTTCTACTGCCATCACTGACCACTAGGTATTACGG